>JAHLGO010001240.1:0-40557 GCA_020615895.1 Ceriops decandra | reverse complement strand
ATATTATATGATAAACAATGAAATAACCAATAAACTAAAAAATAAACAAGAACTTATCAATATTTAATATTGAAATTGTGTGAAATTATGATAAGTAAGTTGTTGGGAAAAATCTTGCATTCATTATGTTTATAAAAAATACTATGATATTTGATTTAATATTTTACCTTTACATAGGATAAAAGGAAATGAATTGGCAAAAATTTTTATATAGAATATTGTTAGTCTCTTGATCCCATTAACTTGAGAATACAATATATTGTGACACTTTGCACCAATTCTTGTATAAGAAATTGGGTGGGGACACTTAATCAAGCAAAGTGTGTTAAGTACATACATATTGCAACATAATATGAGATATTAAGACAAGGGAGTTGAGCAAGAAAGTTATTTAGGTTGATTAGTGGGTGTTAGGGTGCATTAGTGATGTAGCAACATGTGCTGATGATGCGCACTAGTGTGCTTGTGAGCTGCTAAGTGATGACTCATAAACATTAATGTTTCTTTCTATTAGATGGCTAGATTTCCTAATGCTTTTTAAAGAGTTAGTGCATATCTTTCACCAAAGTTAGTAAAGGCTAACAAATGCTTTAAGGATTAGCTACAAATAGTTTTTTCACAAGCAGCATACACATTACTAAAATCGATATCATTAGTATACAAATTAATAATATACTCAAACTCCAATAACATAATGCCTACAGTGTTAATCAATGTGTGCCTACATGACTATGCATCAACAACAACGTTTTCCTTACTCGATTTGTATTGAATCGCATAAGGAAAAGTTTCAATGAACTCAACCCATTTTGCACGTCTCCTATTCAACTTACCTTATCTTTTCAATTATTTTAAAGGCTCAACATCAGTATGAATTACAAACTCTTTAGACTAAAAGTAATGCAACCATGTTTCTAAAGTTTTAACAAGTATATACATTTCTTTATCATAAGTTGGGTAATTCAATGTTACCCTATTTAACTTTTAATTAAAGAATGAAATAAGTCATTTCTCTTACATAAGAACTCTCCCAATCCTAATGTCTAATGCATCACATTCAATTTTTAAAATCTTAAAAAAAATTAGGCAAAGCAAGAAGTTGTGTTACACAACTTATATTGAAGCAAACTAAATGTAACTTATTATTCCTTACCCTACTTAAAACCCATACCTTTTTTAATTGATTCAATCAATGCTACAGCTATGGTACTAAAATCTTTAATGAAATTCCTATAAAAGGTAGCTAAACCATGGAAACTCCTCACATCACTCACATTCTTAGGTGTAGGCTATTCTTGGACAACCTTAATCTTCTCTTTATTAACCTTTATGCCATGAGCTGGCATAAAATAACCTATAAAATGACATGATTTTTGCAAAAATCACATTTCTTTTAATTGGCATACAATTTCTCTTTTCTTAATATATTAAACACATAATACAAATGTTCAACATGCTCTTCCAAATCTCTATTCTATACAAATATGTCACTAAAATAAGCCACAACAAATTTTCTTGGGAAAGGGCTTAAAACATGTTTCATTTATCTCATAAAAGTACTAGATCCATTAGTCAAACAAAAGGGCATAACTAACTATTCATACAATCCATGCTTAATTTTGAATGCAACATTCCACTTATCACCTTCCCTCAACCTAATTTGATGGTACCCACTCTTAAGGTCAATTTTAGAAAAGTAACAAGCACCATGCAATTCATCAATCATATCATTAAGTTTAGGTATAGGATATCAATACTGGATTGTTATTGATAAAGAACTTACTAGGTGACCTGTTTAAAGAACTTGCTAAGTGACATGTTCAAAGAACTTTTGAATCAAATTATTATGCATACCTAGAAAGTTAGGAAACAACTAGGATTGATCAAATCAGAACCCTAAGGAAACTAAGTCATAAAAGTCTTAATCTTTAGATGCCACAAAGGTTGATCACTTATTTGATAAGTTAAAACAATGTATTCTTCTATTAACAAAAAAAGACTACGTAAAGTTTGCTAAAAATACCTTAATCTTATTGATTCCCATTTTACATAGTTGTAGCCTTTATATAGGCATGCAAATATCACAATCCTACAAGGTAAAGGTGTTTTTTAACATGCCAATATAGGAAAAACCTTAATTATAAGAATACAAATCTACCTTGATATCAAAATCATTAAAAAAACTATAGCTAATAACAACTAGGTATAAAAGTTAAAGTAAAATCCCTAACTAATGTATCAAAAATCAGCCAAACCCACAAACCCAAATAAACATAAGAATTAAACCTTGTTTTACATGTCATTCATCCTGAACTTAAAATCCAGCAATTCAAAACAAAAACAAGCCTTTTAATACAACTTAGCATATGGATCAAGCCTCTCCTTAACTTGGTAATGTAGCTTAGACTATATCTTGGGTTCTAAACTTTGTTTTTCAAGTTTTAAGTCTTGTCCATTATTTTGCATATAAGGATGAGTGATTATCCTTGGTGTAATATTTAATATTTGAAAATTTTAGAATAGCCTTAGAACTAGCATACCATAGTTTCTTTGTGAGGGAAACTATTCCTTCCCAATATGCACCACAATCATTAGGTGCCTATATTGACTTGCTTAGCTTATTGCTCATTCTTCCTTTTAATGTTAGCCCAAACATTAACATTTAAATCTTTCACAAATTCTATCTTTGTCTTACCATCAATGTAAGCATTTTCATTAAAAGGCAAAGATAAAATATCCAAAGGAGTTAAAGGTATCTAGATTTAGCTTCTTTACCAACAAAATATTAGAAACATTAGTACAACTTTCACTATCAATAATGATGATGTATACCTTATCTTTAACATGGAATCTTATATGGAAAATATGCTCATGTTGCTCATCATCATTATCATCGTTAGGCTGAATACTTAGTGTCCTTACAACTAGTATATCTCCATAATAGGTTCTTCAACATCAATGTCAAAACAATCCTCTAATAGTCACATATCATTATCACTTGAACTAATGTTTTCTATGTCACCATTCTCCAACATGATCATAGTTCTTTTATTTGGACATTAAGAAGCAATGTGTCCATGCCTTGGATATCTAAGGCACTTAATATCATAAGACTGTTATCACTCATGTTTTACTCTATTTGGCTTTTCTTGATAATGATCTCACCACTCTTGCCTTTTTCCACTCAAGCTAGCCCCCTTTATGTTCTTAAAAGACTCAAGATTAATAAATCATAAGGAGTAATCTATTAGATGGTGGCAAATATCAAAATCAAAACTTAAAAAAAAAAATTCAAGATATCCTTTTTAACCTTAGAAAGAAAAAAAATCAAAATTGTAACCTCATAAATGTGTACAATAGGTTGAAAGAATATGATACATTACTCACTAAACACCTACTATGAAAGATATTCTCCCATTGCATCTTAACATGATCTAACTCCTTAACTTGTACACTATGAGCTCTCAATACCACTAAACTTTGGGTATTCTATTTACTCATCAATATCACAATTGTCTATTAATGGTGGCAATTAAGCCTCATCACTAAACTCACTCCTAATCTCATATTCACCATTATCCTTAAAGATCATTGACCATTTTGTTAGAGCATTGTGACACTATATACCCTCTAATGAGGACCTTTTTAGGTCTCACTGAGAGGAGAAGGGTGTACTGTGAGATACTTTTTACAAATATGTCCAAATTAAACCTTTATGGCTTGTTAAAGTTGATGATCCAATTTTTATCATACTTCTTTATGTGAGAATGACTATATGGATATCAAGAAAGTACAAGCACCAGAGAACACAAAGACTTTTTATGGTTTACCTACAATGTGTGAGCTATGTCCATGGTGTGATAGGATAACTCCTAAATCACATAATCCACTCTTGTTATCAAGGGATACAACTGATGTTGTAGAAGGATCACTCCTTAACCACTTACAATGATCTCACTATAAGAGTTGATCTTTCAATTACTCAAAGGATTGATCTCCTGATCACTTCAAGGGTCTCCCACCCTTTTTCAAGAAGTGCATAAAAAGTTTATGACACAACTTCCTTAAGAAAGATCACTCAATGTGCATAAGTTGCTATTGTTGAAAACAAATCTTCTCTGTCCTCTATTATCAGTTTCTCTCCTTAAGATCTACCAGTCTCTCCTTTGTAAGTTCTCTCCTCTATGGGTTATCTTTGTTGTAGGTTTTGCCTCCTTCTGTCTTAGCAAATTCTCTCCTCAGCTATTCGTGTTGCCTCCTTCTACCTTGGTAGGTTTTCTCCTCTATTACCGGTGCTGCCTCCTTCTGCCTTGGCAAGTTTTCTCCTTTACTACTAGTGCTGCCTCCTTGTACCTTGGCAGGTTCTCTCTTTTGTAAATTTTCTTCTCTATTGGTTACTGATTTTGCTTCTGCAAGTTACTGCAAGCTCTTTCTTTCTACTGCCACTCCTCCTTCTTCCTCTTGCTACCGCTGCTGCCTTCTTCTTACTGTAGTTGCTGCCTTCTCCTTGTTGCAGTTGCTGTTATCTCTGCTCAGTAGGTTCTCTCCTTTTCTTCTGCTACTAGAGGCTATCTCTCCCTTTTATTACCACTACTACCTTTTTCCTATTGCAATTGCTGCCTTTTCCTTACTATAGCTACTGCCTTCTCTCCTCAACAAGCTCTCTCCTTTTCTTCTACTGCTATAGGCTATCTCTCCCTCTTAGTGCTGCTACCTTCTCCTTACTAGAGTTGCACTCTTCTTCTTCCTATGGTGCTACTTCTATTTTCTTTTGCTATAGCACTCTCCTTTTCTGGTGTTGCTATTTTCTCTTTCTTTGGTTGCCACTGCTCCTTCATCTTTGGTACGACTGCCTCTCTTTTGGTGGATGTTGCCTCCTTCTTTGATTGATTACCACTGCACTTTCTTTGATTGGTTGCTGTTGCACCTTCTCCCTTTGGTTGCTACTACACCTTCTTACTTTGGTTTCTTTGGTTGCTGCTACACCTTTTGCCTTTGGTTGCTTTGGTTATTGCTACACCTTATGCCTTTAGTTTCCTTAGTTGCCAATACACACCTTCACCCTTGGTTTGGTTGATTGGTTGCTGCTGCACACCTCTCCTTATTTTCTCACTACACACCTTCTCCTTTAGGTGCTGCTACCATTTTCCTTTGCCACTGCACTCTCTTCCTAGATGTTATTGCTATCTTTCCTCCTAAATGTTGTTGTACTCTTTCCTTCTTAATGCTGCTATTATCTCCTTCTCCTTTGTTGCTACTATCTCTTTCTTCTTTGGTGCGGCCTTCTCTTTCTCCCCTTAATGCAGCTATTTACTTACTTTGGTGTGACTATCTCTCTCTTTAGTGGTTACTTTTTTGCCAGTCTCTCTTATTTTCTCTATTACATTTTTGGAGCCCACACATCTCTTGACAACCGCATAGATGTATTTATAAGCCTTGAGTTTAGGGATGCTCAATTATCAACGGTTAGCATTGATTCTCAAGGGTTGCCCTACAATTAACAGTTAGATTGACTCTTAAAATTTAATTTCAACGGTCAACATTAACTCATTGAATTTATGGTTGACCTACTGTCAATGGTTTTGACCAATGATCTCTTTGCATCTCAAATTCCTTTTCCTTGTTCATAATGCTTTCAAAATCTCATTGACAAATACAAATTACACCTATGGGCAATCCACAACTTGCATTGCCAGATCCTAAGCAATTTCCTTGGCCTCTGCCTTAACAAGCTACTTATTGGTTAATGCTGCCAGTACTTTGTAAATACAGCAAACACATCTCAAAGGCACTCTATTGGCAATAAATCCAACTTTAACTATCAAAGATAGGCTTAACACCCTTTACCCAAACACCTTAAACATTTGATGTCTTTAGTTTTTTCCTTGGGTGCCCTCAAATTTATCATCAAATTTGCCCTTATCAGGGCTGCCCCCACTAGTCTTAGGTTTTTGTGTACCAATTTTAAACTTTGGAGTTGTCATCTCTTCCATCTTCCCTCAATTTGGCTTCCAAAAAGACATACCTATGTTTTGATCATATCTAAAAGTACTCCTTCCTTTAAGCTGCCTTTTAACTCATGATAATGCATACCATTTCTTACCTTGTTCATATTCTTAGGTATAGGCCAATCCCTTATCACCTTTACCTTCTTCTCATCTACACTAATACCTTGCAAACTAATAACATATCTAAGAAACACAACAAATTCCATGAAAAATGTGCACTTTTTGAGATTGGTATACAATTGGTTCCCTCTTCACGCTTAGTTATTTCATTTCCATTTTGAGTTTATTAATTTCTACTTTAAGCTTTTATATAGAAGATTCCTTTTGTTTTATTCCAAATTTAATACCTTTAACTCATTGTATTACAATTTTTAGGATATAACCATAATCTACAACAATGATTTTATAAGTATTCATCATATTATATTTTTTTACCTCTTCTTCTTTTGCTAGGTGTAAATATTTTTCTAGTTGTTCTCTTTTCCCTAGTAGATCTAAAATCTTATCAATAGGATCCATTATCATATCATCTTCCTTAGTTAAGAGAACTTTATAGGTTATTACTTTTATAAAGAGCTTTATAATGGTTATATTGACCTTAACAACTTGATTTAGAGTTAGAATTGGAACTTAAAGAATTGTGTTCTTCTACAACATCTAGTTTTAAATCATCTTGACTTGAATTGCTTTTGGACAAAATGATATTCATTAATGACCTCTTAAGATCATTGGCTATTGATAATTCTTGAATTTTTTATTGTTTTAAACTCATTAGTGTAATATCTTTTTTTTTTTTTTGCATTTATAACAAACATTAGTTTTTTTTCCTTTATTTATCATTCTTTTTAGGAAGCATGAAGCCATTGAAGTCCAACAAATAAAAAAGTAGTGTTTCTTGGTTAGCATTCTTTACAAAAACCAATTGCTAATTTCTTGAAACATGAGATCGTCACTTGATTTTGTGGCAATAAGGTTTCTTTCATTGCAAGCAACTGTTTATTCAAAATGATCATGATATTAACATCAATTTCAACACTAGACATAAGTTCATTGTGACAAACATCAATAGTCTTTAGGTAGGCTAAATCTATTAAATGTCATTTTGCTTGATTTGTTTATCTTTATGGTTAGAATGGTTTACTACCTAAAAAATGAGGTGGTGTTTCATTTTTTTAGTAATATGGCTTATCCATTTATTCCAATGAATCATTTACATAAAGGAGTTATGATCTTAACTTAAATTTATATACTATCATTTACATCTTTATGAGATGAAAGTTATTATATCTCTATGACAACATTCATGTAAATACATCTTAAGTAGTTAAAGTCCATTCCATCAAACAAATTAATTGTTCATTTTGATTAGTTTTTCTTGCATGTATATAATGGTTCAATACTTAAGAGATAAGACTATCACTTCATTTCTAATTAATAAGACTTATCCTTTCTTTCCATGATATCATTCACATAAAGAAATCACTATATGATACACATTTTTAAACCCTTGGCTAGCCTAATTCAACTAAAGTCTATCAAATAATGGAGTTATTGCTCTTACTTAGCTTTCTTTACTTGGAGAGAATTGTTCATTGTTTAAAACTCAAGGTCATCACTTGATGCACTAGTTATAAGGTTTCTTTTTATGTTATAAAGAATGCAACTAGCATCATTGTCTATACTTACATCATTGTATTCAATTTTTAGGCTATAATCTTCATTTGCTTTATTTACATTGTTGCTAAGGATGCCTTATTGCTCTTTATTAGCTTTATTTACTAAGAAAAAACCATTCATCACTTGAAATTATCAATAATTAGTTAAATCCTTAACAATGAGGCATCTAATTTTATTGCAAGGAATCATTCAAATAAAATAATTATGCAACCAACATCCATATCTACTCTGAATCTTAATATCATTGCAACATACATGTTAATACATCTTAGGTAGTATAAATCTAATGAACTCCAACAAATAAAGTAGTCATTTATTATCCAATGCACTTTAAATGGATTTAAACTAAAGATTTTATGACATTCATCTCACAATGAAATTAATGATTAGTGTAAAAATTTAAGTTAATTTCTCAATTCCCTCACTTTCAAGATTCTTTGGAATGAAAGGATAAGCCTTATTGGCTAGAAATATAATGATGGTCTTAACTTTCAAGCATTGAACCATTCTATCCATGTAGAAAACGCTCATCAAGATAATTGACTCCTTTGTTTGGTGAAATTTAAAAGATTTACACTATCAAAGGTGTATTAACAACCACCTTGCAATGAAATTAATGTTCAATGTAAATGTAAATGTTAATTACATGACCATTTGTGTGAAAACTTCCTTACAACAAAATAAGAAACCTTTATTAACATGACATAAGTGATAGTCTTAAGTTTAAGGCAACAAATGATTCACACTTGGTAAAAAGGGAAACCAATAGCAATAACCCATCATTAATACAATTCAATTGTTGTAATAACATTACTTTTATTTGTAGTGTTTAGCACTTCAGTTGTTTTTCAAAAGTATTTAGAAAGTATTAGTCTTTCATTAATACAATTCATATTGGCTCCTCAATCAATAAGAGTTAAGGTCAAGAATATATATTCTCATCTAACAATAAATTTTTTATCTTTTTATGCCATTTATAGGCAATAACCCCATTTATAAGATTAATAAATCGAAGATTTTCTATTTGTTTTCTTACTCTATGGAATTTTCTAGAACTTAACTTTTTCTTAAAAATATATCTTCTAGGATAATAATCCTTTTCTTTAAATTTTATATTTCACATTTAAGCTCATTTGCTTTTAAATCTAGTATAGAGGATTCTTTAGGCAAAATGCAAGACCTTTACATCCTACCTTTAATTCTTTGAATGATTATGTCTAGACTATATCCTTCTTTAAGAATAGCTAAAGTTAGTTTAACCATTTTCTCTTTTTTAGTCATATGAAAATATTCTTTAATTGCTTTTTTCTATCATTTGAATCTTAAATTTTTACCTATAAGATCTAATGTTGTTAAGACTAATAAGCCTTGACTTTTACATAAGGCTTTATAATCATCACATTGTCCTTAGCAACTTCATTCTAAATTAGAATTAGAATTACTTGGCCTATCTAAGTTTATTAGATCAATTTATATATATTTCTTATCAAGATCACTATTTTATAATGAATGTTTAATGCCTTTATCAATAAATAATTCTTTAATTGTTTTCTTATTTGGCATTTCTTAGAATAATACCCTATTTTCCCTATTGGTAGCACATAATAGACTTCCTTTATCTTAATTGGCCTTTTTGATTTTATATTTTAACTTCTTTTTGGCTTCTTAAAAAAAGCTTTTGACTACCATTTTATAAAAGGTAAACCTTTTTCTTTCTTTCTTTCGAAAACTTTATGGCTGGATAATCCATCTATTCACAAAATTCTCTTAAGGCTCTTTTTCGTTGAGTTGTTTCAATCTATAATTGACAATGTAATTCTATTTCAATGCAAATTCTTGCTCCTTGGGTCACTATTTCAGCCACTAATTATCCATAGGTATAATTATACCTAATAATTCTTGCATGATAGGCCTTAAGTCTTATTTTTACTCATTTGGCAAATAAGGTAGGTAACTTTAAAATAATTTTTTTTTAAAGTCACTTTGGCTATCTTCTCTAGCAAATACTTTTGAGAAGAAAACATCCTTGTACCACTTAAAGTAGACTAAGTCAAGATGCCTTAAATTGATAAGCTGTTTATAAATTTTATTTAGTAATAAGGTGGCTTTCTTAATAAAATGATTGGTTATTATATAAACTAAAATGTTGACACCATTTGATAGCTATATACCTTTTATTGCAAAAATATCTACTATTTTTTTTCTTTGGATAAATAAAAATCCCACTAGCTTAAGTAATCATAGTAATATAATAAATGAAGAAATAGTTATTAATGAAAATATAGATAATAATTATTTACAATAATGGCATGTTTCTTCTTCTTCTTCTTATATTTATTAATCAAGAAAGAACTTTCTACTTGAAATAAAATATGTTGTGAAAACTATAGAAATAGCTTTTATCCTTTTCTTAGGGTTATAATTATTTCACTTTGTTTTCACCAAAGCTTATTAGCTCACATCAAAAGAAGTACAAATTCTTTTATATTGAAATGGTACAAGTAATAGTTAAATCAACTATAATACTAGGGTTGAATAACTCAGCAATTATTTGTCTTAAAGACAAAAGACATAATTATTTTCATCACTCCTTACTAGAAGTAATCGAATCAAGTTTAAGTGATAGACCTATTTATTTTTTCTTATTATCCAAATATTGCTCTTTTATTGATAGATCCAAATTTAATGCATGCATTATGCTTAGATATCAAAATGGATCTTTATTTATAGGATTTATTACAAAGGTATGAATACTATTATTCCTAGAATAAAAGAAATTCTCGAACCATTATCTAAAAAGGCTTGACTACTCTTTTTCTTATTGATAAGTATAAGAATAATGCAATGGTCCAAAGAACTATCAATTGGAATCAGGTTAAACTATTCAAAAAATAGAATCCTGAAAAGGTTATTGAGCCTATCAAGAAACAAACTAAATGGTTAGAAGAGGAAATTGAATACAATGATGGAGATGTGAAAATAAGATTTTCACATAATAGGACTATAATGTTAAACTTAGAAAATAAAAATAAACATTTAAATTCTTTGATTACTTAATATTCTTTAAAAGAATTTGAAGGGATTAGAAGAACAAAAGAATAAGTCACTCAACCATAATACAAGGTTGAGTTTCTTCTATCTACTTTAGCTTTTATGGTTACTTCTTCTCCTTAATCTTTGTCTCTTTTAGATATGAGATATGAGGACAAAATAAAAGTATCTATGTTTTAAAGCTTTACTCTGAAATAAATGAGAAGGTAAAGTAATTATTCTGTTCCCTAAAAAATAAAATAAAAAAAAAAATGTTTCTTTATGACATTTTCTCAAAAGCAAAGCAATTTTTGATTTAAGTACCATCAGGAAATGGTCAAGGAATCAGGACCATATGATATTTTAGTTATATAGAAAAAAATTATAAACTTTAAAAGAAACATTTTCCTAATTTCTATAATAAAAGTAAGTGTATGGTTCTTGAAAATGCTTATCAAGAATACCTCATATAAAGGGAAAAGGAATTAATAGTATTCACCCTCTAGTGTTTAATCTTATTAGTTAAGCTAAATAAAGGAATGGGTATAGTCTCACCGTACAAAGCTAAATTTATAACAAGTGCTATTATACTGCAAGAAAATTATACTAATTTTTATCTTCAATCAATTGGAAAGCAATTGACTCAAATTGAATAAAAGATTAAGGAAGTGACAATACAATGGGATAATATCTCTAAACCTTCGGTTAAACCAAAATTGAAAAAAAGGTTTTATTGAAATCACTATCATCATAAGAAATTGAGTATAACATGCTTAGTAAAAATTCTCATAAAATAGAATTAGTTGAAGAAATTGTGAAAAGGCTTAAAAGTATAAGATTAGAAGATAAAGGTGCCTCTGTCTTAGAACAAAAAGAACAAAGTGATGCACATATTGCAGATCACATTAATGAGCAATTAGATCATGAAGATTATACAAGTCATCTTTAGAATATGTTCTTATCATATAAATTAATTACATGCTTCATCTCTAAAAATGTCTCCTCTCAAAGAACGGACAAGCCTTATTAATAATAATCAAAACTTTTGATATTTCAATGGTATAGATTGTTTTGGTATGTTGTTCTCTTTTTTGTGAAATTGTTTAGGTTATTCTAATTTAATGGTTGAATAAGTATTTGTTCAATTAATTTGGTTAGACTTATTGAATTAATTAAACAAATATTAATTACTAAAATTAGGAATTGTGATCCAATTTTATCCTCTTCCTAATCACCAAGTATCAAATAACAATAGCTAATTATGGATAACTTTTCACCTTATTATTATGAATGACTCAACATAGGTTAAATGATCCAAGGTTGTGTGATTGTTGCTTGTATTAAACTAGTTTCCTAGTTTTTGAGGTTGTTTAATATATTACTCTAGAGAGCTCATTCAAGGGATATAATTGTTAGAATTTAAGTAAAGATTTTTTTGGCATAGGGAATATCTAAAGAAAAATTCATGTAATAGAGTTTGTTATTATCTAGGATTGGTAATTTTATTAAAATTAAGATAACATTGTGGGTGATCAAAATCATTGAATATCATAGTTAGAAATGAACCTCGAATTGGTCCTTTAGTACTTGATTTTTTTATAATTTATTTTAGTTAATTGTTTTTATATTTTATTTGTTAAAAAATCATAATTCAACTTTTCCCATAATTATATTAATGTCTTTAAATTTTAGTTAATTAGTGAATTGATTGTACTTCCTCTAGGATCATTCCTTACACTATTTATTGTTGAATAATCTAGAGTAAAGTATCAAATTTTTTGTTTCTTAACAACATCTACTAGATAGCTTCTTCATTGGATGGATATTAATAGATTTGACCTACTAAAGACATTATAACATGTATCTTATATCTACAATGATTGATGTGAACATTTAATTTAATTATATGATTCCTTTGTGTGAATGCCTTTTTAGAATGAAAGAATAAGCCTTATTAGTTAGAAATGAAGTGTCAATTCTATTTGTCAAGCAATAAACCATCCTATTAAAATGAATAATTCTTTAGTTTGATAGAATTAAATGGATTCACACTAATTAAGGTGTATTGACATCCACATTGTAATGAAATTAATGTTTGATGTATGGGTTAAATGCACAATCATTTTGTGTGGATCATTCTTTGTAACCAAAGGGGAAGCTTTATCTAATGGAAAACAATATATTCCAACTACCTAAAGGACAAGTCTTATTATCAAGTAATCAAAAGACCATCTCTTATTCCAAGAAACTAATCATTCCCTTATATACTCTAATAGATTCAAACTACCCATGACATAATAATATGAATCTTGCAATGAAAATAGGGATGGTTGACATTTAAGATGATTTCATAATTTCTTTTGAGTGTATGACTACCCAAAATGAAAGGATAATTCTTATTACTTAGAAGTGTATTGTTGATCTCATCTTTCATGTAATGAACCATCCTATGCATGGAAGAAAAGCTAATCAAGATGAATTAGTCCATTGCTTATCAGAATTTGATGAATTCAAACTACTTAAGGTATTTTGTTATTTATGTCAAAATAAAATTAACATTCTCTGTAGACATGCATGATCATTTCATGTGAATGATTTCTTACAACAAAAGGAGAAGCTTTATTGAAAATGAATTAATTGATCCTCTCATGCTTTAAGTAATGAATGATTCTATCCTTTTAAAGAAAGTCAATAAAGTGTAATAGCTCTTTTATTTGATGCATTTCATTAGATTCAAACTACTTATAAGAGAACCCTTACTGTTATGTGATTAAGAGATGGTATCATACTTCAAGCAATTAATGATTCCCTTATAGTAAAGAATGCCAACCAAGAGTAATAACCTTTTTATTCAATGGATTCAAACTACTTAACATGCATCTTGCAATTAAAATAGGGATTAGTGTAGACATTCAAGTTATTTTGATGATTCCATTATGTGAATAGCTCCTTGTAATAGATAGATAACCCTTTATACTTGAAAATGATATGCCAATTTCATCATTTAGCTAATGGACCATTCTATCCATGTACAAAAACTAATTAAGATAAATGACTTCTTTGTTTCATAGAATTCAATGGATTCATACCATCAAAGGTATATTAACATGTATGTCACTATCAAATTAGTGGTTAGTTTAGACATGAATGTTAATTGTATGATCATACAAATTACTCTCAAACAATGAAAGAAGAAGACTTATTTCTAAGGAATCAAATGATGGTTTGAAGTTTATGGTAATGAACGGTTCTCTCCAAATAATAGAAGGTAATTAAGAGTAATAGCTCTTTTATTCGATGGATCTCGTTGGATCCAAACTACCAAAGGTGAAGTTCTTTGATAAAGTACTAATAGATAATCTCATGCTTCTAGTAATGAAAGAATTTCTCAAGGTAAAGAAAGGTAGTCAAGAGTAATAGCTTTTTTACTAGATGGATTTCAATGGATATGAACTACCCAAAAAATATCATACAATGAAATCAGTGATTAGTTTAGGCATTTATGTTACTTTTATTATTCCTTTATATGAATGACTCCTTTGAATGAAAGGAGATGTCTCACTAGCCTTAAACAATATTTCAGCCTCATCTTCTAAGTAATGAACAAATATATCCATGTACAAAAAGTTAATCAAGATGAATGACTCCATTTAACATGGAATTCAATTGATGCTACCAAAGGTGTATTGACTTGCAAGTCACAATCAAATATGTTCATTGTAAAAATAGATGTTAATTGCATGATTATTCAAATTAGTTCCTTGTAATGAAAGGAGAAGGCTTATTACCAAGGAATCAAGTGACAGTCTTAAGTTTCAAGAAATGAATGATTCATTCCTAGTTAAGAAAGCTAATCTAAAGTAATAAACCTTATTTGATGGTCTTTAATTGATATAGATAAACCAAAGGAGAATTCCTTTTGTCAAATAACAAAGGGTTAGTCTCAAATTTCAAGCAATGAATGATTTTCTCAAGTAAATAAAGCTAGTAAATTTTAATAGCTTGTTTATTAGATGAACTTTAATAGTTTTAAGATACCTAAGACAATTTATGCATCTCATATTAAAATTTGTGATTAGTGTAGGCATTTCAATTAATTTCATGGTTCCTATCTCCTTAGAACAAAAGGAGAAGCCTTATTAGCCATAAATGATGTGTTAATCTCATTTTTCATGTAATAAACCTTTTCATCCATAAAAGAAAAACTAATCAAGATGAACAACTCCTTTGTTTCTTGGAATTCACAATGAAATTAATGTTTGGAGAGAAATGGATGTCAATTGTATAGTCATTTTGTGTGAATGAGTCCTTGCAATAGTTGTAGCCTCATTACAATGAAATCAATTGATAGTTTTGAGTTTTAATCGATAAATGATTCTCTCTTAGTAAAGAAAGATAATCAAAACTAATGGATTCTTTATTTAATGGACTTTAATGGATTTAAACTACCAAGAGAAGTCCAATGGCTTCCTTATTTGATGGATTTTAATAGATTTCATTATGACATGCACATAAATATACCTTTGGTGGTCTAAATCCAAAACATGTCTTCCCTAGCTAACATAACTATGTGACAATAGAGAAACTTAACAAGTCCTTGAGAACAATTAGCAAAATATATCTCCTATCCTATCTCTCTCCCCCTAAAAAATAAAAATGAGGCTCTTATGCGACTTTTACATGGCCCTTCTATAATATTATACTATAAAAAGAAAAGAATAATGAACACACTAAGTACAACAATGGAGATAAAGAATGAGGATATTTAAAAGAAAGAATAAAATAAGAGAAGAGCACTCATAGAAAAACTTTCTTTATTAATTGACACTATAGGTTACAAATGAGGAAAAGAAGAATGCACTCTTATTTTACAAGAGAGCACTTTATAGAAAATACAACTCTAAACTATGATTATAAGGATGGAAGAATGAAAGATAAAGGATGTTTTGAGGTCTTACAAGACCTTTTAATTATAGGGGATGCTTGTTATAACAAGATGAAACTACTTTTCTAAAGTGACTTTATTAAAGTAGTTAATAAATGACTTTAATAAAGTGATTTTTTCAAAAGTAACTTTACATAAGTGACTTTATAAAAGTTTCTTTAATAAAATAGATTCTTTTGTCTTTTTCTTCCACCCATACTTTCTTTTCTTTTCTTATTTTAATAAAAGCTTTGTCCATAGGCTTTATAGATCATATAGGTCTTATCAGTCTTATATTATATTATATTGAGTTAGATTCTTGTTTGATTGTTTTTTGCTTTGTCTTTATCTCCTTTTAGGATAATAGCTATCATTCCATCAACTTTGCCTTTTGTACCAAATCTAATAACTCTTTGAATAATTGTTCTTGAGTCTTGGGAGCCTACTAAGCTAATTTTTGTTGTCTAAATCTTAGGTCAATAACTCCTTTAGTTGTGTATACTTTATTGTTAAAAAAGTCAAACTTTTCCCATTAGCGAATGTGAGTTTGTCAAGCTAACCATGGCTGACTTTTCTCTTAACAAGTATGTATTCCTTAAGGAGATAACATAGTCCTATCTAACTATCCATGGTAGATGAAAAAGTGTTATAAATGACAACATTTTAACTTTAGCTTCTTCATTTTTTGCACTAACTATTCATAAACAACTTTTACTTTCATGAGTAGAGAAATTAGATGCAATCATTATTTCTAAAACCAAACTTTGAACCATTTGAAAATCTAGTAAGATCATGGGAAAAATGGATTTGAATAAGTAATCTGAATTTTCTCTATCTATTTTCATAGTACAAAGTTTTGTCTTATGCATTGATGTAATTGAAATAATTAAAGGTTTTAACCTTCCACATTATTTTAATTATTTTGAGACTAATAAGTCTCTTTGCCATTCATTAGGGTAAATAACTCTTCTAATTTTGAGTATCTAAATTACCACAACCTCTTTCAATAGGTTTAATAACCATTGAGTCCATCTTAATTAGGATTTGTTGATAATAAAATTGATCCTTTATCTTGAGATGGGGATATATGTTGTCCTTTGCATAAAATCCTGCAACCTCATAAGGCTTGAGGTTAGCATAATTATGCTTAATAGGACATAAAAATTCCATAAATTTTGGAATGAATGGGTAAGTTGACCCTTTATCTATAGCTTGCTTATAAGCATCTTCTAAAAGTGGATTCAAGTCTTTGGATTTAGAGGATCTTGCCTCTCCTTTTGATAGTGAAGGAACCACCTTTGCTAGGGATGTTTTCCCTTGTATCAATGGTCTTTTGCTCATGATTCTTGTAAAGAAATCAGCTTAAACAAAGAATAAACCCTTAAAATATATTTTTCTTATGGTAAGAATAACCATCATGACTATTATCATTTTGTAGAATACTCACATTTTCTTTTTCTTCTCTCAGAGTATTTTTGATTTAACATTTTCTTCTTTCGTGAGAAATTTAAAGCTAATAAGCTTTCCTTCCACTTCTGCAACAATGCCTTCTTTAGATATTTCCTAAAAAGAATACAATATGTGCAAAAATGGGTTTCCCAAGATAACATCTTAAGAAAGATTTTGTATGAGAAAAAAAGGAATTTGTAAACAAATCCCTTGATGGCATATGCTTGCATTAGTAAGCTTGTGAGAAATAACAAGCTTATTCTTATCATCAATAGAGTTTAATATTTTTGTCGTTTGCTTAAAATACTTTAAGAGGTTTAACTCTTTATTAATATAGTTAATATCAACTCCTAAATTAATAAAACTTATGTTAGAGAATATATATTCTTTACCGATTAAATTTTTTATCTTTATATGCCATTCATGAGTAATAACTCTTTATTTAAACTCTTCCAATTCTTTAAAGAACTCTTCCAAAGCTCTTTCAATTCTGCTTGGAGCTCCAATTTGAGCTTTGCTCTTTCTCTCTGTATTGAAGGTTCCTTGATTTGGGGTTGGGGATGTTTCCCTTTTTATCTTATGGATGGCTTTATCAAGGCTATAACCTTCCCAAGGCTTTTAAACATTTTCTACTTGCTTCTTAATCAAATGCAAGTATGCCTCAAGTTGTTTTTCTTTTCTCTTCTAGTTGAAATTTTATCAATAAGATCCAAAATCATTTCTTCTCATTTTGAAAGGACTAATAAGACCTTACCTTTTCTTAAGGCTAGAGTTTGAATTGTCCTTAGAAATGTCAATGTTAGCCATTTTATGGTAATTAACTACATCAATCTCTGAATCTTTTCCTTTTGAATCATTATTTAGGAAGATATGAAGTAATGACTTTTTAATACCTTCATCAAGAGATAACTCTTGGATTTTCCTTTTAATTCAGCATTTGTTGGAAAAGTGCCCAACTTGTTCACATTTATACCAGACAACTACCCTTTACTTTTTGATAGGTTTAACTTGTCTTTTTGACTTTTCTTTTATTTTATACTTTTCATAAAAAGCATTGTCTAACCATTTAATAAAAGCTACCTTTTTCTTTTTCTTTCTAGGATATTAATGGCTACATAACTCATTTGCTCATAAAAGTCTCCTAAAGCCCTATTACCTTAAGATCTTTCCTTTTGTAATTTCCTATGCAACTATTTTTGTTGTAGAGCTTTATTTCTTTAGGAACTACTTCAGCTACCAACTTACCATAAGAATATTAGTCATAATTAACGACCCCCTTATAATAGGCTTGAAGACTTATTTTAACTCTTTCTAAAAATAGGGTAGGTAACCCAATAATAATTTTTTATTTCAAAAAATTGCTTTGGCTATCTTTTCAAGTAACAACCTCTAAAAGGAAGACATCCCTATACCACTTAATGTGGGCAAGATTAGGACATTTCACATTAACTAACTACTCATCAGTTTTGTCTAACAACAAAGTAATAGTTCCAATAAAATGATTAGTTATAGTATAAATCAATGTATTGATACAATTAGAAAGTAAAACCCCTTCCTCTATTTTAATGGTAAAGAGGATTTGATTATTTGCTCCTTGTGTCGAATAAGAGTTCGACCAACCTTTTAACTAATCAATAAAACCAATAATAATAATTTTTGCAATCTAGGGGTTGAAATTACCCCTAGTTTTGTCATAATGGCAAACATCATGATGTAGTATAAAAATACCAAGTTTGATGTTCTGTTGTGTCGTCTAAATTTTACTTCACTATACTAGTCTCATCGTATTGTATATAATTGTACTCTTGTAGAAGCTTTCTTAAGAGTCATCTTATTAATGGAATAAGATTCTATTGAGGTATTACCTAATTGTTCTAATAAGAACCTATTTTTGTATTTTATCAATCTATTATCACTATTTGAGTTAGACTAAGTATTAATCTGATCCTTAATCTATTTATTACTCTGTTCTTTTTTTTTTTTTGTAATAACAACAATATATTTTTTTTGTTTTAAACCAAGGCTTTTAAGTTGTTTATTTCATCAAGAAGTTCTTCTTTGTCATCTTTCATATTATAATTAATTTTTTCATATGACATGAGTTTAAATAAAACCCTTTTTTCTATCTCAAATTAACCTAAGCTTAAAGCGTTGAGTGAATAATTGCAGGCCTAGCTTTTTCAAGTTTTGCCTTAATTTTATTTAGTTAATTACCCATTGACTAGAGATTTAAGTTGGTAAAATTGTTTTGCTATGTAACAGCACTAACATTTGATTCCATTTGGGTAAGACTATTACTTCACCTTCTTTAAGTTTAACTTAAAGATTTAACTTAGGAGGGTGAATAGAATTAACCTTCTTTCTTAACTTAAGTCAAATATACTTGATTGTCTTTATCAAGAACCACATAAGTTTTTTCACTTGAAAAATGAAGAAATTGCTTTTTCCAAAATTCGTAAAATCTTTCAATATAAAAAAGTAAATCATATGGCCCCAATTTTTGAATCACCCATTTGTGAGCACTTAAAAAGAATTTTTGCTACAAGAGAAAGTATTAAATAAAAACATTTTCTTTTAATTTAAAGTGAAATAAAATTTTGACTTTTCTTTCATTTTTAGTTTCAATGGTAAGAACATTAATACTCCTATCTTTATTCTTATACCCCATATCTAAATAGAATGGAGAATCGGGAGAAGATGGACCCACTGATTCATTTACCATTGAATTTGAAATTAATGAAGGGAATTTAACCATATACTATAAGTTAATAACTTACTCTTTTTATTCTTTTAGTTCCTTTAAACTTTCGAGAGAGCTATGGAGGAACCAAAGAGGTTGAATGCCTTTATCTTTCTAGCAAGTTTAACCTAATTGAACAATTATATGAGAATCTAATCTTAATATCACCATCATTATATTAAATCAATTCCTTAACTTCACTTGTTTGCCTTTTAACATCCTTTATTGCCCTTTCGAGAACCCATTTCTTAGGTACTTTAACCTGATCCCAATTGATATTTCTAGGGACTATTACATTGCTCTTAGACCTATTAGTAAGAAATAAGGTAGTTAACCCTTCTCAATAGATAATTGAGTTGGAAAATCTTTCCTTCTTGACAAGATAGTATTCATAACCTTGTAATGGATCCTATGTAACTAAAGATCAAGTTCTTTGATTCAAGCATTATGTCAAATTCTTTTGTCTATGTCAAGACACAAAGTATTAATCAAATTTGGGTTAGTTAAAGAAAGAATGATATTAGGATAACATGAAAATTATACTAGTCCATCACTTAGACTTGAGTTAACAATTCCTAATAAAGAATTATGAAATCTTTTATGTTTCTTGTCTTTAAGACGAAGACAAACTAAGTTATTAAGCCCAAAATTTGTGGTTGGTTTAATCACCACTTACACTATTCCCAAGTATAAAGAAGTTTCTTCCTTAATTGTTTTTACCACACGGTCCATTTTCAACATAAACCCTTGCTTATAGTAAATGAAAGATAAAGAATATGTAGGAAAATGTCATGAATTTAAAAAATTATTATCTATATTTTCATTAATAATTATTTTTTTATTTCCATTATTACTACTACTACTATTAAAGTTACTAGTCTTGGCCTACTACTATTGATAGTTTAGTCATTATATATTACTTACAAGTTTTCCCCACCTAGTCAATGATTAAAGCCAAAACATGCCTTCTTCGACTATGTAACAATAGTGAAACTTGACATGTCCTTAAGACCATTAAACAAAGTATAACTCCTATCCTATCTCTCTCCCCACAAAAAATATATATGAGACTCTAATACCACTCTTATGTGACTTCTTTATAATACCATACTATAGAAAGGAAAGAACAACAAACACACCAAGCACAATAGAGGAGATAAAGAATAAGGATATTTAAGTGAGAATAAAAGAAGAGATGAACATTTATAGAAAAACTTTCTTTATTAATTGGTGCTATAAGTTACAAAGGAGAAAAAAGAAGAATACACTTCTATTTTACAAGAGAGCACTCTAAAGAGAAGAGAATTCTAAGCTATGATTTTAAGGATGGAAGAATAAGAGGGGAAGGATGCTTTGAGGTCTTACAAGACCCCTTATTTATATGGGGTGCTTGTCATAATAAGATGAAACTGCTTTACTATAGAAATGAGGAATGGATGTTAATTGCATAATTATTTTGTGTGAATAAGTCCTTGTAATGATAGTTATAGCCTTATTACAAAGGAATCAATTGATAGTTTCAAGTTTTTAACTGATATATGATTCTTTCTTAGTAAAGAAATATAATTAAGACTAATGGCTTCTTTGTTTGATGGACTTCAAAGGATTTAGACTACATAAAGGAGATGCCCTATTATCAAGTAATTAAGATATGGTCTCATGTTTCAAATAATGAATAATCTTTTCATAGTAAGGAAAGTCAATCAAAAGTAATAGCTCCTTTAATGATGGATAAACTTTAATCAATTCAAACAACCTAAAATATCATAAGGTGTGTCTCATAATGAAATCAATGACTAGTATGGACAACTTAGTTGATTTCTTGATTCCTTTGGATGAATGACTCTTTGGAATGAAGGTATAAGCCTTATCAACTAGAAATGAAATGTCATCACATCTTTTAGGAAATCAAACAATCTATCCATTTTAAAAAAGCTAATCAAGATGAATGGCTACTTTCTTTATTTAAATTTAATAGATTCATACTACACAAGGTTTGTTTACATGCATATCTTTATGAAATCAATGAATGATATAGATATAGATGTTAATTGTATGATCATTTTCTATGAATAATTCCTTGAAAGGAAGGTTAAAGCCAAATTGCAAAGGAATCAAGTGACATTTTCAAGTTTCAACCAATAAGCTAGTTACTCTTAACAAAACAAAGCTAATTAAGAGTAATAGCTTCTTTATTCAATGGGCTTTAATGGATTTAGACTACTTGAAGGAAAAGTCTTACTATTAACAAATCAAGAAATGGTCTCACAATTTATGCAAAGAATGATTTTGTCATGGTAAACAATTCTAATCAAGAGTAATAGTTTCTTTAATAGTGGATGAACTTTAATGGTTATCTCTTATTAAAGAAAGTTTGTCAATAATAAAAGCTTCTTTATCCAATGGACTATTTATATAACTTAGAGAAGTCCGATTGTTAGGTAAGTAAATAATAGACGATCTTATATTTCAAGCAATGAAAGATTTTCTCATAGTAAAGAACGGTAATTTAAGTCTTATAGCTTCTTTATTAGTTGGACTTTAATGGATTTGGATAATGTAGGAAATAATAACATGCATATAATAATGAAATTAGTAATTAATGTAAACAAAAGTTAATTTATGATTCCTTTATGGGAATGACTCCTTGGGATGAAACGATAAGCTTTGTTAGCTATAAATGATTTGTTAGTTTCATCTTTCAAGCAATGAACCATTCTATACATCAAAGAAAAGGTAATCTAGATGCATAGGTCCTTTGTTTGATGGAATTCAATAGATTCATACTAACCAAGTAGCCTTGATGTGGATGTCTCAAAGAAAATGTTAGGTATAGATATGGATGTTAATTACATGATCATTTTGTGCAAATAATTCGTTGTCATGAAATGAGAAGTCTTATTGCCATAGAATCAAGTAATAGTATTAAGCTTTAGGCAATGAATGATGATCTTTTGGTAATCAAAGATAACCAAAAGTAATAGCTCTTTAATTCAATGGCCTTTGATGTATTCAAACTACATAAAAAAGGTATCATGTTTCAAGAAATGAATGATTCTCTCATAGTAACAAAAGATCATCAAGAGTATAGGTTTTTTGTTGGATGAACTTTAATAGATTTAAAATACCTAACACACTATAATGTGCAACTTAACCTCATTTCTTTCATTTATTTTATATATATATATATATATAATGTGAGAATCATATCAAAGCTTTATTACACCATTTTATGGTGGATTATAAGTTAAACTTGCTAATAAATCTTGACAAAACATTATTGTGTAGTCGTGGATTCCTTGTGTTAAGCTAAGAGGTTGTGTTTAAGGGTGAAGGCATAAATTATTAACCAGTGTAAGGGATTTCAAGTAATGTATAATAAAAAAATTATCTCGTTTACTATCATTTAGTGGTAGTGGACCTTGTAATAGCGATCATTGCAGTGATAGTAATAGCAGTAATAGTAGTAATAGAGGTAAAAATAAAAAATGATTATCAATGAAAATATAGATAATAGTTTTCTAAATTCTTATAATCTTCATTCCCTTCCCTCTTCTTTAGTCTACCATAAATCAAAGTTTCTATTTAAAAAGAACCATATGGTAAAGACTAGAAAAGATATTTTATTATCATAGGGTTATTCAAATTTCACCTTATTGTCTATTGAGTTTATTAGCTCGCACCAAAAAGAGTTCAAGTTTTTACATTGGGGCATGATGCTAATGGTAGTTAAACCTACCACAAGATTGGGTTTAAATAACTTTATTATTCTTTATCTTAGAGATAAGACATAACAAATTCCATGACTTATTATTAGGAGTAGTAAAGTTAAGTCTAAGTGATGGACTAGTGTATTTTTCATGTTATCCTAATATCACTTTTTTTTTTTTGACAGATTCAAATTTGATTTATGCATTATGTTTTAACATCAATATAGAAAGTTTTGACATGATGCCTAAGTCAAAGAATTTAATACTTATTTACAAGATTTATCATAAGGTTATAAATACCACCATTTGTAGAATGAAAAAAAAAAAATTCCAAGTTGTCATATATTGAGAAGGGATTAATTACCTTATTCCTCACTAGTAGTGCTAAGACTTATGTAATGGTTCGTAAAACCATCAACCAAATCAAGTTAAATTACTTGAATCCTCAAATAGGTTGTTAAGCCTATTAAAAGCCAAACTAGTCAGATTGAGGAGTTCATTGAATACCATGATGCTAATGCTAATAAATTCTCTCATAGTCACTTAGTTAAGTTAAACTTGCCAAATCAAACAAGGCATTAAACTTCTTTGGTTCTTCCATACCTCTCTTGAGAGTTTGAAGGAATTAAAAGAACAAAAGAATAGGTTATTCACCCTCAGTAAAAGGTTGAATTCTGCCCATCTTCTTCAGCATCAATGGTTAATGAACTAACAAGGATCCTCACTCTCCATTTGATAAAGAACCCTCTAAGTGACTTGCCCTAGGAACTTTTAAATCAAATTGTTATGTACCCCTCAAAAAGTTAGGAAACAAGTTAGATTGATCCAATTACAACCTCAAGAAAACTAAATCCTAAAAGCCCTAATCTTAAGATGCCACAAAGTTTGATAACTCCTTTGATAATTCAAGACAATGTATTATTCCAAGGACACAAGAAAACACTGCAAAACTTGCTGAAAAATCTATCAATCATATTCATTCCCATTTTACATAGTTATAACCTTTATAAAAGAACATTCCTATAAGGAAAAGGTGTTTCTTATCATACCAATATATAAAAAACCATAATTATTCCTTTGATTATGGGATACAAATCTTCCTTGATGTAAGACTCTTTAAAAGCCTACAACTAATGACAACTAGGCATAAAAGTCAAAGAAGAAACCCTAACTAATGTATCAAGACCCGACTAAAACTATAAGTCCAAATAAACTTAAGAACTTAAGCATTTTTACATATATATTTAGCCTTAACTTAAAATGTAACAACCCAAAACAAATTCATTGGGAATCTCTTCAGGAAAAAAATCTTTAAATTCTTATAATAATGGAAAAGAAGGGTTAAGATCATTACATAAAAAATAGACATCCTTGTATGTAAGTACAAGTAGTTGCCTTGTGATTATAATACTTTTAACCCCATTTTTCCCTATAAACACACTCATCTTCTTACTTTTATCTCCTTTTTGCACACTTTTCTTTCCAGCTTTTCCCTTAGCCTCACCATTTTCACTTGAATTTTTCCTTTGCACCTTACTTTTTCTCTTTTCCTTTGACCTCTCACTCTTTTTCTTTTTCTTTTCCTTCTTGTTCTCTCATTTGTTCTTCTTTCATTTTGCACTCACTTATTATCTTAATTTGATCTTCATATGCTTCAATAGGTTTAAGAGGACTTAATACAACAATCCAATTATTAATTACAAAAGAGTATCTATTTTTATATCCATTATAAGTAACCTTTTTATCAAATTTCCATAATCAACTAAGTATATAATAAGCATGCATTATTGCCATATTGCAAATAACCTTATCCTTGTAATTGCCAATAAAAAAAGCAACTAAAACTTGTTTGGTTACTCTTATTTCTACCCAATCATTCAATCATTGTATCTTATATGACTTAGTATGCTTGAAGGTATCAAGATATAGTGTGGAATCTTCCATTATCGATAATCATGCTATATACCTTGCCTTAAACATGGAATCTTGTATGGAAAATGTGCTCACATTGCTACTTATCCTTATCATCCTTATGTTGAATACTTAACGCATGCCTTGCAATTAACATGTCTTTATGAATAGGTTCTTCAACATTAACATCAGAACAATCCTTCAATGGTGACAAGTCATTATTACTTAAACTAATATTTTTATGTCACCATTTTCCATCATAATCATAGTTCTTTTATTTGGACATTGAGAAACAATATGTCCATGCCCTTGACACTTACAGAACCTAATATCACAAGATTTAAAAGAAGATTTGATTTTGATTTTACCTTTAGAAACACTAACCAATTCCTTCATTGAGACTCATTTGGGGTCTTGCTAAGTTGCCTTCCATATAGAACTAAAAGTTGAACCAAATTTAGAACCTTGAAACTTGATTTGTTTTTCCACCTTGATAGCCTTATCGAATAACTCCTCCATCTCTAAATAGTATTACAAATCCACTACATTTGTAATTTCCTTGTTCAAAATATCAATAAACCTTGCTATGGTAGCCTTTTAGTCTTATTTTACATTAGCTCTAATTATAGCTATCTTTATTTACTTGTAATAGTCTTTCACACTCATAGACCCTTGAACCAGCCCTTGCAAATTTCTATGCAAGTCTCTATGGTAATGGCTAAGTATAAATCTTTTGTGCATTACCAATTTCATTACTTCCTATGGCTAAATTGGCCTCTCACCATTCCTACACCTATTTATCACCAATCGGTCCCACCAAATACTTCCATAATCTATGAATTCTATTGTTCCCCTAGCCTTGTATGAGTTGTAATTGTTGTCAACTAGATTTAAGTGTGCAAATAATTTGACATAGAGGGGCAAGAAAGTAAAACCACATAGAGAGGCAATAGAGTAATTTGAAGCTACATGGAGGGGCAAGAAAGTAAAACCACACCCTTGCAAGAGAGAAAACATACATGGGAGAAAAGCAAAAGATGATACGGCAAAATAGAAAATGCGGCCAAAATCAGATTAGGGCTGGATGAAAGACCAAAAAGAGCAAAAAGGGCAAATTCACCACCGAGAGAGCAAAATCTGAAATTCAACACCGGAAGAGCAGAAATCCATGCAACCACAAAGAGAAGAAAACCAGAAACGTGATATCACTGGAAGAGAGAAGAAACCAAAAACATGATATCACTAGAAGAGAGAAGAAATCATAAACACCAGCACAGACCACTAGGAGAGAAGAAATCAGAAACACCAGCACAGACCACTGGAAGAGTAGATCTAGTATCCATGAGGCTAGAGAATAGTGAAGCAAGTGCACATCTGAAACGTGAGACTAGAACATGCGTCAGCGTGAGACTAAGACATGAAATGGCAGACTAGAAGCGTGAGTGCAAGTCGTGAAGCCATGAGACTATAAAAGTAGAAGTTGTATGAAACAACCTAGAGAAGGAATTCGGTGAAACATTGGAAAGAAGTCATCATATTTCCAGATTTCTTTAAGAGAGGTTAGAAAGTGTTATGGTGGACTTCTAAGCGACAGTGAAGCAGCCTATTCAATTCAACAGAGGCAAGATATGCTAGAAGAATGATAGACATAGTAAGTGACACTCTTCATATTGTACTTATTATGTATTTGTTATAGTGAAAGGAAGGAGTACAAGCCCTACAGAGTGCAGGAAGATGATAGGGAGCCTTCTGTACCTTATAGCATCAAGGCTTGATCTTATGCAAATTGTGTGCCTTGCTAGCAGATTCCAAGCTGATCCTTAGGAATCTCATATGTTAGCAGTGAAAAGAATCCTAAGATACCTCAAAGGGATATTGGAAATGAGTTTTTGGTATCCAGCCATGGATTTTGTAAAACTATGAGCATACACTGATGCAGACTGGGCAGGAAGTATATATGACAGAAAATCAACCAACGACTGCAGCTTCTACTTGGGTTCAAAGTGAGTATGGTTAAGTAGAAAGCAAAACAATGTTGCTTTAAGCATAGCTGAGGTTGAGTATATGGTTGCTTGTGCAGCATGTACTTAGGTGATATGGATGCAAAGAAAATTGGCAGACTTGGGTGTTGAAGTGAAGTTACCAGTGAGTGTACTTTGTGATAATCAAAGTGCTATTGATCTTAGCAAGAATTTGGTTCAACATTTAAAGAGCAAGCATATTGACATCCGGTATCACTTCATCAAAGATCAAGTGGAATGGGGTACAATTCAGTTGGAGTATGTTGGCAATAAAGATCAAATTTAAGATATTCTAACTAAACCTTTGTCTATAGAGTTGTTTGAAAAGTACAAAATGAGTCTGTCTATGCAAATGCCTTCTCAAGCTTGAAGTTCAAGTGAATCCTCCAACTTTACTTTGTGAGTTTTTTTGTAAGTGATTGGTAAAGGGAGAGAGAAGCAATAGTGTAGGGGGAGCTGTTAAGAAAAGGGGAGTGCATATTTAGGGAGAGTTGTAATTGTTGTATAATGGTTTTTGTTATGAGTGTTGCCAACAATTAAAAAGGGGGAGATTGTTATTCCCACAGCCATATATGAGTTGTAATTGTTATCAACTAGATTTAAGTGTGCAGTAATTTGACATGGAGGGGCAAGAAAGTAAAGCCACATAGAGGAGGAAGAGAGTAATTTAAAGCTACATTAAGGGGCAAGAAAGTAAAACCACATCCTTGCAAAAGAGAAACCTACACGGGAGCAAAGAAAAAGACGATATGGCCAAAATCAGATTGGGGTTGGATGGAAGACCAAAAAGAGCAAAAAGGGCAAATTCACCACTGAGAGAGCAAAATCTGAAGTTCACCACTAGAAGAGCAGAAATCCGTGCAACCACAAAGAGAAGAAAACCAGAAACGTGATATCACCGGAAGAGAGAAGAAACCAGAAACGTGATATCACTAGAAGAGAGAAGAAATCAGAAACACCAACACAGACCACCGAAAGAGTAGATATGGTATCTGTGAGGCTAAAGAATAGTGAAGCAAGTGTAGATCTAAAATGTGAGACCAGAACATGTAATGGCATGAGACTAGGACGTGAAACGGTAGACCAGAAGCGTGAGTTCAAGCCTTGAAGCCATGAGACTGTGAAAGTACGAGTTGTGTGAAACAACTTAGAGAAGGAATTTGGTGAAGCATTGGAAAGAACTCAACGTATTTCCAGATTTCTTTAAGAGAGGTTAGAGAGTGTTGTGGTGGACTTCTAAGCAGCAATGAAGCAGCCTATTCAATTCAATAGAGGCAAGACAAGCTAGAAGAAGGGTAGACACAGTAAGTAACACTCTTCGTATTATACTTACTTTATATTTGCTATAGTGAAAGGAACAGAGGATTAAGACATCCATTGTAACTATATTGTGAACATCCGAAGTACCACAGAGGTATTCTCAAGTATAGTGGATTGTCTCAATAAAGGAAGAGTTCCTACCACTGTCACACGTCACATTAATGGAACCATGTAAATCTCTTGTGTCCTTACTTTGATTTGCATTTTGTGTTTTAAATTGAGCTATGAACGCAACTAAAGTATCATCAGACTCATAACCTAAAGAAGACTTAATCAAGAACATTCAATCTGTCTAATAGGTAAAGTGTCTGAAAGGTGACTTTGGGGACTATTATGATTAGTAGGTAACAATAGATCTACCTTAGTTAAATTTAAGAAAGAGTTCGCTTTTGAGAAGAGTTTGAAGTTGTTCACTTACCAATGTACTGACGAAAGTTAGAGTATTAAATAAGGAGAATACGTTGGCTTAAATTATCAGAGTGTACTTTTAAGGGGTATGATACTGATTCACTCCCCTCTCAGTATCACAGATTGGTAGATTCTAAGGTGAAGTTGGGAACTTTAAATTCTATAGCTACCAACTTTAGCTTCTTCTTCTCAAAATAATTATGGTAATCAAATACATATTCAACCTTTTTTTTTCCACTTTAAATAAGGCTCAAGATCATTTTTCCCTTGAAATGCTAAAATCTTTTTCTTTATGTTTCCCAAATTGCTATCTCTTTTAGAAATAGCCTTCTTGCCTTTTTTGAAGTTTGATTTTTCATAATTTGATTTTTCCTCATCTTCTTCCCCAATCACATGCCTTCTAGAGGATTTGGATTTGCTAAGTGATTGTAAATCATCTAGCCTTACTTTTTTCATCTTAAATTGCTCAGTAATATCCTTCATCCAAGTCTTTTGGTTTATATCCTATAGTCCTCCTTTACTACTCATGTTTATAACATGTTATTAATTAAAAGAAATTTATTCCTTACACACTCCCTTACATGTTTACCCTCAAATCATAATGTTATCACTTGTAATTCACTCTATTTTGGCTTTTCTCAATAATGATCTCACCACTCTTACATTTTTCCACTTAAACCAGCACCCTTTATGTTCTTGAAAGACTTAAGATCAACAAATCACAAGGAGTAATCCATTAGATGGTAACAAATCTCAAAATCAAAACTTTTAAAAGAAAAAAAAAAAGCAAATTTGCAACCTTATATATGTACACAACAAGTTGACAAAATCAAGATGCACTATTTAGTTCAAATAGCTTGGTCATGTGGCTTGGACTTATATTATAAGCTCTAAGCTTTGCTCTTCAAGATCTAAGTCTTATCCATCATCTTACACATAAATAGCCTTAGAATCTTCTAGAGCAGCCTCTTTGTCATACAGCTCTATGATTAAGTCTTATAAAGTCTCTTTCATCATCCTCTTTATCCTTTCCCTAGTCATTGGCCCATCAATTCCTTGAAAGGGATCATGGAAATACTTGTTTTGTTGCATATGATCAACACCTTGTTCTCCATCACATAAGTTTTATTGAATGATAGCATGCAATAAAGTAGTGTCCTATTAATTACTTTAGTTAATAAAAAATAAGAGTTTAGTTCCCAATTTATGACATAAAGTGTACCAAAAATGACATAAGAACTTAACATCCCTATCACTAACAATGGTTCTTAGCAAACCATGCAAATGCACCACTTCCTTAAAGAACAAATTAGCTATATATGTTACATTATTAGTTTTAAAACATGCAACAAAATGAGCCATTTTCCTAAATCTATCAACAACAAAAAATATGACCACTTTAAGACTATTATTGAATTTTTATATCTTATTGAAAATAACTATACTAACCTAAAACCTTATAAGGTTGCAAGATTTTATATGAAAGACATCATTTATCCCCATTTTAGAATGAAGGATCAATATTGCTATTAATAGATCCTAATCAAGATGGACTAAGTGGTTATTGAACCCATTAAAAGAGTTTAGGGTTATTAAGGTACTAGTGATTAGGCTTATGCCAAGTTCAAATTAAAGGGGTTATTTACTCTAATGAATAGCAAGGAGACTTATTAACCTCCAAAAATTTAAAAGAATGATGGAAGGTTAAAACCTTTAATTACTTCGATTATATTAAACTTAGGGACAAAGCTCTATTCTATGAAAATAGGTAAAGAAAATTCAATTGGTTTATTTAGATCTAATTCCCACATGACATTATCAAATTTTCAAATTGGTTTAAGGTTTAGGTTTTTAAGTGGGGATTGCATTACATTACTATGTCAAAGAAGGTGAGAATCATTTATGAATTGTTTAATAAGAAAAATGAAGAAGCTAAGGATAAAATAATACTCTTTGCAACCTTATATCATGTGCCTTGAATTATTAGATGGGACTACGTGATTTTGACCAAAAAGATGGACTTATCGGGAGAAAAATTAACTCATGTACCATGGTTGGCTAGGCATACTCATATTTGTTGGTGCAAAAAATTTGACTTCAACAATGGAGTTTTTACTATTAAAGAAGTGATTGATTTGGGTTTTGGATCACTAGATTTAGCCCCTTGGGCTCCCAAAACTCCAAAACATTAGTTCAAAGAATTATTGAATTCTATTCCAAAAGCAAAACAACCAGAAATGATGATTGTTGCCTTTTAAGTAGACATTGACAAGCTAGAAAGCAGTTTAGGCCAAAGAATCCAATACCTAAGATAATACAATGCAAGATTCATAAGATTCATACGAGCTATAAAGAAAGCTACATAACTTTTATTAAAGCTAAAAACAACAAAGAGGAGTATCACTAGAAAAGAAACTTTATTAAAGAAGCTTTTCAAAAATAAAAAGAATATGCTTTTAGCATTAATAGCTTTATTAAAGCTAAAAGAATCTACTTTTTACTTTTTACTTTTCAACTTTGTAAAAGTAAATTCTTTCTAGTTTGTCTTGTAATGATGGACCTTTATTATAAATAAGGTGCCTTCCATATGTAAAAGGTATGACTTAGAAATTGCCAATAATTCTTTTCCTTCTCTCTTCTCTCACTTGCAAAATATTTCTTCTATAATGACTACTAATGAAGAGTGTTTTTTTTTTTTTGCAAGTTTTCTTCCCCCTTATCTCTTTTATTTATTCTTTATATATATATATCAATTGTGTTGTGCTTATACTCTATAAATTTAGTAAGTTGTCATATAATAGCCATATAAGAATGGTATTAAAGCCTCATTAACATCAGTTTTGGTAAGGATGAGATAAGGTATAAGTCATGCTTATAAACCTAGACAAGCCATTATCACATAACCATGGAATCCTTGTGTTAATGCAGGTGGCCATGTTTAGGGGTGAAGGTGTAAATCATAGACTAGTGTAAGTGTTAAGCCCATTTTTTATGGTTAATGTTAGATTTGTTGTCAACACCATCTCATATGATTGTATGTGTTGATTTGAGGTTATGAATGTCACTGAGATGCAAAGAGTTCATTAGGAAAAACCAGTGATGACAAGTCAACCTTTATATTAAGGAGTCAATGTTGACCATGACCCTAAATTTTAGGACTTAAATCTGGTCATTAATTGTAAGGCAACCTATAAGAATCAACATTGACCGTTGATGATCGTGTAACCCTAATTTCAAGGCTCTATAAATACCCTTATACATCTTGTAAGGTGGTGTGAGTGCTACAGAATTTTTTGAGAGAACAAAACCTAATTGCAGCAGTTGGCCAAGAGGGAGAGAGAGGTAGCAAGGTAGCCAGCCAAGAAGGAGGGAGAGAGGCAGCAAGGCTGCTGGCCACCATACCAGCAAACTTGAAGCAGCCAACCACCCTTACCAACACCTGCAGCAATCGGCCCTCACCAAGTTGTAGCAGTCGGCCTTCACCAACACCTGCAGTAGTCAGCCTTCATCATCAATTGCAATAGCTAGCCCTCACCAAAACTTGTAGCAGCCAGCCTTAAACCAACAAACCAATAGCCTACACCAATAAACCAGGAAACCTGCAGCCTTGAACCAACAAACCAATAGCCTGCACCAGCAAACTAGGAAACCAGCAACCTTGAACCAACAATACGGCATCCAAGGGAGACAAACCAAAAGGTGGTGCAGCGACTTGTGAATCCTGTAGCCAAGGGAGACAAATTAGAAGGTGGTGCAGCAACCTGTGAATCCAGCATCAAGGGAAGACAAACCAGGAGGCAACAGCCTACACCAGCAAACAAGGAGGCACAGGTCCAGTAAAAGGTGGTGCAACAGCAGGAGGTGTTCTGCACCAGCAAACATGGAGGCAGCAACAGCAAGAGGTGTCTTGCACCAGCAAATAATGAAGCAAGCTCTTATAGATTTTAGCAATAGGTCCAGGAACGAAGTAGCCACTTGCAGATTGCAACAGTAGGTCCAGGAATGAAGTAGCCACCTGTTGATTATAGCAGCAGGTTCAGGCATCAAGCAGCAAACCACCAGCTGTAGCAGCATCATTCAGGAATCAGTAGCCACCTGCAGAATGTGCAGTAGTAGGTCATGCAGCAGCAAGTCCTGGAAGCAACCAATAAACCAAGAGGCACCAACAACAACTTTAGAGGCTATACCAGCACCAACAGCACTTCCAAGAGGCATCCTAGCAGTGGCAACACATCCAGGAGGGATTACTAACACCAGCAGCACTTTTGGGAGATGATACCAACAAGTGCAGTATGTCCAGCAGCCAATTCAATAGCAATAGCGTGCACAGAGAGTAGCAATGCATGTGGATAGTAGGAGTAGCGCATGCGGACAGCAGCAGCACATCCAGGAGGCTATACCAGCAAGTGTAGCACACCCAGTAACCAAAGTAGTGAAAGCAATGTGTGCGGACAGTAGTAGCACGTTCAAGAGGCTATACCAGCAAGTGTAGCACGCCCAGCAACCAAATTAGTGAGAGCAACACGTACGGACAGTTGCATCACATCAAGGAGGCTATACCAGCAAGTGCAGTGTGCCCAGCAAACAAATCCGCAAGAGAAATGTGTGTGGACAGCAATAGCAGTGCACGTTGATAGCAGGAGCAGCATGAGTATAGTAGTAGCAACGTGAATGGAAAGCAGTAGCGCATGCAGACAGTAGCAACAGCGTGTGTGGACTGTAGCAGCAACATGAACGTACAGCAGCAGCACGTGTGAACAACAGCTGCAATGCATACAAATAGCAGCAGCAATGCGAGCAAACAGTTGCAACACATGCAAACAGTAGCAGCAGCATGTGTAGACAATAATAGCAACACATGTAGGTAGTATTGGCGACGGGTGAGACAACACCAATGTCTGCTGTACACATTGAATAATCATTCTCTTGGAAACTCTTTATAAACATGCTGAAATAAAGGTGAGATACCTTTGGAGTGATTAGGAGATCATTGTAAATGGTTAAGGAGTAGTCCTTCCATAAGTAGTTAAGGAGTGATCTTTCCACAACATTTGTTGTATCCCATGATAACAAGAATCGATTGTGTGATTTAGGAGTGATCCTATCACATCGTGGATATAGCTCACATAGTATGGGTAAACCACATAAAAATTATCGTGTGTACTTGGTTGCTTGCACATTGATTTATATTCATATAGTTGTGCTCACATAAAGGAGAAAGATAAAAAAATTGGATCATCGATTCTAACAAGTCATAGAAGTTAAATTCGGATCGATTTGTAAAAGGCGCATATCTTAAACTGATTCACACTCCCTCTCAGTGTGAGACTTAAAAAAGTCCTTATAAGTAAGGGATTTATAAGTACAAGTATACTATCTTATTCACTACCATTTAGTAATAGTAGGCCCTGTATTAGTGGTTGTTCTAGTGATAGTAGTAGTAATAGCAATTGTAATAGAGGTAAAAAGAAGAAATAAATATAAATGAAAATATAGATAATAGATTTTTAAATTCTTAGCATTTTTCTTCCCTTGCCTCATCTTCAGTCTACCATAAATTAGGGTATTTGTTTAAAATGGACCACATGGTAAAAACTACAAAAAAAAAAAAAGAAATTTCTTTATCTCAAGGTTATTTAAATGTCACCTTATTGCTTTATAAGTTTATTAGCTCACACTAAATGAAGTTTAAGTTTCTATAGTTAGGCATAGTGTTAGTGGTGGTTAAACCAGCCACATGATTGGGTTTAAATAACTTTGTTATTCTTTACCTTAAAGACAAGAAACATAACAAGTTTCATGACTCCTTATTAGGAGTAATGGAGTGAAGTTTAAGTAATGGACTAGTGTATTTTTAATGTTATCCTAATATCACTCTTTTGTTGACAAATTCAAATTTGGTTCATGCATTATATCTTGATATCTAGACAAAAGGTTTGGAAATGATGCCTATGTCAAAGAATTTAATTCTTTTTCATAGGATTTATTATAAGGTTATAAATACCACAATTTTTAGAATGAAAGAAATTTCAAGTTGCTTATTTATCAAGAAAGTATTAACTACCTAATTCCTCACTAATAGGGCTAGGACCCATATAATGGCCCTTAAGACTATCAGCTAGAATTAGGTTAAATTATCTAAAAAGTAGTTCCCCAAGAAGGTTATTAAGCTTATCAAAAGGCAAACTAGTTAAAATGAGGAATTCATTAAATACAATGACAATAATGTTAAGATTAAATTCTCTCATAACTGTTTAGTGAACACATTCATCCTCTTTAGTTCTTCCACAAGTCTCTCAAAAATATAAAGAAACTAGAAGAACAAAAAGTAGATTATTTACCCATCATATAAGGTTGAATTCCCTTTATTTACTTTAGCATCAATGATAAGGAGTTCTTGTCCTCATTTTCCCTTATTTTTGGACAAGAATTATAAAGATGAGGATTAGACCATAAATGTCCTCACCATTGAGATTGAAGATGTAAGAAATACTAGAGAGTTATTTTACTCTACAAAAAATGAAATCAAGAGAAATTGGTATAAGATGACCTTTTTTAAAGAATTAAAAAAATTTCTTTGAATGACAAAATCAAAGGATAATTTGCAAATGTAGACCTTCTAATTTGTTTAATTATATTTAAAGAGTTTATAAACTCAAAAGAAAATAGTTTCCTAATTTCTTGAGTGATAAGACTTTTGCTAAGTACAAATTAAGGATGATAGAGGTTTCATTAGGGCATACAAATGTGTCATTTGTGGAGGAATATTAAACCTTGTCCTTGGGAAGGAAATTGGATTCAATAACTCGTGTTTGGGCATTTGAATGGTGAAGTTCCCAACTTTACCCTAGGATCTACTAGTCTGTAATACTGAGAGGGGGGTGAATCAATATTACCCCCTTTTTAATTGGTAGGTGAACAACTTCAAACTCTTCTCAGAAATGAACTCTTTTTTAGATTCAACAAAGGTAGATCTATTGTTACCTACTAATCATAATAGTCCCCAAAGTTACCTTTCAGACACCTTGCCTAATAAACGAATTGGTTGTTCTTGATTAGGTCTTCTTTTAGGTTATAGGTTTGATGATTCCTTAGCTTTGTTCACAACTCAATTCAAAACATATAATGTAAATTCAAAGCAAGGAAACAAGAGATTTATGTGGTTCTGCCCATGAGACATACTATTTTGCTTTCTACTTAACCATGCAACACACTTTAAAGCCAAGTAAAAGCTATAGCCACTGTTTGATTTTCTATCATCTGTACTTCTTGCTCAATCTACATCAGTGTATGATTATAGTTTTACAGAATCCATGGTAGGATATCACAAGCCCATTTCTAGTGTCCCTTTAAGGTATCTTAGGATTCTTTTCACTACCAACACATGAGTTTCCTTAGGATTAGCTTGGATTCTGTTGGCAGTGCACATAGCTTGCATGAGATCCGGCCTTGATATTGTAAGGTATAGAAGGCTCCCTATCATTTTCCTATATTTTGTAGGGCTTGTACTCATTCCTTCCTAATCTTTTGTTAACTTACAGCCCACTAACATAGGTGTACTAATAGGTTTGTTATCCTCCATGCCAAACTTTTTCAGCATCTCTTTGGCATATTTTGTCTGAGAAATAAAAATACCTCCTTCACACTATTTTATTTGTAATCCAAGAAAGTAAGTCATTTCTCCAATCAATGATATCTCAAATTTCTCACTCATCTTTTGTGCAAATTCTTTGCATAGCTCAGAGTGATCCCCTCCAAAGATGATGTCATCTACATATACTATGGTTATCAGCTGGCCTTTCTCTGAGTTGAACACATATAGGTTATTATCAAATGTTCCTCTTGTGAAGTTCAACCTTCTCAAATGCGCATCCAGCCTACTATACCATGCTTTTGGGGCTTGTTTAAGGCCATACAAGGCTTTCTTCAGCTGGCACACGTGTGTCTCATCTTCACTAATTTGTACTCCATCGGGTTGTTCAATATACACTTCTTCTTTCAGGAGCCCATTCAAAAAGGCTGATTTCACATCCATATGATAAACTATATACCTCTTATGTACTGCCAAAACTAAGAACATTCTAATAGTTTCCAGCCTTGCTACTAGTGCAAAAGTTTCATCAACATCTACTCCTTCTATTTAAGTGTAGCCTTTACAAACCAACCTAGCCTTGTTCCTTACCACCTTGCCATCTTCATTGTGTTTATTTATAAACACCAATTTTGTTCCTATGAAATTCTTATTAGTGGGTCTTGGAACCAGTTCCCATGTATCATTCTTCTCAATTTGATCCAGCTTCTCATTGATAGCTTTAACCTAGGCTTTATCTTGTGCAGCCTCTTCAACAAATTTAGGTTCAACTTGTGAGAGTAAAGTAATGGCTCCCACAATTCTTCTTCTTGTTGTAACTCCTGCTAATTTGTCACCTATGATCTGATTTCCTTGATGAGTAATAGTCCAAGTTTTCTTTGTCTTTCTCTCTTACATAGTCTTAGTTGCAAGTGGATCTCTTTCTTCATCTTTAGACCCACTATACTTTGAGTCTAAATTTACTTCTTTCCCTTTTTCTTCATGCTTGTTTGATTCTTCATCCATCTTGAAGTCATCTTCTTCACTACCCTCAACTTCTCCATTTTGCATTATTTTCCAATTTTCATCTATTCTCATGTCACTGGAAGTGACCACTTTTTCTAGTTTATGTAGGAAAACTCTGTAACCTTTTGTCTTTGCTAAGTATCCCACAAAAATTCCTTCATTTGACCTAGCATGGAATTTTTCCCAAGCTTTGCTCCTTGTTCTTCACAAAACATGGGCAACCAAAGATTCTGAAATACTTAGTTGTTGTCTTCTTCCCACTCCATAGCTCATATGGAGTCTTGTCAGTATTGGGCCTCAGTAAAACTCTGTTCAGTGGGTGCACGACTGTAAATGTTGCTTCTGTCCAAAATCTTGTGTGAAACTTAGATTCTACTAGTAGAGTTCTTGCCATTTCAACCATAGCTCTGTTTTTCCTCTCTACCACCCCATTTTATTATAGTGTTCTTGTTGTTGCCATTTGATGGTGAATTCCATGCTTTTCTAGGTAATCTTCAAAAGCTTCATTTATGAATTCAATGCCTTAATCTGACCTCAATACTTTGATCTTCTTTCCACTCTCATTTTCAACCAATCTTTTGTATCTCTTCAAGCATTTCAAAACTTTTGACTTGTATTTGAGGTGTATGATGCAAGTCCATCTGGAATAATCATGAACAAACAAGATGAATTACCTCTCACTATTCAACCCTTTTGTTCTCATCGGTCCACACAAATCAATATGTACAGTGTTAAGCACTACTTCAGAACTGAACTCTTTGGTCTTATATTACTTTTTGGCATGTTTTCCTTTAGAGCATGCTAAGCAAACATACTTTCTCTCTCTCTTGAGGTCTGGAATGTCACTGATTGCATGAGTAGTGGTCAGCTTCCTCATGTTCTTTTGTGTTCAATGTCCTAACCTCCCATGCTAGAGTTGATTTTCTTCTTCTTTTGTAAGTAAACAGTTGTTTATCTTGTCCTCATCAATCACATATAAATTTCTAGCTGTTCTCTTCCCGGTTGCAACAATATTGCCTTTATTCTTTACTTGGTAACCTATTTTTGTAAATATCACTTCATGGTGTTCATTATATAGTTGGCTGATAGATGCTAGATTATATTTGAGTCCTTCAACATGCAAAACATCTTTTATCTTTCCTTTTCCAATATTTACTAACCCTTGACCACTAATGTTTAATGAATCATTATTGCGAAACTTGACTTTGCCTTCTCTTGACTTCTTCAGCTTTGATAATTTACTCTCGTCTCCTATCATGTGTGAAGTGCATGCACTATTGAAGATCCACTGCTTATCCTTGTAGTCAGCCTTTAGTGCAATTTTAGCTATATTAGCTACCTCCTTTTTAGCTTTATATTCCTTCTTTTGAACTGGCTTAAAGATAGCTTTCTCCTTTTTCTCAGCTTTAACTATACCAATTGTTTTCACTATGCCATCAAGTGCCTTCTCTTGCTCAAGGAGAAGTGTCATGCATCTCTTAGCATTATGGCCATGCTGCCCGCACCTTTCACATTGTTCCAAGTCTGCCTATATAGCAAATTTGTTCTTTGAAACCACTAGTTTGGGCTTCCACCAATAATCCTTGTCAGTATGACCTTGCTTTTTACAATATGTGCAAGAACTCACGACAGGTGTTGTCTTTTGAATTTTGTATTGTCTCTCCCTCTATGTAGCATCGGATTTTCTCAAGTTGGAGACATATATTGGCCTTCTCCACTAGCATTTACTTGCCTTATGACCCCAAACTTCACAATAAAAGCAGTGACCTTGAAATTGTCTCTTCTTAGGTCTAACCACAGCTTGTTTTCTTTTGTTTATTACTTGCTGTGTAGGCAAGTTGCCAGCTTCTTTGCTTGTGTGGCTTTCATTTTAGCCAACTTCTTCTTATTTTTCAATTCAGCCATAGCCCTTAGCTAGCTGACTTTCTTTTCTTCATTTTTGTTTACAACCCTAGGTTGCTTCTTCAAATCTTCTTTATTTTTAGCTTCACTGTTCCTGGCTGATCAATCTTTTCTTTCTGAGACTTAGCAGTTATGGATTGTTGCTCTTTAACCACATACATCATTTTTAGGCCTGGCTTCGGTTTGATAACTATCTTTTCTTCTTCAGTTATCTTCTCACAGCCTTCTCTTTCAACTTCTGTGGCAAATTCTCATTCTCTTTAGGTAGTGCAGCCTCAGATTGTTGCACTTTCTCTTCATTCTTCTTTTCTCTTGTAAAGCTTATTTCTCTTACCACTTTAAGCTTTTGCAAGTTCTCATCACTCTTTTTGAGTTGTTGTTGGAGTCTCAGCAACTCTATCTCTAGTTCTTCAATTTTTAAAGTCCTTGAGGCAACTCCATTGTATGGTCTTTACATATTTTGATTTGTTCTTCAAATCTTCTCTTTAAGTTAATATGTTCAGCCCTTATTACATCTTTTTAACTTTCTACTTCCTCAATCTTTGTTTCAACTTGTTTTATCTGGGCCTTTAACCTTCTTATGTTTCTGCCCCTTCTAATTATCTCCTTCGAAGCTGCTTCTAATTTAGCTTCAAGATCTGGTTCTTCTTCATCAACCTCCTCTTCCTCGTCAGAGGTTGAACTACCACATTGAGTTGATTCCATAAAGGCATGCTCATATGATGAGTCTACATCTTCCTCCTTATCAGCTTCTTTTGTTTGGTTCATATAACTCTTGAATGAGCCTCTCTTCTTCTGTGGGTTGGCAGTCTTCTTACTGGACTTCTTTGATTTGGATGGTGGTCTTCTCTATTTTGAATT
>JAHLGO010000924.1:70228-85866 GCA_020615895.1 Ceriops decandra | reverse complement strand
ATTCTTACAAATTTGTTGAATTCTAGCATTCCTACAAATTTGTTGAAATGACTCAAATGTATATTCTAAAACATTATCAGACCTAATAGCCTTGATATAATAGCTTAATTGCTTCTTAATCCATTCCTTATAATGGTAAAAAAATACTTAAAACTTTAGATTTATGTTTAAGAAAGAAAATCTAGGTAAACCTAGTTAAATTATTTATAAAGATGATGTAAAACCTGTTGCCTTTTAAGGATTTATGTTCCATTGGTCCACAGAGGTCATTATGGATAAGTTCCAATTTTTCCTTTGCCTTAAATTGTCTTATAAATAAGAATGGTAGCTTAGTTGGTTTTCCAAGTTGACAAGTTTGGCGCATAAACTTGAATTTTTCCACTTAAGGTACACCCTACACCTGCCTTTTTCTTTGCATCCTTCTAAGACCAATAAAGTTAAAATGCCCCAGTCTTTTATGCTAAATTACAGCATCTTGTATTTTTGTAGACATTAAAAGATGTTATACCTTGCTTGCAAGGTTTTGCCATACATAGGTACTTTAGTCAGAAAGGTACCCATAGCATTTGAAATAAAACATGTTGTCTTTGAAGACTAGGGTATATTCCTTTCATAATGGTTGCCCTTCACTTAGAAGGCTACAATTCATACTAGGCATATATAAGACATCAGGTATGAATTTGATACTTGCATTTGTGTGAATGACGACAAAGCCTTTCTATTCATCCTAAATTAATTAACCATTGCCAATTTTCATTTTAGTTATGAAGGATCTATTGAGATTCTTAAACAATTATAAATCTGATGACATTAGGCTTGTGTAACCACTGTCAACAACTATGTGTTGCTTATGCTTTTAGTGGAATTGGCTATTGCAACAAACAACTGCTTTTTCATTATCTATTCTTCATTAACTACTTGTGCCTATTGTGACTTTTGCAATTTTTGTTGCTATTTCCCTTTATGCTAACAAATCCTTTTTGCATGCCTTTATAGATTTTACACATAAGACCAAACCTTTTCCAATAGTTTTTAGAGAGATGGTTTTTTTTTTTTTTTTTTACAATATTCACATAGAGGATGCCATTTTTTTTACCTTTAGACTGATATGTTCCTCTGACTTTTTTTTCTTGCTTCCTTTGTTGCCTCCTTCTTGTTTAAGTCCTAAGCTATTGCTTTATGGCAAAGGCAACTTTTGTGCCCTCTTCTTGCCTTAAGAGCCTTCTCTACTTTTAAGCTTAAAAAGAGTTGAGCAATTTTGGCAAACTGTTGAGCCCATTTTTTATGGCTAGTGTTGGATTTGTTGTTAACGTCATCTCACACGCTTATATATGTTGATTTGATGTTATGAATGTCGTTGAGATATAGTAAGGTCATTGGAAGAAACCGATACTAATAGATCAACCCTAGCGTTGATGAGTCAATATTGACTGTGACCCTAAATTTTAGGAAGTCAATGTTGACCATTGACCCTAAATTTTAAAACTCAAATCTGGCCGTTAAATGTAGGGCAACATGTGGGAATTAACAATGACCATTGATGATAGTGTAGCCCTAATCCCAAGGTTCTATAAACACCCCTAGGTGTCTTGAAAAAAGAAAATAATGGGTTGTAGAAAATTGAGTGAACGACAAAGAAAGGTGAATGGCCAAGGAGAGAAAGAAAGAGGATAAGGCAGTCCGGCAAAGCAAAGTGTAGCAGCCACCAAGGGAGAAGCAGTAAGGTGCAGCCAGCCAAAGAGGAAAGAAAGAGGACAAGGCAGCTGGCCGAGGAAAGTGCAGTAGCCATCAAGGGAGAGGCAGCAAGGTAACTGGCCAAGGAGGAAAGAAAGAGAGCAAGGTAATTGGCCACCCACACCAGCAAACACCACCAAGGCAGCCACTTGTACTAGCAAACATCACCAAGGTAGCAGTCGTACCAGCAAACCACTAAGGCAGCAGTTGGTAGGAGGTGGAGCAATAGCCAGCAGGTGGTGGAGCAACAGTAGAAGGGTCTTGCACTAGGAACCAACGCGCAAGCATAGCAGCAGCGGCAAGAGAAAACAGCTTCAGTGCGCGGGAATAACAGTAGCGGCGTGAGAAGATAGCTGCAATATGCCTAGATAACAGCAGTGGCACGAGTAGACAGTGGCAACGCGCTCGAATAGTAGGAACAGCACGTGTAGACAGTAGTCGCAGTGCATGTGGACAACAATAACGTGTGTAAACAGAAGCAGTAGTGCATACAGACAGCAGCAGTGGTGCGAGCAGATAGCAGCAACGTGCTCGGATAACAAGAACAGCACGTGTGGATAGCAACAACACTTGCGAACAGAAGTTACAATGCGCCCGGACAACAAAAGAATCACTCTCGGATAGCAGGAACAGTGTGTGTGGACAACAGTAGCAGCATGAGAAAACAGTTGCAGCATATGGAGATAGCAAGAACAGCATGTGTAGACAGTAGTCGCAGCGCGTGCAGACAGTAGTAACATGTGTGAATAGAAGCAGCAGTGCACGTGGATAGCAACAGCGCGCGTGGATAGCAGCAGCAACGCAAGTAGACAGCAACAGCATGCTTGGATAATAGGAACAACATATATGGACAGCAGCCACAGCACGTGCGGACAGCAGCAACGTGTGTGAACAGAGCAACAGTGCACACAGACAACAAGAGTAGCATGCTCAGATAGCAAGAACAGCGTGTGTGGACAGCAATTTCAGTGTGTACAGACAACATTAATGCCTACGAACAGAAGTAGCAGCGCACACGGACAGCAGGAGCAATCTGCGCAGATAGCAGGAATAGTGTGTGCGAATAGCAAGAACAGCTTGTATAGATAGCAACCGCAATGCATGTGGACAGCAGCAGCAACACGTTCAGGCACCAGCAGAGCACCCAGGATGCAGCACACGCAGACAACAGTGGTAGGGCGTGCAAGTAGCATGACAACGAGTGAGACAACATTAACGGTGAAGGGAGGAGAAGATCCATATTCTACTCTAGCAATCTATATGCATTGAGTGATTGTTCTCTAGGAAAGGTTTTACCATAAACTCTTGATAAATTTGTTGAAAAACAGGGTGGAATACCCTTTGAGTGATCTGGAGATCAACTCTTTAATAGGGAGATTGTTATAAGTGGTTAAGGAGTAGTCTTTCCACAAGTGGTGAAGGAGTGATCCTTCCACAACATTATTGTATCCCTTTATAACAAGAGTAGATTGTGTAATTTAGGAGTGACCCTATCACACCATAGACGTAGCTCACACATTGTGAGTGAACCATGTAAAAATTGTCGTGTTCTTGGGTACTTGCGTATTGATTTTTTATTTGTACGGTCATGCTTTTATAAAGGAGAAAAATAAAAATTAGATCATCAGCTCTAACAAGCCATAGAGGTTAAATCTAGATTGATTTGTAAAAAGAGGATATCTCACACTAATTGACCCCCCCTCTCAGTGTGAGATCTAAAACGGTCCTTATCAAGTGGTATCAGAGCCAGTTTCTTTATTGATCCAATTTTTCTGTTTTGAATTAAAGTTGTGCATTGCTATGTGAGTTTTTATCTTTACTGCTGCTTGAGATCATGGATAGCATGAATAATGTTAATAGTAAGGGCATCCTTACGTTTGATGGACAGAATTAATAATTATGGAAGAATCAAAAGCTCCCATATTTGATGTCTCTTGGTCTTGATGTGTTTGAGTGTGTTGTTAGTGGCTTCATCCCTGATGCTAAAGGTGATCTTATGACACTAGCTAATAAGAAGAACTTGGAGTGTGATGGAAAGGTGAGAAATGCCTTATACACCTCCCTATCAAATAAAGAATTCACCAAAGTGATAGGGTGCAACACAGCTAAACAAATCTAAGACAAATTGAAGAACATTTATGAAGGAGACAAGGTTGTGAAGGAAGCCATGTTACAAATATGGATGAGTAGATTTGAAAACATAAAGATGCAGAATGATGAGACTGTGGATGCATTCTTCACAAGAGTCAACAAAATTGTGTGCTTTATCAGAGGCTATGGAGAGGAGATCCACAATCTCACTGTGGTAAGGAAAATACTCAGAACCTTGCTAAAAGCTTACAACACCAAAGTCTCTTCCATAGAAGATAAAAATTTGGATAGGCTACCCTTAGATGACCTGCATAGCATATTAGTGGCTTATGAAATAAGAATAGCCCCAATGAAAAAAGAAAAGAAGTCTAAAGTGGAGAAGCAACTGGCTTTCAAGGCAATGAAGAAATTAAATATTAAAGACCAAGAAGAGGAGTTCAACAACAACTCTGAAGAAGAAGATGGTGATACTAAGTTGGATAAAGTCATGGCATACATCAGCAGAAACTTGAGGAAAGGAAAAGGGAAGTAAAAGGGAAAATTACCCTTGAAGTGCTTCAGGTGTGGAGTAATTAGGCACTTTGTCATGGACTGTCCTAAGAGAAGAGAAGCAAATAGTAAGGATGATGATGAACCGATCCCGAGGAGGAAGATAAAGCAATCTAGCTACTCCAAAGCTGGAAATTTAGGTATCAAAGGGAAAAAGAAGTTCTTCAAATCTAAAAGAAGGAATTTCCTGAGCAAGCTAGAGGAAGAAGATTTTGAAGAAGAAAGTGATGATGATTCTAATGATGAAGCTATAAAAGATGTGCTAGTCGCTCAAGTAGATGATAATCAAGAATCTTAAAGTGAGGAGGAATCAATAGAAGAGGAAGAGGATGAGGTGTTGTAGCAACTTGAGAATGAGTTGAGAGCTTGTTTGCATAAAAATAGCAAGCTAGAAAAAGACATAATTCATCTCAGGAAGTTGTGTGAAAATTCTTTCACTGATGAATCCAATCTCCAAATGAAGGTAAAGTAGTTTAAAGCAAAAGAAAATGAATGCTTAAAGAGAATTGAGGAGCTGAGTGTACTTGAGGTAAAGTATGGCAAGATACACAAAGACCTTGGCACTAAGGTGATTGCACAAGAGCAAGAGATGCTGACTTTGCAAGTTAAGCTTCACAAGGCTAAGTCTGAGCTAAAAAAGCATGAAGAAAGCTTTATATAGGTCATGGAAGTGAAAGGAGAGTCATCATTAGCAAATGCCATCAAGGAGATGCTACCAGAAAGTTAGATGAGTGTCTAAGCAATCAGAGACCTCATTCCATGGGAAAGAAAGGACTTGACTACATTGAGAAACCGAGTAAGAAGGTAGAAAAAAAGAAGAAGATTGTGTTTGTGCCCAAAAGTAAGCACAATGACATGATGGAAAAAAGAAACCAACCCAAGTTAAAATGGGTTAAGAAAGACGTAGTGGAGACTCCCATCCAAAGGAGACAAGTTGTCAAAGATGGAGAGAAAGGTGCCACACCAGTTGCCAAAGAAAGGAGACATGGACTTGGTAGGAGAAGTAAATCCAGGTTTAAAGGATTATGCTGGAGCTATGGTAAGTATGGGCATAAAGCCAATATGTACTGGAGTAATAGGTCGAGAATGAAGAGAAATGTTAGGCAAGAGTCTATAGGGAGACTTTATCAAGAAAGGAGACAGTCTCAAGTGGATAAAAGTCATATTCTATTGAGAAACAGGTTTGATTTGCTGCAAAAGATCTATGGAATATGTGAAAGGGTTGGACATGCTGTTGAGGACTACTTGACATTGCTGCCCAGTCAAAGAATGCAAAGGAGAACATGCCAACCATTGCTGCCCGATTAAGGAATGCAAAGGAGAACACCTACACCAGCTCCACAATTTAACTAAAGAAGAAGAGGAAGAGAAACATTTATGGTTGTGAAAGTAGCCTTAAAGGATTCCAAGAAAGAAAAGTCATGGATCCTCTACAGTGGCTATTCTTCACATATGACAACAGACTCCAAGATGTTGAAAGGAGTAGTCAAATAGGATAAATGGTTAGTTAAATTTGACAATGATGGTGCCTTAAAGATTTAAGGTATTGGTGTTACTAAAATTAATACAAAAAAGTTGAAATCGAAGAAAGTGTTTTTATGTTGAAGGGCTAAAACACAATCTTATCAATGTTAGCTAGCTTTGCGATGATGGACACGAAGTTACTTTTAACAAAAGTAGTTGCATAGTAAAAAAGACTAAAAGATGGTGCTGTTCTTACTAAAGGTGAAAGAACATATGGAAACTTGTACCAAGTTTCTAGAAGTATAAACACATGCTATATGAGCACTAAAGATGAGAACTTATTGTGGCATAGAAGATTGGGACATCTAAAAAAAAAGGGGCTGAACAAGCTATCCAAAAATGAAGCTGTGAGAGATATACCCAAGTTGAGAAAAGAGAGAAACGTAATTTGCAGCACTTGTCAAAAGGGGAAAATGGTGAATGCTCCCCACAAAAATATAGAGATCCAAACGAAGAAGCCATTGGAGCTCATCCATTCAGACATCTGTGGGTCGATGAGATAAAGATCAACTAAGGGTGATAGGTACTTCATCTTGTTCATTGATAATTTTATAAGAATGGCTTGTATTATGTTCTTGAAACATAAATCAAAGGCTCTTCACAATTTCAAGAGCTACAAAAGGCTGGCTGAAAATAGTTAGGGCAAAAAATTAAAAGGCTCAGGACAGACAGTGCCTCATTAAAGTGTTTGGGTAAAAAAGCCAACTGTAAAACACTTTAAAGTGTTTGAGAGCCATGCCTCATTAAAGTTAAAGGTAAGCATCTTGACAAATTTGATGAGAAGGCTGATGAAGGCATATTCTTGGGCTATGTACCAAATGAAAGAGGCTTCAGATGCTATAACAAAAGGTTGCTAAAAATGGTGGACAGCTTTGATGTTAAAGTGATTGAAGATGGTGCTATAATGTAATCACAGCATATAAAAGCTGAAGATGCCATGTATGATAACTAAAAAGAGTCTAACAGTGATGAATCTGAGGCTATCCAACATGAGGAAGACATTGATTCTCAAGTTATAAGTGATGAAGAAGAAGAATTAAGGCATTCCCAAACTCATAGAAAAGTTGAAGCTAAAGTTGAGGCCAAAAACATTATTAGCAGGAAAGAGGATTCTGTGTAGACTAGAAAAAGACTAAGGGGTGGTGAATAAAACTCACTAATTTTCAAGGTTGAACCCAAGTTCGTGGAAGAAGTATTAAAGCATAAGGAATGGGCAAGTACTATAAATAAAGTGCTTGACCAAATTGAAAAGAATAACACTTGGTGTTTAGTCCCTAAACCTAAAGGGAAAAACATCATTGGAACCAAATGGGTGTTCAAAAATAAGCTAAATGAAAAAGGTGAGGTGGTAAGAAACAAGGCAAGACTTGTTTGCAAAGGCTACTCATAAGTAGAAGGTGTTGACTTTAAAAAGACCTTTGCTCCGATGGCCAGACTTAAAGCAATTAGAATATTCATGACCATTGTTGCTCAAAGGAACTATAAAGTCTATCAAATGGATGTAAAGTATGCATTCCTGAATGGAGAACTTGAAGAAGAGGTATTTATCAAACAGCTTGATGGTTCTATACTTGATCATGATGACTCAAGTATGTGCAAATTGAACAAGGCTTTATATGGCTTAAAGTAAGCTCCAAAAGCATGGTATTCCAAGTTGGATACATGCCTTAAGAACATAAAGTTCAGAAAAGGGAATGTGGATAGCAATTTGTATATAAAAGAAGACAATTAGGGCCACTTAATTGTTGTGGTCTACGTTGATGACATAATCTTTACTGCAGAAAAGGAGGCCCTGTGCACTGCCTTTGCCGAGCAAATGAAGAAGAAGTTTGAGATGTTCATGCTTGATGAAATGAAATTCTTCTTAGGATTATAGGTATTACAAAAAGAGGTTAGAATTTTTCTCTCCAAAGAAAAGTATGCTTATGAGCTGTTAAAATGGTTTGGAATGGAGAATTCTAAGGAAGTAAGCACTCCTATCACGGTTGGAACAAAGTTAAGCAAGGATAAAGAAGGCAACATGGTTGATCAAAAGGAATACAAGAAGCTAATTGGAAGCTTACTGTATTTGACAACATCTAGGCTTAATATTGTTTTTGTTATAACCCTTTGTGCTAGATTTCAAAGTGACCCCAAGAAGTCCCATCTCATAGCGGCTAAAAGAATTATAAGGTATGTGAAGGGCACAACAAATTATGGTTGCTTTGTGATAGGAGTGGACAGCTTAATCTGTATAGGTATACAGATGCATATTGGGCTAGAAATTGTGATGACAGAAGGCCAATGTCCGTTGGTGCATTTTATTTGCACAGTAGATATGTTTCATGGAATAGTAAAAAACAAAATTCAATGACTTTAAATACTGCAGAGGCTGAGTATGTGGTTGCGACTTAGGTTTGTACTCAACTGCTATGGATGAAACAATAGCTTGAAGATATAAAGGTGGATGTATAGCTACCATTATTGATTGGTTGTGACAACCAAAGTGTCATCAATTTGTCAAAAAATCCTGTCCAACACTTTAAAACTAAACATATTGAAATCAAGTACCACTTCATTAAAGAAAAGGTGGAGAAAAAATGAAGTAAAGCTGGAGTATGTGCCTACCGCGGAGCAAATGGCAGATATATTCACTAAACCTCTATCAAGAAAGATATTCCAAAAGTTAAGGCTGACCCTATATGTTCAGCTAACCCCTAGAGGCTTAGGTATTTTCTAACCCCTCTCCCCTTCCCTTTTCTATTATTCTTTGGATTTGTTTTCAAATGGGGAAATATTTTGCATAAATCCAAAGAAAGTGTTTACTCATAAAAAAAGAGAGTAACTTGAAGTATAAATAGGGAGAACTTGTTAAGGGGGAGAAGTAAACAAGGGGAGTAGTAAGTAATGCATGTTTCATGGGGACCCAAATGACTTTATGCAGGGGATGTTATACATGTTGTGCATGGTTGGATTTAATGTATTGCCAACAAATCCAAAGGAGGAGATTGTTGAGCCCATCTTTGATAGCTAGTGTTGGATTTGTTGTCAACACCATCTCACACGGTTATATGTGTTGATTTGATGTTATGAATGTCGTTGAGATGTAGTGAGGTCATTGGGAGAAATTGGTAATGATAGGTCAACCTTGGTGTTAAGGAGTCAATGTTGACCATGACCTTAAATTTTAGGGGTTAAGATTGACCGTTAACTATTAACCCTAAATTTTAAGAAGTTATGTTGACCATTAATCCTAAATTTTAGGACTTAAATCTGGTCATTAATTGTAGAGCAACATACGGGAATTAATGATGACCGTTGATGATAGTGTAGCCCTAATTCCAAGGCTCTATAAATACCCTTAGCTGTCTTGCAAATAGAACATAAGGGGCTGCAGAAAATTGAGTGAACAGCAAAAAGAGGTGAACGACCAAGGAGAGAAAGAAAAAGGGTAAGGCAACCGGCCAAGGAGAGAAAGAAAAAAGGTAAAGCAACTGGCTAAGAAGAGAAAGAAAAAAGGCAAGGCAGGTAACCAATGAGAGAAAGAAAGAAGGCAAGGCAGCTGGCCAAAGCAAAGTGCAATAGCCACCAAGGGAGAAATAGCAAGGAGTAGCCGGCCAAGGAGGAAAGAAAGAGGGCAAGGTAGCCAACTAAGGAAAGTGCAACAGCCACCAGGGAAGAGGCAGTAAGGTAGCCGGCCAAGGAAGAAAGAAAGAAAGCAAGGTAGCCAGCCACCCACACTAGTAAACACTATTAAAGCAGCCACTTGCACTAGTAAACATCACTAAGGTAGTAGCCGCACCAGCAAACCATTAAGGCAGCAGCCGGTAGGTAGTGAAGCAATAGCAAAATGGTCCTACACTAGCAACCAACACGTGGGGATAGCAGTAGCAGCGCTACAAAACAGCTACAGCGTGCAAAGATAACAGCAACGACGCGAGAAAATAGCTACAGCGCACAGGGATAATAACAGCGATGTAAGAAGACAGCTACAGTGCGTATGGATAGCAGTAGCGGTGCGAGCAGACAACAATAGTGCTCTTGGATAGCAAGAATAGTGCATGTAGACAATAGCTGCAGTGTGTGTGGATAGCAGCAACGCATGCTAACAGAAGTAACAGTGCGCACAGACAGCAACAATGCGCTCGGATAGCAAGAACAACGCATGTGGACAACAGTAACACGTACAAATAGAAGTAGCAACGCATGTAAACTGTAAGAGCCCGCACGAATCGTAGGAAAAGTGTGTGCAGACAGCAGCCGCAGCGCTTATGGACAACATTAGCAGCATGCACGAATAGTAGCAACAGCGTGTACATATAGCATTAGCAACGCGTGCAGGTAGCACCAACAATGGGTGAGACAACACCAGTAACGAAGGAAAGAGAAGATCCATATTCTGCTCTAGCAATCTATACGCATTGAGTGATCATTCTCCAAGAAAGGTTTTACCATAAACTCTTGATAAATTTGTTGAAAAATAGGGTGGGATACCCTTGGAGTAATCAGGAGATCATTGTAAGTGGTTAAGGAGTAATCCTGAGTGATCCTTCCACAACATTATTATATCTCTTGATAACAAGAGTGGATTGTGTGATTTAGGAGTGATCCTATCACACAGTGAACATAACTCACACATTATGAGTGAACCACGTCAAAATTGTCACATGTTCTTAGGTGCTTGTGCACTGATTTTTTATTCGTACGGTCGTGCTTATATAAAGGAGAAAAATAAAAATTGGATTATCAGTTCTAACAAATCACAAAGGTTAAATCTGAAATGATTTGTAAAAAGAAGATATCTCACACTAATTCACCCCTCTCTTAATGTGAGACCTAAAACGGTCCTCATTACAAACTTATGGAAATAAGGCTTTTAGAGTCTTTTAGGAAGAAGATCTTTACCTTAAATCTCTTTGGAATGCTCACTAAGACCTTTTGGACAATGTTTCTATCTAGAAAGTCCTTTCCCAATACTTTAATTTAATTAACTATCTTCAAAAGCTTGTCAACATGGTCCTTTATGGTTTCAACCTTTTTCATCTTTAAAAGTTTAGATTCTCTAAGATTAAGAAATTGCATATTTCTAGTATTTTCACTACCAGAAAACTCTTCCTATAACCTTTCCTAAGTATTCTTAGCTATTTCATAAGCCTTGATCCCATTAAAAATGGTCTTTAACACAGCTAAATGGATGTAGGTAAGTGCTCTATATTACTTTGATGTTTGCTTGTTATGTTGTTTGATTTGTGCAAGAAAGGGATTAGCAAGCAAAAGAGGTGGTCGTATGCCTTTTTAGTAGCTTCCTATAAGTCAAATGCTTTAAGGTAAGATTTCATCATTACTATCTATTAGGGATAGTTTTCCCCAGTGAACATAGGAGGTGGAAGTGATGAGAATCTAGAGGAAGCCATTTGTAGAAATGTGGCTTGGTTTGTTGGTGAGTTTTTGTGAGAATTCTTGCTTCTCATACAAGCACTGACTTGTTTCTTCTTTCCTTCCTTCTTGAATGGTTATGATAGGTTCTCGGATTCAACATGACACTAGATGTTGGAATTGTTTAGGAAATGTTGGAATAAAGGTTGTTGTGTTATAACTTAGATGTTTGTTAGTCTACTATAGTGTATGCTAATTGCAATTTAAGTGTTTGTTGTTAGTCTATTATAGTGAATGCAAGATGCAACCTAAGTATCCATAATGAAGTAAACTAGAAGGATATGGAAGGAGATGAAAAAGATAGGCTAGATAGAAAGGATTGTAGATTTCAAGTGCTTCCTTTTGTATTTTTATATACTAGTCGTATTACATCGTTAGACTTATAAATTTAAAATTAATAAATTTGAATTTAAAATTAATATTATATTATTATATTGATTCAAATTCAAAATACTTTAAATTTAAATTAAATACATTATTAGATATTAAGAGCATATATGGAAAAACTTGTAAAGAAGCCATTGCATTCATCTTCTTTAATTGTTATAATTTTCAATTACCAATTATTATTGGCTTTAGTGAGAAGGGTAATTGGACACAATTTTGAAGTGTGGTTGCAACAACAAGGTAGAAGCATCCTAATCTTCAAATGCCTAAACTCATTCATTATACAAAGGCTAGATGTGGATCTTGCATTTTGTGGCAACTTGTTGTTTAATGAATCTAAGGTCTCTTTGGCAACATTGAAAAAGCCGAAATGGGGAAAAGAAGAACATCATGCCAATATAGAAATTGGCATAAAAAAAAAAAAAGTTACAAGAAATTGAGTTTCGATAATTTTCTTAAAAATTCTATATTATTCATTTGAAATGATAAATTAACCGTAAAAAAACAAAGGTACTAGAGGAAGTTATTCTCATCCTCTAACACAATTTGCTTTAAAGAAGACAAATCGAGGTGGTGAGGCTGATAGAGTAAATGGTCCCAATAAGAAATTTCTACTATAAAGTCAGATATGGCACAAATGAAAAATCTTAAGGAAAATTGTTGTCATTTACAAGTAGCTGATACAAATAACATTGTAGCACTTGTACCCTCTATTGTATCCATATTTTTGGATCCCTCTAAAGCAAAGGTGGCCATCTTGCTTTAACAATTGTGTATGGTTCATCTAGATTCCACAGGTTACCCTATAGCCCATCCTTTGTTACAGAATTTGCCCAAGGTGCAACCTCCAGATACATCACAGCCAAGCATTGATAATCCAAGGTGGGATACATAAAACGCTTTTCATCTCGTCCCAATATATCACATACACTATTGAAACATTTCATGTCATCTTCTGTTTTTTGTTGCTCTTGCTGTTGTTGATCCTGATTCTGCCATTTTTGATTTAAAACTAGAGCCTTTTTTGCTTCTCTCATATTTAAGAGTATCTCCTTGCCAGTCAAGTGTCTGGCAATAGTTGTCTATCTGCATAAAAATCATAGAAAATGACTATAGTTTGGTTACAGCAGCTAGTCTCTAACCAAAAAGTGTCTCTTCAATAGCACTTTAGGGAAATTATGAATAGCAACTATAACAATACTGACTACATCTAGAACTTAAAGGTGCAATTTAAGAGAGATGTGTTACTTGTTAGCCCCGGAAAGCAAGTAGCTTAATAATAATTCACTCCTCTAGAGGTGTAATTAGACCTCTTTTAAGGCCAGGCAGCAAAGGCTTAAGGTAATTTACCCAGCTCAGCCAGTAGCTCTTGCCGCTTCTGTTAAGCCTGGCAGAAGCACAGCAATAGCATAAGTTCTTGAATCAAAATCAGAGAAAAAAAAATTGCAAAATCATCCTTTTTAGATGGTATATGCTGATAATAAATGCCTTACCAGTGCACCTGGCCACAGAACTCCACCTTCTCAATACAACTTCACATATTCACTAAGCAATTTATCCTCTTCACAAATAAAGAAGAGTCTTTCCCAGCAATTATCAGAGAACCTAATTTAAATTCAAAGTGATTCAATTCAAATGCATTATCTGGACTTGAGGATCTAAATTCTAAAACTTAATGACCACTCTATTACCATTTAAATTAACAAGCATTTGCAATTTTCTCAGCATTTAGCTACTTATCAATGAACATAGAAAAATTCATGCATATTGGTAGTTTCCTAAAAGACCTTGATGCAGTATGAGGGGACATCCCAAGAAAACAAGTTTGCAAAACAACTCATGCATAAGAAACTTTCAAGATGTCAGTACACCAGGCTACTTCAATTTAGAAAATGTGAAAAAATTGAAGGCAATGTTCTTATAGGGGAATATTAAAAAGTTGTGATGCCTTCCATTATATTAGCAGTATTTGCCATCTAGCAACTTAGGAAATGAGAAAGATTCAATGTTTCAGCAACTATTTATATCCCTTTTTCTTGGATCAAGCATATATGTCCTTTTCCCTGAAAATCACAGTTTAGTTCACCATCCAAACCACAATTAGCTTAATAAGAAACGCGATAATCTACTGATAGACAACTCTCCCTCAACAACCTGAAATGTAATTCCCTCTTTCATAGCTTAATGATAAAGTTCTAACTTTGTTGCATAATAGAGCCCAAAAAACATTTCAATAGATCAAACAAAAAAAACACCAACACACACTATTTATATATGTGTGTGTGTTTGCATAGAGAGATAGAGCAAAAGGAAGCACCAGTGATTGAGTAATTATAATCAGGTGAGGCAAAGAGGATGCTATCAGCCTCAAAGACCTTTCCCTGAAAGCATCATTGTGTGATGGGAAATGACCATCCACTTCAAGGTCAGTATTTAGCATTGGCAGCTGCAGAATGTCTAGGTATTCAATTTACATACCCTGAAGAACGGAGTCCTGGCTTGGCTCAATTGCTACAAAAGAAGAAAAGAACACCAACCCACATCTATATATAAAAAACCCAAATTACAAGTCATAATAGCACAGATTTCAAATTTACAATAAAGTAAAGAGAGATGTATTACAATACAGTAACTAACTACAACTAGAACTTAAAGGTGCAATTTAAGAGAGATGTATTACTTGTTAACTCCAGAAAGCGTGCAGCTCAATAATAATTCACTCCTCCAGAGGTATAATTAGATCTCCTTTAAGGCCAGGCAGCAGAGGCTTAAGGTAATTTACCCAGCTCAGCCTGTAGCTCTTGCCACTTCTGTTTAAGCCTGGCAGCAACATACCAGTAACACAAATTCTTAAATCAAAGACAGAGAAAAAGAAAATGCAAAATCATTTGACAATAAATGCCTTACCAGCGCACCTGGCACAGAACTCTGCCTACCTTCTCGATACAACCTCACATGTTCACTAAGCAACTTATCCTCTTCAAGAATACAAGGACCATACCTCCACCCTTGCTCAGAAACCCCATAACTGATCATGGCTACAGTTGTTATTCCACTTTCACTACTTTTCAAAATAATACAGCAACAACATTCATGCCTTTAACCCCTGTGCCTGCAACAAAATCCAGTAGAGTATAAATAGTGCCTGCAGTAATTTGATAGCCAAATTTGCCAAAAGACCTGAAAAATATTTATGAAAACCGAAATTAAAAGATCATCAATATTCGCCAAAGAACAAGCATAGGCTTCACTACTAAAAAATATTGTAGATTGAAAAAGACAACTACAAACCTACTCAAAGTGCAAAGGGTTGCTGTAAATATAGTAAATCCCATGAAACTGAAATTATGGCTCTCCGATTTGGATATTAGGGATGTGAGCAATGTTAGGCTGGTCCTTAGACATCAGTTACTCTTTTCTGGCTTCTAGTGGAAAACAGAGGACTCACCATTTTAGGTGCAATTTCTTTTCACTGCATGAAAGATCAAAAAATTACCTCAGCATTGATTTATACATAAAATGATTTGTTCCATACTGAGGAAATGAAAAATCGAAATATCCCAAGCTGTGAATCTCACAAACCCAACACACTCTCAGATACATGAGAAACTCCAGTGGGATGAAATACATATGAGTGTTTTGCAAGATGATGATAATGCTAATTTTGATGATACAATTTGGTAAGGAAAGATGAAATGTCAATTGAAGATGCCTACAATGATTTTTTGACAAAAGAAAAAAAAAAGAAGAAATTTGTTAATTTGTAGGAGAAAAACAGCACCACAGGCTCTCTTTTTAATAGAAACAAAATGGATGGAAATGGAGATAAAAAGAAGAGAGCAGTAGGAGCAGGAACCTACCGAAATTGGAAAGGAAAGGTTGAGGGATTCTTCTTATCAAATCAAAGTTTATAGCGGCCATCCTGCTGGACGGATCTC
>JAHLGO010000924.1:0-60228 GCA_020615895.1 Ceriops decandra | reverse complement strand
ATCAATAATTTGATATGTAGTAGCCCTTAAAAAGTTAACTTTACCCCCTTTTTTCACTCTTGTAATCTATACATCTTGTAAGTATTTTATTTTGAAAAATTATTAAATCTAAATTAACATATAAAGAAAAAACTTACAAATGAATTAATTTGAAAATAAAATTGAACTCGAATACATCATTGATGATTCTTTTCATCTTCCTTGAAAGGAATTAAGAGGAGTAACAAGTGGAATTTTAAAAATCAAACAATAATAGTTCATGAATTACATAAATATCAAACATAGAGAAAAGTACAAACTTGTACAAGGTGCAACTTGGCTACTATAAACTTGGTAAATACCATGGAATTGAAATTATGGTTCCCAAATTTGGAAATCAAGGACTTAAGCAATCTTAAGTCAATCCTCATACATTAGTTATTCCTTATTACATTCTATTGAAAATCGAAGGACATAATTTTGGAAGCAACATCTTTTCATTGCATAAAAAGACAAAAAATAATGATGAAAAAATGAATTACATGGGTTTTTTCTTATTAAGAAGTTATCTTCTTTGGATGTTATTGAACCTCACATAAACATTATGGATAAAACTATACAAGGAAACTAAATAACAATTCCAACAAAATAGCCTAGACAGAAGGGATTAGAGCATAATTTCTTAATTAACAATAATCCTGAAAATCTCTAGCTCACACCAACACTTCCTCTCAAGCTAATGCATAAATATCTCTAATGCCCAACTTGACTGATAAGCTATGAAAGACTTTACTTGTAATTGCCTTTATCAATATGTTTACTAATTGGTCATCTAATTTAACAAAATAAAGCCAACTAATTTCATTTTATAACTTTTTCTTGATAAAATGCTAGTTTATTTCCATATGTTTAGTGTAATCATGTTTAACTGGATTTTGAGTAATCTTAATTGCAAGCTTACTGTTACCGTATAAGTTTATAGAAGCATTTCGTAAAAATTTGATTTCTTCCAATAAACTCCTTAGCCAAAGCAACTTGTATAATCCTTTCACCAAGCTTCTGAACTCAGCCTCTACACTTGTTAAGACAACCACCTTTTGTTTTTTACTTCTCTAAGTAACCAGATTACTAGTAAAAAATGTGAAATACCCTAAGGTAGATCATTTATCAGTATCATTCCTAACCCTATCTACATTTGTATACCCCTCAATGTTTAAGTGACTATATTTTTTGAACATAAGACCTTTTCTTGGGATTGATGTTAAGTATCTCAGGATTTGATACACTACATTCATATGATTTGCATTAAGATTCAACATAAATTGACTCACTAAGCTAACAAAGTATGTAATGTTTGGTCTAGCATAAGACAAGTATATCAATTTCCTTTTAGTTGTTAGTACCACTCCTTGTCCATTAAACTTAAATCCAAACTTTGTCCTAATCCATGATGCTAAACTATTAAAGTCTTTGTGGATTTGCAATCTAGCATTCCTATCTCTGCTAAAAGATTAATAAAATATTTCCTTTATGAAAGAAAAATGCCTTGTTTTGATTACACTACCTTGATGCTTAAGAAATGTTTCAACCCTGCAAGATTTTTCATTATAAACTCATTTGCAAGCTGTTTTTCTAACTTAGTGATTTCCTTGGTATCATTTCTTGTGATTATCATATTATCAACATAAATAATATGTGTCATCACCATTCCTTTCCCATGTTTTAAGAGCAAAGTGATGCAGTGTTTAGCGAAAAAAAAAAAGGCTAATACTTCAATTAAACCTAAGAGAATAATATTTTTCAAAGAAAAAGATAGAGATAAAACAAATACTTTATTGATATGTAATTCACTAAAATGCTTAACCATTTAAACTTACACATATTTATAGATAAAATTAACTAATTAATTAGAAAAATATTTTAATTTAAATGGAAAAGTACTTTAATAACTAATTATAAAAATATCTAATTAAATAGAAAATAATTAAAAATAGGAAATAAATTTCTTAAATAATTTCATAGAAGTCTGAATAATGAAATTATATCCTAAATAGTAAAATTATCTTCAAGAATCAAGTTTTTTGGAATTTTCCTTAGACTTCTGATAAACCCTCTGATTTATAAAGTTTTGGGCTACTTATTCTATGTTAATCCCCTCAATTTGAGAGAAACTTATCCTCAAGTTTAAGTCATGGTTTGGATAAAGTGGTATATCTATTAAATAGAATATATAAATATTTATAATATTGAAGGTCCTTGAAATTCCCTATTCTAGAGGAAAATCGATCATATATGCATTGTTATCAATTTTCTTTAACACCAAATAAGGATTATACTTCTAAGGCTACAACTTGTTGTAAGAACCAATAAGGAATTGCTCCTTATAAAGGAACATCATTACCTAGTCACTCTTTTGAAACAATTGACTCATTTAATGTTTATTCACAGTTTTTTTGTATTTCTCATCAATGATCTCTAACTTCTATTTTATCTCAACATAGATAAAGTGCACTTGTTTTATAAGTTGCTTAATTGTAATGCTAAGGTCTGGGCTCGAGGAAATCTAACCAAATCTAGAGCATGTTATGGACATTTAGTATAAACAATGGAAAAAGGAGACTTCTTGTAGCATTATGTATTGCATTGTTATATACAAACTTAGCTTGAGCTAAGGCAAAGTCCTATTACTTTAGCTTGTCTTCATAAATACTTCGAATAAAATTACCTAAGATCCTATTAAGTGATTCAATTTGACCATTTGTCTAGGGTGAATTGTATTACTGAACCTTAAGGATGAATCAAATAGTTTCCATAAAGTGATCCAAAAGTGATTAAAAAACCTTGTATCACGATCAGAAGTGATGGATTTAAGCACTCTATGTAAGCGTACTACTTCCTTAAAGAATAGTTGAGCTACACTTAAGGTATTAGACATCTTTTTGTAAGGAATAACATGGCCTATTTTAGAGAACTTGTCAGCAACAACAAATATAGTGTCTATTGTACCCATCTTTGATGGCTAATGTTGGATTTGTTGTCAACAGCATCTTACATAGTTGTATATGTTGATTTGATGTTATGAATGTCATTGAGATACAAAGAGGTCATTAGGCAAAATCGGAGATAGTAGGTCAACCCTAAAGTTGATGAGTCAATGTTGATCATTGACCCTAAATTTTAGGGGTCAAGGCTAATTGTTGACCCTTGACCCTTAACCATTGACCTTAAATTTTAGGAATCAAATATGGTCGTTAATTATAAGGCAACCTTTGGGAATCAATATTGGCCATTGATGATTGTGTAACTCTAATCTCAAGGCTCTATAAATAACCCCATGCACCCTGCAAGACAAGTGTGTGTGTTACAAATTTTTTAAGAGAGAACAGCAAACCTAAAGGCAGCCATAAGGAAAGGTGAATGGCAAAGAGAGTTACAACCAAAGAGAGATGCAGCAACCAGCCACACCAAGGAGAGTTGCAATAGTTGGCCACACCAGGAAGAAGGTGCAGTAGCCAACCACACTAGAGAGAGCAGTAGCTGGAAAACCAAACCAAAGGAGAGGAGCAGTTGGAAAACCAAACCAATCAAAGAGGGTGTAGCAGCTGATAGCTACACCAAACCAGCAAAAGAGAAGGTATGCAATAATTACACCAAACCAAAAAAGGAGAAGGTGTGTAACAACCATACCAAACTAGAAGAAACGGTGTGTAGCAGCCATACGAAAGAAAAAAAAAGGCAACAGCTAACCAACCCAAAAGGAGAAGGAAACTATCGTAGCAAAAGTAGCAGCAAGGTTCGGCAAAAGGTCTAGGCAAACTAGCAACTCGTAACACTAGCTGCAACCTGCAAAAACCAGTAGCAACCTACAACACTAGCAGTCATTTGTAACTCTAATAGTAGCCCGTAACAACTAGCAGGTGATCTTAGCAATTGTAGTACGTCCAGTAGGTGATCCCAGTGATTATAGCACATCCAACAAGTGATCCTTGCGATTGCAACACGTCTAGCAGGCAATCCTAGCTATAGTAGCACTAGCAACAAGTCTAATAGGCAATCTTAGCAATTGCAGCACCAATGGCAAGTCCAGCAAGCAATCCCAGAAATTGCAGCACGTCCAGTAGGCTGTACCAGCAATTACATCGCTGGTAGCAAGTTCAGCAGGCAAAACAAGCAATTGTAGCGCCAGCAATAAGTCCAGTAGGCTACAACAGCAACACGAGTAGGCAGTAATAGTAGAATGTGCAAGCAACAATAGCAGCCCATGTAAGCAGTGATAGCAGCCCATGTAAGCAGTGATAGCAGCCCATGCATGTGCAGGCAATGACAGTAGAATGTGCGGACAGCGATAGTAGAATGTGTAGGCAATGATAGTAGCACATGCAGACAGCAATAATAGCATGTGTAGATAGCAATAGCAACACGTATAGGCAGCATTAGTAGCACATGCAAGTAACGATAACAGCATGTGTAGGAAGCAATAACAGCATGTATAGGCAGTAATAGCAGAACGTGTAAGTAGCAATAATAGCACGTGTAAGCAACAATAGTAGCACGTGTAGGTAGCAATAACAGCAGGTCTGACAACTTGCAATAGCAGAAAAGAAAGTGTTCCCTAGCAGTAAGTTCAGTAACTTGTGGCAGCAAAGGAGAGAACCTACCGAGACAGCAAGGGAAGAGAACTTGTCAAGATCGAAGGAGGTAGCACCAATAACAAAAAGAGAGAACTTGCCGATGCAGTAAGGGAGATAGCATCGGTCGCATATGAGAGATCTTGCCGAAGCAACAAGTAAGGCAACACTGGTAATAGGGGGAAAGAACCTGCAACAAAGATAATCACTAGCAAAGAGAATCAGTAGAGGGAAAGAACCTACAATAGTGATAACATGCAATGAAGATAACCTGTAGAGAAGAGACCGGTAAAGCTTGAGCAAAGACCAATAATGAGGAAGGAAAAAATCCACGTTTTGCACTAGTAGCTTGTGCACATTGAGTGATCCTTCTCAAGAAAATGTTAGTTACTAAACTCTTAATAAACTTGTTGAAAAAGGTTGAGATACCCTTGAAGTGATTGGGAGATCAGTTCGTTAGATCATCTCATCTAATGATCAGGAGATCAAACCTTTGAGTGATCAGGAGATCATTGTAAATGGTTAAGGAGTAGTCTTTCCACAAGTGGTTAAGAAGTGATCCTTCCACAACCAAACTGTATCCCTTGACAATAAGAGTGGATTGTGTGATTTAGGAGTAATCCTATCATACTGTGAACGTAGCTCACAGATTATGGGTGAACCACATAAAAATTGTCATGTGTTCTTGGGTGCTTGCTTTTGATTAATATTGTATGACCGCTCTCACATAAAAGAGAAAGATAAAAAATTGGATCATCAACTTTAACAAGTCACAGAGGTTAATTCAAAAAAATTTGTAAAAAGTGTGAGTCTCACACTGATTCACCCTTTTCCTCTCTCAGTGTAAGACTTAAAAAAGTCCTCATTAAGTGGTATCAGAGCTGGTTCCTCTGTTGATCCAATTTGCTTACTTTGATCTAAAGTTATTTATTGCTGCTGTTAAATTTTATCTCTACTGCTAATTGATATTATAGATAACATCAATAGTGTTAACAACAAGGGCATCTTTACTTTTGATAGACAAAATTATTAGTGATGGAAGAATAGAATGCTCTTATATTTGATGTAACTTAGTCTTGATATGTTTGAGTTTGCTATTAGTGGCTTCATCCCTGTTACTAAAGATGATGTTATGACACCAGTTGATAAGAAAAATTTGAAGTGTGATGGAAAGGTGAGAAATGCCTTATATGCCTCCTTATTAGTAAAGAATTCACCAAAGTAATTGGGTGTAACATAGCTAAGCAAATCTGGGACAAATTGAAGAACATTTATGAAGGAGACAAGGTTATGAAGGAAGCCAAGTTACAAATCTAAAGGAGTAGATTCGAAGAGATAAAGATTTAGAATGATGAGTCTGTGGATGCCTTCTTCACAAGAGTCAATGAAATTATGTGCTCCATTAGAGGCCATAGAAAGAATATCAGTGATGCTACTATGGTAAGGAAGATACTTAGAACCTTACCGAAAGCTTACAATGCCAAAATTTCCTTTATAAAAGATAGAGATATCGATAAGTTGTCTTTAGATGATTTGCATAGCATATTAGTGACTTATGAAATGAGAATAGTTTTGATGAAGAAAGAAAAGAAGTCTGAGGTAGAGAAGGAGTTGACATTCAAGGCATTGAAGAAATTAAAGATTAAAGACCAAGAAGAAGAATCTGACAGTAGCTCAGAAGAAAATGGTGATCCTCAACTGGATAAAATTTTGGCATACATCACCAATAATATAACGAAAGGAAAAGGGATGTATAAAGGAAAATTACCCTTGAATTGCTTTAGCTATGGAGACATAGGGCATTTTGCTATTGACTGCTAATAAGAATAGAAACTGATAGTGATGATGATGATGATGAGTCGACCTCAAGGAGGAGAACAAAGAAATCTAGCTATTCTAAAGTTGGAAATTCAAGTGCTAAAAGGAAAAAGCAATTCTTCAAATCCAAAAGAAGGAATTTTTTGAGCAAGCTAGATGAAGAAGATTGTAAAGAAGAAGTTAATGATGATTTCAATGATGTTGCTACAATGAATGTACTGGTTGCTTAAGCAAATAATGATAAAGAATCTTCAAGTGAAAAGGAATCAACCGAAGAGAAAGAGGATGAGTTGGTACAACAAGTTAAGAATGAATTGAGAGCTTTTTTGCATAAAAACAGCAAGCTGGAAAAAGAGGTAAAGCATCTCAAAAAGCTGTATGAAAATTTTGTTGTTGATGAATCTGATCTCCAGGTGAAAGAAAAAGAGTTTAATGCAAAAGAAAAGGAGTACTTGAAGAGAATTGAGGAGCTGATCGTACTTGAAGCAGAGCAAGGCAAAATACACAAAGATCTTGGTGCTAAGGTGATTGCACAAAAGCAAGAGGTGTTGATTTTACAAGCCAAGCTCCATAAGGCTAAATCCGAATTAAAGAAGCATGAAGAAAGCTTTATACAGGTCATGGAAGTAAAAGGAGAGTTGTCTTCAGCAAATGCCATTAAGGAGGATGCTACTAGAAAGTTGGATGAGTGTTTAAATAATTAAAGACCTCATTCTATGGGGAAGAAATGACTTGGTTATATTGAAAACCTAAGTAAGAAAGTAGAAGAGAAGAAGAAAATTGTGTTTGTACATGAAAGCAAGCATTATGACATTATGGAGAAAAGAAACCAACCTAAACTAAAATGGATTAGGAAAGATGTGGTGAAGACTCCCATCTAAAGGAGACAAGCTGCCAAAGATGGAGAGAAAGTTGCCACAACAATTGCTGAAGATAGGAGACATGAACTTAATGAAAGAAGAAAATCTAGATTCAAAGGATTTTGCTGGAGTTATGGTAAGCATGGGCAGAAGGCTAATCTGTGTTGGAGTACTTAATCTATAATAAAGAGGAATGTGAGACAAGAGTCTAAGAGGAGACTCTATCAAGAAAGGAGATAATCTCAGGTGAAAAGAAGTCATATTCCATTGAGAAATAGTTTTGATTTGTTGGGAAAAATCTGTGGAAGATGCGAAAGGGTTGGACACACTACTGAGGAGTGCTTGACATTACTGCCTGGTTAAAGAATGCAAAGGAGAACACCTACACATGCCCCTATATTCGGCTAACCATTGCTACCCAGTCAAAGAGTGCAAAGGAAAACACCTTTATATGCTCCCACATTTAGCCAAAAAAGAAGAAGAGGAAGAGAAACATTTATGGTTATAAAAGTAGCCTTAAAAGCTTCCAAGAAAGAAAATCCATGGATCCTGGACAATGGTTGCTCTTCATAGATAACAGGAAACTCCAAGATGTTGAAGGGAGTAGCAAAATATGAAGGAAGGTCAATCAAATTTGGTAATGATGGTGTCTTAAAGATTCAAGATATCGATGTTGCTGAAATTGGTGCAGAAAAGCTAAAATCAAAGAGAGTGATTTATGTTGAAGGGCTAAAACACAATCTCATCAGTGGTAGCCAGCGTTTTGATGATGGACATGAAGTTACTTTTAACAAGAGTGGCTAAATAATAAAGAGATTATGTGATGGTATTATTCTTACTAAGGGTGAAAGAACAAATGGAAACTTATACCAAGTTTCCAAAAACAAAAACACATGCTACATGAGCACCAAAGATGAGAACTTGTTATGGCATAGAAGATTGGGACATCTCAGACAAAAGAGACTAAACTTATGTATTCAACCACCCCTTTAAAGGCTAAAGTATGCCTCTAATCCCTCTTTCTTTTCCTCTTTTATTGTTCTTTGAATTTGTTGTCAAAGGTGGAGATATTTTGCATAAATCCAAAAGTATATATTGATTAAAAAGGGGAGCAGCTTGATATATAAAGGGGGAGAAACTGTTAAGAGGGAAAAGCAAAAAAGGAGAGTTAAAGGAGTTGTATAGGGAGAGCTATGAATAACAATATACAAGGGAAGTTGTAGATGTCTAAGGTTGCTTATTCTTTGGATTTAACGTGTTGCCAACAAATCCAAAGGGGGAGATTATTGAGTCTATCTTTGATGGCTAATGTTGAATTTGTTGTCGACACCATCAAACATAGATATATATGTTAATTTGATGTTATAAATGTCATTGAGATGTAGAGAGGTCATTGGGCAAAACCGATGATGGTAGGTTAACCTTGAAGTTGATAAGTCAATGTTAACCGTTAACCTTAAGTTTTAGGGGTCTAGGCTGATCGTTGACCCTTGACCATTAACCTTAAAATTTAAGAATAAAATCTAGCCATTGATTGTAGAGCAACCTTTGGGAATCAATATTCGTTATTAATGATTGTATAACCCTAATCTTAAGGCTCTATAAATAGTCTCATGCACCTTACAAAACAAGTGTGTCTGTTGCAAATTTTTTTAAGAAAGAACGACAAACCTAAAGGCAGCCATAAGGAAAGATGAATGGCAAAGAAAATTGCAGCAAATGAGAGGTGCAGTTAGCCACACCAAGGAAAGGTTTGGTAGCCGGCCACACCAAGGAGAGATGCAGCAGCCACCGACACCAAAGAGAGGTGCAGTAGTTGCCCACACCAAGGAGAGGTACAGTAGCCTGCCACACCAAAGAGAGGTGTAGCAGCCGACCACACTAAGGAGAGTTGCAGCAGCTGGCCACACCAATGAGAGGTGCAGTAGTCGGCCACACCAAGAAAAAGGTGCAGCAAGCAGCCACACCAAAGAGAGCAGCAGCCAAAAAACCAAACCAAAAAAGAGGAGTAGCTAAAAAACCAAACCAATCAAAGAGGGTACAACAATCGACAGCCATACCAAACCAGCAAAAGAGAAGGTGTACAGCAGCCACACCAAACTAGAAAAGAGGGTGTGCAACAGCCATACCAAAGAAAGAAGAAGACAGCAGCCAGCCAACCCAAAAGGAGAAGGAACCTATTATAGTAGGAGCAATAGCAAGCTTTGGCAAAAAGTGCAGGCAAACCAGTAACTTGCAACACTAGTTGCAACCCGCAACAACTATCAGCAGCCCGTAACAACCACAGATGATCCCAGCAATTGTTGCATGTCCAGTAAGCAATCCTAGCGATTGCAACATGTCCAGCAAGTGATCCCATATCCAATAAGCGATCCCAGGGATTACAGCATGTCCAACAAGCGATCCTAACGATTGCAACACATCCAATAAGCAATCCCAGTTATAACAACATCAATAGCAAGTCCAGTAGGCAATCCTAGCAATCGCAGTACCAACAGCAAGTCTATTAGGCAATCTTAGCAATTGCAGCACCAACTGTAAGTCTAGTAAGCGATCCTAGAAATTACAACACGTCCAATAGGCTATACTAGCAATTGTAGTGCCAATAGTCCAACAGGTTATACCAGCAGCACAGGTAAGCAGCAATACCGATACATGTAGGCAGCGATAGTAACCTGTACACGTGTAGGCAGTGATAGCAGAACATGCGAACAATGATAGCAGAATGTGTAAGCAGTGATAGTAGCATATGCGAATAGCGATAGCAGCACGTATAGGCAGCAATAGTAGCACACGCAGGTAGTGATAGCAATATATGCAGGTAGTAGTAGCAACACATGTAGGCAGCAATAGCAGCAAGTCTGACAATTTGTAGTCGCAAGTTTAGTAGCTTGCAGCAACAAAGGAGAAAGCGTGCCCCAGTAACAAGTCTAGTAGCTTGCGGTAGCAGAGGAGAGAACTTGTCGAGGCAACACTGGTAATAAGGGAAGTAGTACTGATAGTAGGGGAAAAGAACCTACCAAGGCCGAAGGAGATAGCACCGACAGTAGGAGGAGAGAACCTACCGAGATAGTAGGGGAGGCAGTACTGGTGGCAAAGGAGAGATCCTACCAAGGTAACAGGTAAGGCAATACCGGCAGCAGGGAGAGAGAACTTGTAATGGAAATAACCGACAGTGGAGAGAATCAATAGGGGGAGAAAACCTGCAGCAGAGATAACCTATAGTGAAAATAACCTGCAGAGAAGAGACCGACAAAGCCTAAGTAAAGACTGGCAGTGAGAAGGGAAAAGATTCGCGTTCTGCACTAGTAGCCAGTACATATTAAGTGATCCTTCTCAAGAAAGTGTTAGTTACTAAACTCTTGATAAACTTGTTGAAAAAAGGTGAGATACCCTTGAAGTGATCGAGGGATTAATCCGTTAAGTGATTGAGAGATCAAACCTTTGAGTAATCGGGAGATTAACTCAGTGATTGAGAGATCATTATAAGTGGTTAAGGAGTAGTCCTTCTACAAATAGTTAAGGAATGATCCTTCTACAACTAAACTGTATCCCTTGATAACAAGAATGGATTGTGTGATTTAGGAGTGATCTTATCATACTGTGGATGTAGCTCACACATCATGGGTGAACCACGTAAAAATTGTTGTATGTTTTTGGGTGCTTGCATTTGATTAATATCCATATGGCCGCTCTCATATAAAGGAGAAAGATAAAAAATTGGATCATCGACTTTAACAAGTCATAGAGGTTAATACAAAAAGATTTGCAAAAAGCATAAGTCTCACACTAATTCACCCCTTCCCCTTCTTAGTGTGAGACCTAAGAAAGTCCTCATCAGTGTCTATACCGTATGAAGTACGAGGTAGTCCTAAAGTAAAATCCATGGAGAAGTCTTCCCAAATATTGTCTGGAATAGGTAAAGACATATATAGTCCTATATTTTATGATTGACCTTTCACTGTTTGACAAATATAGCGTCGTTGAACAAATTTGCCAATGTCTTTCTTTAACTGTATCCAAAAATATCTCTCTTAAACAGCAATAATTGTCTTATCACATCCAAGATGACCTGCAAAACCACCTTCATGTAAATCATGCATAATTTTCTCCCTTAATAAAGATCGAGGAAATCAAAGTTGATTTCTACACATCAAATAACTATTACTAATATGGAAATCATCTGCTGGCTACTTCTGAATTCACTTTTCCTAAACAATATCAAAGTTTTCATTATGCTTGTACAATTTATGGAAACATTCAAACCTTACTATCTTACTACTTAATGTCATTAGCAGAGCTACTCTCCTACTTAAAGCATCAGCAATCTGATTTTGTTGATCAATTTTGTGTAATAACTTGAAAGGGAACTGTTGTAGGAAATTAAACCATTGGGAATGCATGTCATTACTAATTCACTTCTGGTTGTGAAGATATTGAAGAGCCTGATGATCAAAGTATAAGATAAACTCATAACCTACTAAATAATACTCTTAGTGCTTCAACACTCATACAACCACATAAAATTCCTTGCCATATATTGACCACTTTTGTTGAAACTCACTTAGTTTTTCACTAAAATATATGACTGGCCTCTTTTTTTGAGAAAATGCTACACCAACTCTCATCCCATTAACATCACATTCAACTTCCAATAACCTTTCAAAGTTGGGGAGGGCTAGTACTGGAGCAGCACATAACTTTTCCTTAATGAGAGCAAAACACCATTCTTCTTTATCTCTCTATTAAAACTTATTTTTCTTAACACATTCAGTGATAAGGGTCATAATGGTACTAAAATTATGGATGAATATTTGATAAAAGGTTGCTAGGCCACAGAAACTTCGTATGTCACTTACTGTATTGGGGATAGCCAATCTTATCCACTAAGATGCCCTTAGAATTGACTGTGTACTCCAGAAAGAGTAACTTATTAGTTATGAAATTGCACTTCTTCAAATTTACATATAACTTATTTTCTTATAACACCAATAATACCTCTCTTATATGTAAAACATAATCATCCATTGATTAGCTATAAATAAGAATATCATCAAAATATACAATCACAAACATACGAATAAAGGGTTTTAATACCTAACTCATTAACCTCATAAAGGTGCTAGAGGCATTAGAGAGGCTAAATGGCATCATTAGCCACTTATAAAGATCATGTCGAGTTTTGAATGTAGTCTTCCACTCATATCTAGGTTTGAACCTAATTTAATGATAGCCACTTTGAAGATTGATTTTTGAAAACTCCTTAGACCCATCCAGTTGGTCTAACATATCATCTAGTTGCGGAATAAGAAACTTGTACCCAATAGTGATCTTATTGATAGTCTAATTATCAACACATAGCTGCCAACTGTCATCTTTCTTTGGAGTTAATAGGACGGGTACTGCATATAAGCTTAAGCTCTCAATGATATAATCCCTTTTGCAGTAGCTCTTTTACCTTTTTCCTTAGGATCTCACTCTTTTTTAGACTCATATGTTAATATGGCAAGTTAGGGAGACTAGCCTTAGAAACTAAATCAATCCAATGTTGGATATGACATATTGGTGGCAACCCATTGGGTAACTCCTCTAGAATAATGTCACTGAATTCTTCTGATAATGGCTTGATTGCTTATGGGAGCCCTGTCTCTAGACCATTAGTTACTTCCTTTTACCACTAACACATGAACTTCCTTTGACTCTTTAATAATCACTTCAATTTCTTGATTTAAATAGGAGATTGTTAAGAAAGTCCTACCCTCCACTTGAGAAGTCTTAACTTGAGATCCTCCTTTTATAGGTAATAATGTATATTTCACTCTATTCTTTTTAAGTTTATAAACACTCTTTTAGTCTAAGTGTTGAGCATCAACATCAAATTACTAGGGTTTTCAAAATAATAAGTGGCAGGCATCTATGTTTACAACATTGCAATAGACCTCATTATGTATTGGCTAATTGAAAAAGGAACCTTACACTATTTTGTTACTTAGAGTTCTTCAAATGTTTTGATTTACCCAATAATGTATGGATTCGGGTGTTTTTCTACTAGTAATTGCAATTTCTTAATAGTTTTATCTCAATAATATTTTCTTACTTACCACTATCAATAATCAAATCATATAAGGTATTGTTAATTGTACACTTGGTATGAAATAACTTGTTTCATTGATTGTTATCCTTCTGTTTAGGAGCTAGCATCATCTTTCTCACCACATATACAAATTTGTCATCTTTGTAATCGCACTCCTCACCATCGGGGCAACAGTAGACTTCCTCACCTTTATTTTCAACTACCTCCTTGTGCTCTACTACATTCATTATTTTCTGACCTAGGCAACAATGGAACAATAATCTGCCTCATTTCACTTAAAGCACTTACTTGGTGTAAGCTTCTTATAAGGATTAACATTTCGAATTGCACCTTTCTTAATAAGCGGTTGTTTGCTTGTAGTTTTGTCAGTTATCGCCCTTTTTAGCTAACTTCACGTTTTCTGCTTTTCCTTTTCTGCAACAAACTTATTAGATTTAACATAAAACTTACAAGAGGATTGAAACTTATTTTTTTCTTGTAACATCATCTTAACTTTCAATGTCATATTCTTGATCTCATATATGTTTAGTAACATTTGAACTTTAATTTTATCTCGAATGATTGGTTTTAATCCATCAAAGTATTTTAAGACTTGCTAGCTTTCTAATTTCATCTCGTTATTGCGCTTAGACAATATGAAAAATTTTAGTGAGTATTCATGAACTGACAAGTTACCTTGATTGTAACATTGATATTTCTAAAAAAAGGATTTATTCGTAATCTAGAGGAAGAAATGCTCCTTTAAGAAGTTGTTTCATTTTATATTAGTCTTTAACTGGACCTTTTTTTTCTGTTCTCTTGAGGTCTTTTATTTATTCCCACTAAGCAAAGGCACCTCTTTTTAGTTAAGAAGCAACTAATCTAACCTTTTGTTCCTCAGGAATCTCCATGTAATCAAAGAATCTTTCTACTTTGGCTAGTTAATCCATAAAATTTTCAATATTGAATTTACCATAAAAAATAAGAATATCTACTTTTAGCTGAAATTCATTTGACATTCTAAGATGTTGGGATCATCATTGTTCATACCTGATATAGTTTGGATATTCATCAAAATCACTATCTTTGTTATCAGAATTTGTTGCATAATCCTAATGCCTAGGTATATTTGTCTCTCCATTAAAATCCACCATATAGGGTTAACACCTATGTTAATTGGTAAAGACTGTTCAGGCAAAAGGTTGACCGCAAGTAAAATCTTTGGCTTGATTCCTTTAGTTTCTTCGATTCTTGTTGGCACCTCCTACCTAGAGAGCTTCAAGTCAATTATTGATGACTTATAGTCCATGATATAATCAATCAAATCCCTGGCCAAGGTTTTGTAATGTTGTCTCCTAGGCATAGATGATTGTCTAGATGGCTGGTATCCCCTTATCTTCGTTAGCAAAATGCTTACTATTCCCTCTGTCTCAAGCTACCGTCAAAGTAAGCAAGGCCTACTCTAATACCACTTAATGCAGCATTTAGCAAAAATAAGACTAATACTTCAATTAAGCCTAAAAGAATAATATTTCTTAAAGAAAAAGATAGAGATATGACAATTTTTTATTGTGATGTAATTCACTATAATGCTTTATCCTTTGGGACTTATATATATTTATTGGTAAAACTAACTAATTAATCGGGAAAATATTCTAATCTAAATGAGAAAATACTTTAATAACTAATTAGAACAATGTTTTATTAAATAGAAAATAATTAAAAATAAAAAATAAAATTTCTTAAATAATTTCATAGAAGTCTAAATAGTAAAATTATATTCAAAAGTCAAGCTTTTTGGAATTTTTCTTTAGGCTTCTGACCTTTTTTCTTTTTTTGGCTTATAATAGTCTTTTTGGTCCATAAAATTTTGGCTTACTCGTTTTATGTCATAAAATGTGGTATGCATTACTTTTTTTGCTGCCATATCTCTTTATAGCTTCATTAAACCTTATGAACCATGCTCTTTGAGACTATTTTACAGCATACGATTCCTTTTATAGCTTACACACCATATGAGTTCCTTTTGATGCACAAAAACCTGGTGGAATATTCATATAAAATTCTTCTACTAAACTCCCATAGAGGAAAGCATTCTTAACATTAGACTAGTGTAACGCTAATTAAGATTTACTACTAGAGATGAAAGGACCCAAACAGTGTTTAGTTTTGCCATTAAAGATAATGTTTCTTAATAATCAACACCATATGTTTGTATATATCTCTTCATAACTAGTATATCCTTATATCTTTCTATTATGCCACTTATATTTAATTAAAAAAACTCATTTATATTCCACTACATTTTTCTCTTTGGAGAGAGACTATTTTCCATATATTATTTCTTTGTAATTCTCCTATTTTCTCTTTAATTGCCCTGGTTCACTTTGGATCCTTTAAGGCCTCATCTACGATGGATGAAATATATTTAGAGGATAATTGGCTCGTAAACCTTTCAAGTGAGGTTGATAAATTTAAGGTGCTGGCATGGTTAGCAATTGGGTATATAAACTTTTTATTCTTAACATTAGCAAAATATTGGTTTAGTTAGCACTCTACAATTATACCTAAAAGGCAATTTATACCTATTAGAATAATCATTAAAGTCATTAAGAAAAGAGTTTGTGTTTTGTACCTTAGGATTATTCTCTGAAGATTAGTTGTGCACTATAGACTGGGTATTGCTAAGGAAAGGCTATTCATGAGCTTTTAAATGAGTTGCTTCACTAATTCTTTCTTCTCTTGTCAAAGTAGTACCTTATGGTAAAAGATGGTCTTGTTCACTTAGTTTTATTGAATCTATTTATAGGTAAGAATCATCAAAACCATACCAGACCTCCCATTATTCCATCACACTATTGGATCCCTTTATGGAAATTTCTAAATTTTCAAAGAATTTTTTGTCTCTATGAAAGTAACATCCATAAAAATATACCATTGCTTAATGCTTGGATTAAAGCATTGGTATCCTTTCTGATAGGCTTTATACTCTAGAAAAACACACTTAACTACATTAAAATCTAATTTAGTCCACTGATTATTATGAATATGGACATAAGCTACACAACTGGAGATTATTGGTGGGAGTATTAGAATAGATGGAAGAGCTTACAAATATTGAGTTCAATGTAATATAATTTTATTATTTGTATAAAATTAGACCCTTTATAATCAGCTAATAAACCCTTAATAAGTATTAAATTGGCCTTTTTTTCAGTGTGACTATTACTTATATGTTTCTCTTATTGTCCTAAAATTGCCTCATCATGGCAGGTCACAATTCTAAGGGGGTGGGCTTTTGTTTTGAACACCCACTTGTCTAATGAGACAACTAAAGGTGGTGAAAAAAGAAGGTATAGATATTTCAATGTCTCTACCAGGAAAAAGCTTTGCATCATGTTGTCTTTGACTCCCATATTTACCTGAAAATACCAATAATTAGCCAATATTAGCATCCATGCAGCAAGAAAAATAATAAATTTTGTGCATTGATGGCTTGCATACTGAGTGTAGATAAAAAAAGAGAGAGAGAAAATGAGTAATTAACTATTGTTTTAGCAAAATTTAGTAAATCATGTCAATATGGAAATACTATAAGTATTGTACCTTTATATCTATAGATTTGAATCTAGAGAAAATAGGAATAATAGTTTTTTAAGGGATACCATAGTAGTTATAGGCCAAGTCATCCTTCTTAAAGGTCTTAAGATTTAATCTTATATAAGGATTGTGAGATTTATGAAAAAAGGGAAAACTAATTCCCTATTGTATAGTTTATAACCTAATAAATTTGCTAAAAGACTCAAAAATGAGAAAAACAATATAAGAAGAATACCCTCAAGATATGTTAAAAAATGGAAAGTGTACTATCCAAAATGTTCACTAAGTCTAGCTTTTGAAAGCAATGATGAACAATAAGTGCCCAAGAATAGATCCCTAGCATAGCCTAAAAGTCCTATATCAAGAATAATTAGATAAGATTGTTACCTTAAGTAAGGAATGCAATAATTTAGTGAGAAATTAAGTCTTATAAGTGCCAAATAGTTAAGAGAGTAATAAGTAGAACCATGTCCTTATTAGAATATCCTAGGTAAAAAGAAAAGATAGAAAAGGTATAGTGCAATACTATGACCCCTTACATCCATCAATCCAACATATCCTGATCAATGCAAGAGTCCTTTTCAAATGCTTAAAAAATATTCCAAACCCACTCCTGATACCTCCTATTGCCAGTTAAACACCATAAATAAAAGAGGGATTCGACTATTTCTGGTCTTAGTATATTCCATGACATACCCACGCTCATGTCGTGAGTGTTTCATAGGGGAGACAGTCAGAGGATAGTATAATACAACTAACCTGTCCAGAATGGAAAAAATAATTTTCTCCAACTAATTTTGTTGGTTTAGATTGGTAGAGGTTATAAAATGTCCAAGCAACCTTCGCAGGGATGAGAAAATGAGCATCCTCACATGTACACACATTATATGTAACCATAACATTTTTGTGAAGTTGTGTACATGTGCATAAACAAACTAGTATGTAAATGGAAGATGAAAGGCTTCAACCATTAACCAAATCAAACCCTATTGTGGGAAAAGAAGCCAAGTTCCTTCCTACTAGGTTTCTTTGTGGAGATCAAGGTCAAGCTAGTTTATGGAGATCAAGGTCAAGCTAGTTTACTCTGAGAAAATTTTGTCCAAGTAAAATTGTATAAATATAAAGCCAATTTTTGAAAAAAAATACCTTTTCTGCTAGTGAAAGAAACTTCTATTTGTAGGCCCATAATTAGATGATCCTAAAGCCAACATTCCTAGAGCAAAGCATGCTAGTTCATCCATCTACATGTACAGGGAGGAGAACACAAGAGAAGGATTTAAAATTAACGCTGTTTTTTCTTTATGAGCAAATGAAACTAATGGAAAACATAAATATATTGTTAATAATAATTAATGGAAACTAAATATTACTTTGTTAGCCAGCAAGTCTCCACTCCTTCCTGAGTAGATGTCAAAATTTCACTTACGTTTATAGCCAAATAGTTTAGAGAAATTGCCAGTATGTTTGTTGACATATGATGGATCCACATGACAAAATACTAGTATAGCAATATGTCCATAGGCTTCATGGCATCCCATGACCTTGACAAGTTCTTCTATGCAAGTCTTGGAAGAAAATAATGACAGTAATGTTTGATTCTTGGATTGCCTATAGGATTGTCTATGAAAGTTTTTAACACCTTTTTCAAACGAGGCAGCAAACAGAAGATTGATAAAATTATCCCAAGTGTCTTCGCCCCAAAAGCTGTAGGAAACATCATACTTCCCTTGATGGGCAAATGGATGAATTGAAGTGAAGAGACTCCAAAACATCTGATAATCACTTTCTTATTCTTAGGGACCTGTTGACTTTTAATGTCAATGGTAACGACGACTTTAAAGCTTCTTGGAAGAGTGCCCTCTTTGATCCACATACATATAATCAGCCCAAGAGAGGCCCGATGCCTCTTTGATCCTCATTGGATGATTTTCTTGAATGCATTCTGACTAAAAAGTTGAAGAGCTAAATACTAATCTAATGCCTTGACCTCATATATATAATCACCCCATCTTGCAAATGTATGCTTATTTCTACTTGTCACAATGATCCTATTTCCTGGACCAAATTAACCAGAAATTTCAACTAAAAATTCTAATTGTTGTAGATCATCAACGTTGTCAGGAACAAGTAATATATATTTACAAGAGAGTTTCCTCGTTAATGAGTGCAAGTCCGATGCTTGATGTATCAATTTTTATATAACTATCTCGCAATGCTTTTGAAATGAACTCCTCTAAAAACTTTTTCTTACCACCTATGCCCCATTCGTCCCTAACATTCTTAAGAAAGCAACAGCCTCCAAAACAAGAAATCTGGTTCAAAATAGCTTGAGCAACAGTTGTTTTGCCCATACTGCCCATGCCCCAAATCCTAAGATGCGAACATCTTGGCATCCAATAGCTAACAAGAAATTTGCTCAATGTTTGAATTTATTCCCACAAGGTGCTCCAAGCCAGTGGGCAACGCTTGTTCCAAAACATCGTTGACAATTTGGTTGATAAGCTCTTATCTTGGCCTGTTATACACAAACAAAGCATGGAATAAAACTTGGATAGAATAGACACAGTTGTGCAACGTGGTGTTCTAGCATAGATTGATGTTTTGGCTTTCACTTTCTATTACTTTTTCCTACTATGAGTCCTTGTCTTACGAAAATTAAATAGATGTTTTTATTAGCAAAGTTTTGGAGAGACACTCCCAGAACTTGATACTTTTTTTTTTTATTCAAAATAAATAATAATAATAATAGATGTTTATTAGTAAAGCTCCATAGATTGGTAGCCACGTAAGAAGAGGAAGAGCCAGCCATTTGTTAATTTCTTAATTGAGAGGGCAGATGGATGAATCAAAAGTGAAGAGACTCCAAAAGCATCTGATCATGTCGTTGGACTCCGTTGACTTCATTATCGGAGAGACCCACCACCGCAACCTTTGGGCAATTTTGCCAGGCTCCGATCGGAATGGGCTTTGTGATTATTCTGCCAGCGGATAATGCGGCTCTTCAGTACCAAAAAAAAAAAAAGTTAAAAAAAATAATACTGATAATAAGAAAACGTTCAAAAGAATATCCGTATCCAACAACACAGGAATGGGGAGAAAAGTAAAAAAGAAAACCAGCTGCTGCGATGGCATAGAAATTGATGACAATGTTGCTGCTTCTGATAATTTTCCAAGGGAACAAAACGTTTCTGTGTGGAAAACCCAACAGACCGGGTGTAAGAAGCAAAAGAAAAATAAAGGCAGTGGAAGGCCAAAGCTGAATTGTACTCAACCTTGGGCATACCATGGAGTGGCCCCACATTTCTTCACCTTGCAAAAGTATTGGTCACAACTCCCACGAGAAACTTTGAAGTTAAACAAGACTGCGTCGTACGAGCATTGGGTGAGGCGATGACGATTCTCAGCTACATTGTCATACACGCTCCCAGAGCAGAGCAGTACGACAAGCTCTGGATAGTTTCCATCAATTGTCGTCCTCCTAGTAGAACGATATTGTAACAAAAAAATTGGCACTGCCGTCATCACATTCGTCTCCAAAATGCCAGTTGAATTGGATCCGTATGCCAATAGTGTCATCACACTCGAGAACAAGGCATAAAATAAATCCAAAGAAGGCATCGTTGAGCCAATTTGAGGGAAGTGGGATTCTGACAGTGTCTCCGGTGCTTTGATTCACTCACCACTCTGGAATTCTGCCTCCGGATAAACGATGTTAACCATAAACTTCCGCAACTGTACCACAAAAACAAAAATATAAAAAACTAGAAAAAAACAGAGAAAGTGAGAGACAGTAACGGAGACCTTTCTTTTGCCTTCCACGTACTCCGCTAAATAACGATTCCAGAACTGAGAGATACGATCTCTTTCATTTTTATCCACTTTGAAGCAATTACAGAGGCCGACTCTGAGGTATAAAGATGGCATATTGAAGAGTAGTTGATCAAGGAAGATGCGTTTTCTAATGATGTGCGCTCAGTCGCATCTAGCTCCTATAGGCTCACTGGAAGCTCTGGCAATGATCGAAGCCTTTTGCAGGAGCAGCATATCCATAGTTCTTCAAGTTGAGTAAGTTGTTTGATGCTTTCAGGGATACTCTCAAAGTTGTTCCCAGTTAAACGTAAGTCCCTTGAAGAGGATAGACATCCGAGGTCAGGGAATTGCCACAGATTAGACCATGCCAAGTCTAATGAGGTTAAACAAGACAAGGTTGAACAAGCCATCCGAACCACGAAGTTAATGAAGCAACGTTTCTGAAACGACACATATTCAACCATTTTAGCCCTTTTAGGTTGTCCACACGGGATGGTAGCTCTTTAATGGCTGTGTGGAACAATATCAGATCCTCTAGATTATCCATGCTCTCCCAGATTTCTAGAAACACCTTCAGGTTAGAGCAACTTAGCAGACTGAGAGTCTGAAGACTTGTCAACTTGTAAATGTTGGTTGGGACGCTCGCAAGCTTGGAGCAAAAATCTAAGTTCAGTTTGACAAGTCAATCCATATACTCAACAGAGGAAGGCACTTCCTCCCTTAAGTATAAGTACCTTACCTTGCTTGAGACCTCTGGAAACACAACGAGTCTTGAGCAACCGGAGAGTTCAAGAGTATCCAGACATCTCATATCAACATTATTTGGAAGACTCGTCAGGTTTTGGCAGTTGCGCAAAGTTATGTGCGTGACCACACTGAATTGCCTCAAGGAACAATATTCAGCATGTAGTGAAAGAGAATTATGCGTAATTGATTCGTAAATCAAAGAGAGCTTTTGGTCAATCAAAAGGGGTCTTTAATGAGTAATTTGTACCTCCGCTTCTTTCCAAAGTCCTTTAATGTTGCTATGAGGTAACTCAATCGACAAGGGATACTCGGGGCAAAACTCTGTTGGAAAATACTCTAATGGATAACCATACCAATACAGATACCTCAACCCACTGGGAAGATAATCAAGGCCTGAGAAAGGTGCAGTTTCCATTCTTCTTCTTCTGTTATGGTGTAGATTTTTAGCAGTTTCAAGTTAGACATGTTTTCAAAGGCATTAGGATTCAAGTGGATCTCTTTACTTAGCTTTAGGAACATGCCTTAAACTTTTCTCGTTCCCTGAAAAATAACAGGAAAAGCAGCTATGAGTAAGCATGAAAAGTGAATTGGAATTTCTATAACAATTAGAATCTTAATGTGTTATTCTTGAATATGTGATATATATCTTGTGGATCCCATAGTTTGCTGCGTTCGCCTGGCTCCTTTAATTCCTCGCGTACAAACTCTCTACTAATTTTCAACACCTTGTGAATCTCATTCATAGGTATCGTTTTCAGTTTATTCACACTACTTTTCCACTCAATTTTATTCTTGCCAAATAAAAAGGAGCCCATAACTTTAAGAGCCAAAGGATTGCCTTGACAATATCTAATAACCAAATCTAACAGGGGCTTGTGACCTTTTAGGGGATGATTTTCTTTAAAGGCATACTGACTAAAAAGTTGAAGAGCTGAGTTATCATCCAATGTCTTGATCTCATATATATATAATTAGCCATACTTTCAAAAGCTTGCTTATTTCTGCTTGTTATAATGATTCTACTTCCTACCCCAAGCCATCATTGATTTCCAACTAAACATTCTAATTGTTGCAAATTATCAACATCATCTAAAACAACTAATATCTATTTGCAATGAAATTTTCTAATTAAAGATATTCTAGGTCCAATGACATATGTATAACTTTTAATATAACTATCTTCCGATGCTTGCGAAATGAGCTCTTCTAATAAATTTTTTTATGCCACTTTTTTCTGATTCTTAAGCAGCATCCCTCAAAGTGACATGAAATTTGGCTAAAAATAGCTTCAGCAATAGTTATTTTGCGTATACCGCCCATGCCCCAAATTCCTAAAATGCGAGCATCTTGGGACCCAATAGCTAGCACCCTTTTTATTTTGCTCAATGTGTGAATTTATTCCCACCAGGCGCTCCAAGCCCTTAAGCAAAGGCAATGCTTGATTCAGTTTCTCCACAACATCTCTGACAATCAATAAGTTTACGCTCTGGCCTGTCATAATTAAGCCAAAGTTTCATAACTATGCAATGCACATTGATGTTGCAACATACTTGTAGGCATTACTTGATGTCTCTTTTCATGTTTCAGTTGCAAATCAATTACGTACTGTAGCAATTCTGCAATAGATTTATGAAACTTTGAGGAATAAAAATATCATCGGCGTTATCAATTGTTAAATTTCAAAATGGGCCAACACGGATTCCATTTCAATGGTTGAAACCAGTCGACTTATAGTTTTTCACTCAGACTGAAACTTGAACTTTGTAAAGTTACCTGATGACATTGGAATCCCACCCAGATAGATGGGCAGCTCTGGTCAAAGCAGCCTTCCATTTGGGGACCTTGTCGGAGTTGATCTCAAAATTTCTCTTGCGTTTATGATCAGTTGCTTCAGCGAAGCTCCCAGTCTGTTTCCTGACGTCGGATTGATCCACATGATGGAAAACTGGCATAACAATCTGTCCGTGGGTGTCACGGCATTCCATGATCTTGACGAGTTCGTCCAAACACCAGGAAGAAGATGCATAGTCTTGGGAGAAAATGACGACGGCAACGTTTGATTCTTGGATTGCTTGCAAAAGGGCAGGAGCGATTTCGTCTCCTCTACGAAGCTGGTAGTCTGTGAAGGTCTCAACACCTTTTTCAAACAAGGCAGCAAGGAGATGGCTGATGAAATTGTCGCGAGTGTCTTCACCCCTGAAACTCAAGAAGACGTCATACTTCCATTGATGCTGATTGTGAGCATGGGTGGCTGGAAAACTAGAGGGAGACGATGAAGAAGAGGAAGCCAAAGTCATCGGATAATTATAACTCATAATTAAGAGGGCAGTGCGTGCAGATGGAAGAATTGAAGTGACACTTCACCTCTTTTGAGTTTTGAGACAATAGACAACTATAGCACAAGAAATCACCTTGATCAGCAATTTATCAGAGAGCCCATTGATTCGCAGTACACGCTTATTTATTGCAATCGTGGGAAGTTCCATCAAATTTTTTTAAGAAATAGCAAACGACTTTTGTACCAGCTCATTCACTCACGATCAACCTTTTTTTTAGTTTTTTTTTTTCATGACAATCGTGTGAAGTTTCATCAAAGTTTTCTGCGAATTTACGAACGACTTTTGTGTCAGCAAATTTTGCCTCGTCTAAAAAAATTAAGAGGTTGGCCTTGTGTGATGTTTATTGCATCATACGAAGTTTACAAGGTTATGATAAAGTTTTCATCGTAACTTATATTTTACAATTAAAATTATGATAAAGTTTCAGGAGACAAAATATGACCAACACAGGAAGCCACTAGTATGAACTCGCATATTTCTACTTCATGCCGATGCCAATTTTCCACAATGGGACAGCCCCAAATTTTATAAACCAAGTTTTCTCTTGGTCCCAACGACTAGGTTATCATAATTTAAACATCGAATTCATGCGGCGTTTCAAGCACATAAGACCTACCAAAAGAGAACAAAGCTGGATTTACTTGGTGTGACCAACTTCAATTAGAAATGAGATACCCTGATTTCTAAATCACATTTGTGAACCACTTTCGTTTTTCTCGGATAAAATTATGAAATCAGCCTCTTGTAATGGTTATCTTAATAGATTTTTACACACTATACAAGTTTGTAGAATTATAAAATTAAAAATTGTAAGTATCATGTTTGCCTTACTTCATAAATTTGCTCAAAATTAAAGGGTCAAAGATGAAAAACCAACACACAGATGATTAGAAAGATTTCAAGACTTAAGCTAGTGTTGTTGCAAAAATTACAAATAATCAGTATGCCAAAAAACATTTTAAGCTAAGTTGGAGACTTGCCGTATAAAATATTGGGAATTAATTGTTTATATGGTACACAATCTATCAGGTTGTTGCAAAAGTTCCTTGCTATTAAATAAAACAATTTTTATCAACTTGAAATGGAGAAAATTTGTTTAACCACATTTCACATCAATGGGAACACTACTCCATGCGGCTTCTAATCTTAAGTTCAATAACAATGGTCTTATAGTTCTGCTGCTTATTGTCCAAATCAATGGCTCAAAATCATTGAATGGGTTCAATTGAGAAAATAGGCAGCAAATAGACCCCTTATGATCAGCTAATGAACCTTTAATGCATATTAAATTGACCTTCTTTCCTGCTATGACTATTACTTGTCTGTTTCTTTGGTTGTCCCAAAATTTTCCCATTGTGTCGGGTTACAATTCTAAGGGAGTATAGATATTTTAGTGCCTTATGAGGAACAAACTTTGCATCATGTTGTCTTTGACTCCAATATGGAACTGATAATACCAATACTTAGCCAATATTAGCATCCATGCAAAAAGAAAACTATCCAATTTTGTAATGTCTTGCATCCCAGCAAAGGTAAAAGGGAAAAAGAAAGAAAAAATAATTAGTTAATTATTATTTTAGAGAAATTTAGTTAATTATCTCTACAACATGAAAATCTTGTAACATCATACTTTTATATCTATGAACTTGAACCTAAAGAAAATAGAAATACAAGTCTCTTAAAGAATACCTTAGTGGTTAAAGGCCAAATTATTCTTCTTGGAAGGAATGTGAGATTTATTAAAAAAAAAAAAATTACTTCCTATTATGAAGTTTATAATCTAATAAATTTCTTAATAGAATAAAAAATGAGAAAAAAAAATATAGGAAGAACATCCTTAAGATACGTTAAAAATTAAATAATGTACCATCTATAATGGTCAATGGGTTTAGCTTTTAAAAGTAATGATAAACAATAGATGCCCAAGAAAATATCCTTGGTGTTGTTCCCACAACCTTGTATAGATTGTAATTGTTGTCAATTAGGTTTAAGTGTATAAGAAAGTAAAGTTGCATGGAAGGGCAATAAGGTAAAAGCCACATGGAGGGGCAAGAACGTAAAAGCTACGTGGAAGGGCAAGACAGTAAATTTGCCCTATTAGGGTTTCATGGAGGAGTATATAAAGGCCAACATAAGAGAGTGAACAGTAGCCGTCGACGGAAGAAGAAGAAAAAACGAAGATTGGCCAAATCGGAGCAGACCGGCGGAAGAAGAAACCCGATGGCCAAAAACAGAAGGTCAACAAAACAGGGAACAAAGAACGGCCGAGTGAAAAAGGGAGAGAGAAACCTGACAACCAAACAGGGGAAGGAGACAAAGAGGTGAACGGCCAAGTAGGTGAACGGAAAAGAGACGATACGGCCAAAATCAGATCCAACTAGACAGTGAGATAGATCCGGCTAGATGGTGAGAGAGATCCGACTGAACGAAGAGAGAGAAACCATCGACAGAACATGAGAGAAAGAGAGAAAAATTGAGACAGCTGTTGGAAGAGAGAGAAAAGAGGTATACAGCTAGAACAGAGGAGTCGATGGGAAGGAGAGAAAAAGAAACCCGACGGCCAACCAAGTGAGCATGGTAAAACACACCACGGGCGGAAGGAGAGAGAAACCCGACGGCCTAACAAGGAAGGCCAGAACAGAAGGGTGGACGGCCGATGAACAGTGACCTGCAGAAAAGGGAGAAAATCTGATACGGCCAAAGGAGGTGTGAAATGGACAAGGGCAAACCAAAAACGGACAGGTGAGTCATGAGATAGTGAGATCATGGGGCAAGGAAACGAGTGAGACCGTGAGTCGGTGAAAGCAGGAATTGTGTGAGACAATGTAGAGAAGGAATTCGGCGAAGCATTCAAAGAACTCAACGTATTTCTAGATTTCTTTAAGAGAGGTTAGAAAGCATTGCAGTGAACTTCTAAGTGGCAGTGGAGCAGCTTTTCAATTCAACAGAGGCAAGACAAGCTAAAAAAAGGGTAGACACAGTAAGTGACACTCTTTGCATTGTACTTGCTTAGTAATTGCAATAGGGAAAGGAGCAGAGGATTAAGACATCCATTGTAACTGGAATTTTCAAGTATAGTGGATAGTCTCGGTAAGGGAGAGTCCCTACCATCGTGGATGTACGTCACGTTGACGGAACCACGTAAATCTCATGTGTCCTTAATTTGCTTTACGTTCTGTGTTTTGAATTGAGTTGTGAACGCGGCTAAAGTATCAGCCAACCCATAACCTAACGAAGACCAAAACAAGAACATCCAAATTGTCTATTAAGCAAGGTGTCTGAAAGGTGACTTTGGGGACTATTGTGATTAGTAGGTAGCAATAGATCTACCTTAGTCGAGTCTGAGAAAGAGTTCGCTTTTAAGAAGAGGTTGAAGTTGTTCACTTACTTGTGAATTGCGAATTGTGGTGATACTGATTTACCCCCCTTTCAGTATCATAAACTAGTAGATCCTAGGGTGAAGTCAGGAACTTCACCTAGCATAGCATAAAAGCCCTCAATCAAGAATAATTGCATAAGATTGCTACACTTAGGTAAAGCATGCAATAATTTAGGGAGAAATTAAACATCATCATGCTAAACAGTTAAGAGTGTGATAAATAGAATGATGCCCTTATTAAAATATTCCAAGTAAAAATAAAAAATAGAGAATCTATAATGTTGTTTTATGACCCTTTACATCCTTCAATCTAGCATATCCTGATTCAATGTGAGAACTCTTTTCAAAAGCTTGGAAAATATTCCAACCCCACTCCTGATGCATCCTGTTGCCCATTAAACACCATAGATAAAAGAGGGATTCAACTGTTTCAGGTCTCAAAATATTACAAGACATAACCATACTTATATCCTGAGAGTGTCACATGGGAAACAATCAGAGAATGGTACAATATTTTGTTATATCATGAAGCTAAGGATAACTAACCTATCCAAAATGGAAAAAATAATTCTCTCCAGCTAGTTTTGTTGAGGTAGATTGGTTGAAGTTATAACGTGTCCAGGCAAGTTGTGTAAGAATGAGAAAAAATTACATAAGCACTCTCACATGCTCACACACAGACATTATATGCATCAATCACATGCTTGTGAATTATGTTTATGTATATGTTCATAAACAAATTGGTATGTAAATAGAAAATGAAAGGCTAACCATTAACCAAACCCCTTACTGGGAAGAGAAGGAAAGATCTTTTCAACTTGGTTATTTGGGAAGAGTGAAGTCAAGCTATGTTATTTTGAGAAAATTTTGTCCAAGTAAAATTGCATAGATATAGGGCTAGTTTTTGAAAAAGAATACCTCTTCTATTATTTAAAGAAATTTTTGTGAGTTAGTAGGCCCATAATCAAATGATCCTAGCCAGCATTCCGAGAGCAAACCATGCTAGTTCATCCATTGCATAAACATGAAGGAGGACACACGAGAAGGATTTAACATGAACACTGCTTTTCTCTATATAGACAAATAGAAGTAATGGAATACATAAATATATTGTTAAGAGTAATTAATGGAAACTAAATATTACCTTGTCAACCAACGTATCTCTACTCTTCTCACCCTAGCTTAAGAGACCTTTCATTGACTTTTCCCACATTTTTCTATTTCCAAGACCCCACATAAAAATTTGAAACAAAAAGATATACAAAAGAACACAACTTGAGATATTATTAGATATTATTAAGCTACGCAAGTGGGCTCGATACAAAAAGACCCTTGTTGAGTTGATGAGATGGGTATCTAGAACCCATCAAACTTCTCCAAGAGGACTTAAAAGAAGTGCAAAAATAGGTAAAAGTTTCAAGTTTTACATGGCATAGAGAGGACGAAAGCTAGTCCAATAGTGTGACCTATCCCTTCTTATGCCAAATTTTCTGTTTGTAGTGATTTTAATGCATCTGAGACTTAAGCTATATATCTACCTCCAAGCAAGTCTTTCTCTGTTCTTATCGGTTGGCTTTTCTTGAGTCATTGTAATCTAGATCGAATGCAATCTTGAAGAGGCACTGATGCACCCCTTATTCGTAGACTCCACCAATTACTAATAGCTAGAGTTCGTCAGTGACGCCATGCTGGGCGTGGCTTTGAGTAACCACATCTTCCTTGCTTACCATAATCTCGAATTGGGACAATTGACTTTCACTAGGCGCCGCCAATGACAGTACGAAGAAATCGGCCCGTATGGCTATCAAGCATGGACTTTACGGTTTTGTTTGACATAATACATCCATAATGAGGTAATGTTATTATCAACTTAAGACAACAGTTGTGTTCACAATTCTGATAAGGAACTAGGATTTTGGGAAAAAGAAAATTATGGCAATATTGAAAAAGGGATGGATCACTTCGAGGAGATCAACCTCCAATGATCACTTTGAGGGGATCGACCTCCAAATAACTAGAAAAGCTTGAATAGATGTTATTGCTTGAATCCATAAGCCATAGGCTTTACATGTATATATAGTGCTAAATTAAGGAAATCCTGTTACATAAATTAAGGATTAGAATCCTATTATCAAGGAATCCAATCAATTAGGGAATCCTATTACGTAAATTAAGAAATCCTATTATTAAGGAATCTTATCATTCTTCCACCCTTCAAAGTAGCCTTGTCCTCAAGGATGAGCAACAATAAACTCTGAGAATTGCTCAGCAAGAGAGTGATAGAACTCCTGAGTTGCTTCCTCAATAGGAAGAGTAGACTATTGAACAAGAATTTAAGTAACAACTTTGTTTCTACATTTAACAATTCATTGGTCTAAGATGACCTGTGGTTGAACCTTAACTTCTCCTATAGGAGTAATGTGAGGTAGCTAACTTGTGGAATCACATGCTCCCCTAACTTTCTCTTTAGACAAGAGACATGAAAGACAGGATGTATTTTGGAATTTAGTGGTAAGTCCAAATGATAGGCAACAGGACCAATGAGTTTAAAGACTTCGAATGGCCCAAAGAAGTGAGCAGATAGTTTCGTTGATAAACGAACAATAATAGATAACTGTCGATATGGTTGAAGTCTAAAATAGACCCAATCTCCTATGGTGAACTCACGTTTAGTGTGATGTGTATCACTGTGCTTCTTCATTCAGGCTTGGGCTACGACAAGATTGTCTTTGAGAAGTCGAAGCAACTTGTCTCAATCCTGCAAGTCTCTATCAACTTGGTTTACATAAGAAGACCTAGTTGTATACCTTATAAGGGTTGGCAAAGCTCAATCATAAACAGCCTCAAAGGAGGACATTCTCGTTAAGGAATGATAAGTGGTATTGTACCACTACTCTACCCAAGGAAGTCATTTCACCCAGTCTTTTAGCTTGTCACTTACAAAACAACGAAGGTAATTCTCCAAACACCTGTTAATGACTCCAGTTTGTCCATCAGTTTATGGGTGGTAAGCAGTGTTCATATTTTAGTCGTGTTCTTTGCAAACAAAATAATTGCTTTCAAATTTTACTAGTGAAGACTTTATCTCGATCACTAACAATAGATTTAAGAACACCGTGTAGCTTCACAATCCTCTCCATCTTTCCCTTCTGAAAATATGGGTAATGATATGATTTGACATTAGTTGGTGTACTTATAAGGAATAGAGGAATAAGATGATCATGTGCCCTTCGTGGAGGTAAATTCATAGGATCCATGAATACATAAGAAAACTCGGTTAATAATGTATTGACATATTTTTCATTTATGGAATAAGATTTTGTTGCTCCTACACTATATAGCTACACAAACAATCCTTATCCCGACTTATGAAGAACTTTCTCCATCCGATGACTAGTAACAGTTGTAATTTTGCCGCCTCGCCTACCCCATAATTCAACTGTATGCCCATTTAACTGAAATTTCATTGCTAGCTTGGAAAAATTTGAAGTAATATCTCCCAAAGTTCTCAACCAATCAATGCCAAAAACAATCTCATAATCATTCAAAGGTAATAAAAAGAGGTCAACATGAATAGTTTGACCTTGTAGCAAGAGTTTTACCTTTGTGCACTTATCCTAGCATGTCAAATTCTTACCACCAGCAACCTTTACAACAAACTTGTCACAATCCTCGATTGGAAAAGCAATTTTTTTGGTAATTCTTTCATCCACAAAATTGTTAGTACTTCCTTAATCAACTAGTACCATTACTAATCATTTTTTAAGAAGCCAATCAATTTTCAAAGTTTGTGGATTGGAATACCCTACCAAAACATGAACCATAGGCTCGTTAATGTATTCAATATGAATGTCATCATATTCAAAATAAGTGTGATCATCATCAGCCTCATTAACTTCCTTAATGGGCTCAATCATTAAAAGCCTCCTTTGTTTACATCGATGCTCCTTATGCCACTTCTCATTGCAGTGCCAGCATAGTCCCTTTGCCATCCACTCTTTCAATTGCTCTAGAGTCAAGTGTCTAGGATTAATGGGACGATTTGAAGAGGATGAAATTATTTCCATCTATCGGTTTGCTAACTCCCTTAGTAATGAGGCAACAATTTTCAACACCCAACTTTTCCTCCTGTAGGCAAGCAAAAGAGATAGCTATTACCATTGTTTAAGGTCGATAAGCTTTAACTTCATGTCGAATGTCAAGAATAAGCCCTTTGATAAAGGTGTCTACCAACTATCTTTCTAACCAATCTTAGCTCGATTGGCAAGCTGCTTAAAATGACTCTAATACTCCGAAATAGTTGATGTTTGATGAATTTTTGCAAGTTCTCCATCAACGTTGTGATATTCTAAAGGCCCAAAACACACAAGAAGGCCTTTGGTGAAGTCAGCCCATGTTGGAACTCCAACACACATTTCAAACCAATCATACCATTGGATAGCATTACCTTCCAACTAGATAGAAGTAATTTCCACCTTAGATTGCTTTGTTGTACGGTGGAAACGGAAGTATTTTTCAGCCCTAGAAATCCAACCTACGAGATCACTTTCATCCTAACGAGGGAATTCCACCCTCATACATGGTTATGTATAGTTGCAATCAATGCCTTCAGAGGATTCTCTTGATTCTTTTTCTTATATATTATTTTCAAACTAATTGTTTGTTATAGTTAGGACTACTTGTTCGAGCCTTTTAAAAGACTATTGCATGAGAAACATTGATTTTTTAAGACAAGATATTTTAGTGTCAAATTCCATTGAGTTACGTGAAGACATATTGTAAGACTATAAATTGGTAATGCCAAGATTTTTCCTTTGTTGTCGAGTAAGGGGCATAAAATAAACTTTTTTTTTGTTTAGGGATTTGGAACAAAAGCGAGGGGATTTGGAATAGAAACGAGGCCCCTAATAACATTGCTCTGATACCAAATGGTGAGAAACTAGGTTTTGGGAAAAAGAAACTTGTGGAAATAAGGGAGAAGGGATTGATCGCATGGAGGGGATTAGCTTCCAATGATCATTTTAAGGAGATCAACCTCTAAAAAGCTTGAATAAATGTTATTGCTTGAATCCATAAGTCATAGGCTTTACATGTATATTGATAGGATTCCCTAATTTATGTGATATGATAGGATTCCTTAATTTACATGATTTTACACAACATTATTATTTCCATATTAATAGGTAGTCAATCGCTATATATATATATATATATATATATATATATAGATATAGATATAAAGCCTATGGCTTAAGAAAACAAGCAATAACAATCTATTCAAATTTTCTTAACTATTTGGAGGTTGACTCCCTCGAAGAATCATAGGAAGTCAATCCCATCGAAGTGATCAATCTTTTATTCTGCAATTTTCTCTTTTCAAATCCTTAGTATCTCATCATCAAGGTTGATCCCCTCAAAGTGATCAATCTTTTATTCTACAATTTTCTCTTCTTAAATCCTTTGTATCTCATCATCTAATATCAGAGCGGTGTTCTTAGGGCTTTGCTTTTATTCCAAATTTCCTTACTTTATTCCAAATCTCCACAACCAAATATATATATATATATATATATATATATATATATATTATGCCTCTTACTCGACACCAAAAGAAAAATCTTGGTATTATCGATTTACAGTCCTACACTATGTCTTCACACAGCTCATCAAATTTTGAAGCTAGAATATCTCATCTTGAAGAATCCATGTTTCTAATGCAAGAGTTTTTTAAAAGGCTTGAACAAGTGGTCTTAGCCCTGACAAACAATCAGTCAGGAAACAATATGCCTGGGTCTTCCAATAAACAGAAAGCATCAAGAGAATTCTTTGGAGGCAATGACGGCAACTATACACAATCACGTCTGAAGGTAGAATTTCCTCATTTGGACGAAAGTGATCCCACAGGATGGATTTCCAAAGCTGAAAAATACTTTTGTTTCCACTGTACCCCAGAGCACTTTAAGGTGGAAATTGCTTCTATTCAGTTGGAAGGTGATGCTATCTAATGGTACGATTGGTTTGAAACTTGTGTTCGAGTTCCGACTTGGGCTGACTTCACCAAAGGCTTTCTGGTGCATTTTAAGCCTTCAAAATATCACAACATTGATGGAGAGCTCACAAAAATTTGCCAAACATCAACCATCTTAGAATATTAGAGTCGTTTCGAGCGGCTCGCCAATCGAGCTAAAGATTGCTCAGAAAAGCAGTTGGTGGGCACCTTTATCGAAGGACTTATTCCTGAGATTTGACAAGAAGTTAAAGCTCATCAACCTCGAACAATGGTAGTAGTCATCTCCTTTGCTTGCCTATAGGAGGAGAAGTTGGGCATGGAAAATCGTCGTCCTATTGCTAAGGGAGTTGTCAGCAAATCTGCAGATGGAAATAATAGTATATCATTTCAAATCGTCCCACTAATCTTAAATGCTTGACTTAAGAGTAATTGAAAGAAAGGATGACAAAAGGACTATGCTAGCACTGTGATGAAAAGTGGCATAAAGATTATCGATGTAAACAAAGGAGACTTTTAATGATTGAGCCAGTTGAGGAAGACAATAGGACTGATGAGGATCACACTTATCCTAAGTGTGATGACATTCATGTTGAATATACTAATAAGCCTGCAGTTCATGCTTTGGCGAGATACTCTAATCCCCAAACTATGAAAATTGATGGGCTTCTTCAGGGATGACAAGTAATGGTACTAATTGATTCAGGAAGTAGCAATAATTTTATAGATGAAAGAATTGCCAAAAAACTTGCTTTTCCAATTGAGGACTACAACAAGTTTGCTGTAAAAGTTGTTGATGGTACACAAGTAAAACTCCTATTGCAAGGTCAAATAGTTTACGTTGACCTCTTTTTGCTACCCTTGAAAGATTATGAGATTGTTCTTGGTATTGATTGGTTAAGAACTCTGGGAGATATTACCTAGAATTTCTCCAAACTAGCAATGAAGTTTCAATTAAATGGGCACGCAGTGGTGTTACAAGGAAGGCAAGGTCGCAAAATTATGATCGTTACCAGCCATTGAATGGATAAAGTTCTTTACAAGGTAGGACAGGGATTCTTTGTGCAGCTATATAAAGCAGAGGCAACCGATTCCTATTCCCCGAAGGAAAGAGATGTTAATATACTGCTAAATAAATTCTCTGATTTATTCGCAGAGCCTATGAGTCTACCCCAAAAGAGGACATATGATCATTGTATTTCTTTATTACCAGGGAGTACACCAACTAATGTTAGACCATATTGCTATCCATATTTCCAGAAGGGAGAAATTGAGAGGATTGTAAAGGAAATGTTGGAAACAGACATCATCCGACCTAGTATTAGTCCCTACTCTTCTCCTGTTCTCCTGGTAAAAAAGAAAGATGGGTTTTGGAGAATGTGTATGGACTACCGAGCACTTAACCACATTACTGTAAAGGATAAATATCTTATTCCAACCATCGATGAACTATGGGATGAATTGGGTGGTGCCCAGCTATTCACTAAGCTTAATTTATGATCGGATTATCATCAAATCTGAGTTCATGAGGAAGATATCTAGAAAATAGCTTTCATAACACATAACGGCCATTACAAATTCTTGGCTATACCTTTTGGGCTTACCAATGCTCCATCCATATTTCAGAGCTTAATGAATGATATATTCTAGCCATACTTACATAAGTTTGTCTCAATATTTTTTACTGATATTCTGGTATATAGTCCATCTCTGAATGCTCATTTATCACACTTACGCATTATGTTCACTATTCTTCATAAGCATTTATTATTTTTCAAGAAGTCAAAGTGTAGTTTTGCTAGCCAAATAGTGGAATATTTTAGCCACATTGTTTCCAAGAAAGGTGTAGCTGTTGATCCTTCCAAGGTGCAGATGATGTTGGATTGGCCAGTTTCAAAAACTATTAAGGCATTACGTGGCTTCTTGGAATTAACTGGTTATTACTACAAGTTTGTTCACGATTATGGAAAAATTAGTGCCAACTTGACAACTCTATTGAAAAAGGATTCATTCAAATAGAGTGATGAAACAGATAAGGCATTTGCTCGCCTCAAACAGGCTATAACGACTACTTTGGTTCTTACCTTACTTGATTTTAGTAAGGTATTTATTATTGAATCTGATACTTCTAGAGTTGGGATTGGGTTAGTGTTAATACAGGAGGGGCGTCCTATGGCTCTCTTACCGAAATATCTCAATATGTCTATTTATGACAAGGAGATGTTAGCTATTGTCCATGCTGTTACCAAGTGCATCCTTACTTGATTGGACGACATTTTCAAATTCAAACTGATCACAAAAGTTTGAAGTATTTGTTGGCGCAGCAAATCTCTTCTATGGAACAACAGAAGTGGATCTCTAAATTGTTGGGATATGACTATGAGATTATCTATAAAAAGGGAAGTGAGAATCTTGTTGCTGACGTGTTATCTTGCATTTTAGAGCATGCTGAACTGATAGCAATCTCTATTTCTACTTGTGATAACTTGATACAAGTTAGAGATGAGTGGAGGAATGATCCTGAAACTCAAGAAATCATTTAAAAATTACAAAAGGATCCTGGTTCAATCACCCATTATTCTTGGGATTCTATAGACTTATGCTACAAGAGCAGGATGGTACTTATTGCTAATTTTACTTACAAAGACATGCTCTTACAGGAATTTCACACTTCCCCAACTGCTGAACATTCGGGATTTGTTCGCACCTATAAGTGCATTTGTAATGAGTTTTACTGGAAGGGTGTAAAGAAGGAAATCAAAAGGTTCGTTGCTGAATGTGACATTTGCCAACGTCACAAAAATGAATCGGTGGTGTACCCTGGTCTTCTCCAACCTTTGCCTATTTTGGAAGAAGTTTGGATTGATATCTCTATGGACTTTATTGAGGGGCTCCCATTATCCCAAGGTAAAGCAACTATTTTTTTTGTTATGGATCGATTGATTAAATATGCTCATTTTTGTGCTCTTAGTCATCCTTATATCGCCACTATTGTTGCTCAAGTTTTCATCGAGAATATTGTGAAGCTAGACGGGGTTCCTAAATCCATTATTAGTGATCGCGATAAAGTCTTCACTAGTAATATTTTGAAGGAGTTATTTTGTTTGCAAGGAACGCAATTGAAAATGAGCTCTGCTTACCACCCATAAATAGATGGGCAAACTAAAGTTGTTAACAGGTGTATAGAGAATTACCTTCATTGTTTTGTGGGTGACAAGCCAAAGGATTGGGTGAAATGACTTCCTTAGGCAGAATGGTGGTACAATACCACTTATCATTCTTCAAGCATGATGTCTCCATTTAAAATTATCTATGGTCAAGCTCCACCAACTCTTACAAGGTACACAACTGGGTCTTCTCATGTAAACCAAGTAGATAAAGACTTGTAGGATCACGACAAGTTACTTCGACTTCTCAAGGACAATCTTGCCACAACCCAAGCTTAAATGAAGAAGTATAGTGACACATATTGCACTAAACGTGAGTTCACCATAGGTGACTGGGTCTATCTGTGACTTCAACCATATCGACAATTATCTGTTACTGTTCACTCATTAGTGAAATTATCAGCCTGCTTCTTTGGGTCGTTTAAAGTCCTTGAATGCATTGGTCCTGTTGCTTATCATTTGGACTTACTAGCAAAGTCCAAAATCCATCTTGTTTTTCACGTCTCCTGTTTGAAGAAAAAGTTAGGAGAATGTGAGACTATACAAGGCCAACTACCAAACATGACTCCTACAGGAGAGGTTAAGGTTCATGAAGTTCCCGACTTCTCCTTAGGATCTACTAGTTCGTGATACTGAGAGGGAGGGTGAATCAGTATCACTACAATTTGCAATTTACAGGTAAGTGAACAACTTCAACCTCTTCTTAAAAGCGAACTCTTTCTCAGACTTGACTAAGGTAGATCTATTGCTACCTACTAATCACAATAGTCCCCAAAGTCACCTTTTAGACACCTTGCCTAATAGACAATTCAGATGTTCTTGTTTAGGTCTTCGTTAGGTTATGGGTTGGCTGATACTTTAGCTACGTTCACAACTCAATTCAAAACACAGAACGTAAAGCAAATTAAGGACACACGAGATTTACGTGGTTTCGTCAACGTGACATACATCCACGGTGGTAGGGACTCTCCCTTATCGAGACTATCCACAATACTTGAGAATTCCAATTACAATGGATGTCTTAATCCTTTGCTCCTTTTACTATTGCAATTACTAAGTAAGTACAATACAAAGAGTGTCACTTACTGTGTCTACCTTTCTTCTAGCTTGTCTTGCCTCTGTTGAATTGAAAGGCTGCTCCACTGTCGCTTAGAAGTTCACTACAACGCTCTCTAACCTCTCTTGAAGAAATTTGGAAATACGTTGAGTTCTTTCAATGCTTCACCGAATTCCTTCTCTACATTGTTTCACACAACCCCTGCTTTCACTGTCTCACGGTCTCACCTGTCTCCTAGTCTCACGACTTGCCTCACGTTTCTAGTTTGCCATTTTACATCTCACGACCTGCCTCATGTTTCTGGTTTGCATGCCTTACTGGTCACACACCTCATGTATGTTTCTGGTTTGCACTTGTCCGTTTAACACATCCGAACAGCTTGTTTCAAGTCACACGGCTTGCCTCACTGCCATTGCACGTTTATTAGCCTACACCACTCTTCTGATTTTTCTAGTTTAAGTCACACAGCCTGTCCGTTTCTAGTTTCAGCCGTTGCATGTTCCTGTCCGTTTCTCTCCAGGTGGTGTTTACGTTTTCTCTTCCAGGATGTATCGTCTCTCACGGGTTGTCTCTCTCACTGTCCAGTCAGGTGCTCTATTTTTTTTGTGTTTTTCCGTTTTGCTGGTTTTTGCCAAGAGATCGTTTAGCTAGATATCCCCTGTTTTGCTGTTTACTACTTTGGCCGGTTCCTCTGTTCCGTGTTCTCTGTTGCCATCCGTTCTTTATTTTGTCGTGCTGTTTTGGATGTATGTCTCCTTTGGCCGGTCACTCTCCTTTGCTGTCCACTATGTGTTCTGCTATGCTGGTTTTGCCATCCAGCCTTTGTGTTTTGCCGGTTGTCTCTTTTTTTGGACAGACTCTCTCTTCCTTTTTGGTGGTGTTCTTTGTCTTGCAGGGTTTTGCCGAGTGATCACCTTGGTTGGCCAGTTGCTCTAGGTTTGCCGTTCCAAAGCTCAATTTCCAACTCACCTTGGTTTGACATCTTCTTTTTGTTTTCTCTTTGGTCAGCCGGTTGCTTTCTCTTACTTGTTTTCCGAGTGGTTCCTCTAGGTTTTCGTTTTGCTCAATTGCTAACACCTTTCTTCTTCCCGTCGACGGCTTCCCTATTTGCTCTCTCTCTCTCTCTCTCTCTCTCGACTATATATTTTGTTGTTGTCCGTTCCTTTTCACTCGGCCGTTCTCGTTTCTTCTCTCCTTCTCCTATTAGGTCGTCGGGTTTTTCTTTGCCTTGCTCCTCTTCTTTTTTCCGTGTATTCAATTGTGTTGGCCTTACCCTAGTTTTGTCTTTCGAGGTCTTTATATACTCTTTTCCATGAAATCCTAACAGGGCTTACGGGGCAGATTTATGTTCTTGCCCCTCCAGGGCTTATGCGGCGGATTTACGTTCTTGCCCTTCCATGTGGATTTACCTTCTTGCCTTTCTATGTGGCTTTACTTTCTTGCCCTTCCATATGGCTTTACTTTCTTGCACACTTAAACCTAGTTGACAACAATTACAACCCATACAAGGCTATGGGAACAACAATCTCCCCCTTTGTAATTGTTGGCAACACTAATAACAAAAGCCATTATGTAGCAATTTCAACTCCCCTTAAATATGCACTCCCCTTTTTTAACAGCTCCCCCTGCATCTGTCAACAACTTGTGAGAGTAAAGCAGTAGCTCCCACAATTCTTCTTTTTATTGTAACTCATGCTGATGGGTCACCTATGATCTGATTTTCTTGATGAGCACTGGTCCATGTTTTCTTTGGCTTTCTTTCTTGCACAGTCTTAGTTGCAAAAGGATCTCTTTCTTCATCAATCACATACAAGTTTCTAGTTGTTCTCTTTCCGGTTGCAACAATATTGCCTTCTTTACTCTTTACCTGGCAACCTATTTTTGTGAATATTACCTTATGGTCTTCATTGCATAGTTTGCTGATAGAAGCTAGATTATATCTGAGTCCTTCAACCTATAGAACATCTTTCAGCTTTCCTTTTCCAATATTCACTGACCCCTGACCACTGATATTGAGTGAATCATCATTGCCAAACTTGACCCTGCCTTCTCTTGATTTGTTTAGCTTTGATAATTTACTCTTGTCTCCTGTTATGTGCGAAGTGCATCCACTATCAAGGATCCACTGCTTATCCTTGCAATCAGCCTTTAGTGCAATTTCAGCTATATTAGTCACCTCCCTTTTTGCTCTATATTCCTTCTTTTGAACTGCTGGAAGATAGCTTTCTCCTTTTTCTCAGCTTTGACTACACCACTTATTTTCACTGTGCCATTAAGTGCCTTCTCTTACTCAAGGAGAAGTGTCATGCATCTTTTGGCATTATGGCCATCCTGCCCGCACCTTTCACACTGTTCTAAGTCTGCCAATATAGCAAACTTATTCTTTGAAACCACTGGTTTGGGCTTCCACCAACAATTCTCGTCAGTGTGTCCTCGCCTTTTACAGTGTGTGCAAGAACTCACGACAGGTGTTCTCTTCTGAATTTTATACTATCTCCCCCTGTATGCAGCATTGGATCTTCTCAAGTTGGAAACATATACTGGCCTTCTCTACCAGCACTTACTCGCCTTATGACCCCAAACTCCACAATAAAGGCAATGACCTTGAAACTGCCTCTTCTTGGGTTTGATCATAGCTTGTCTTCTTCTGTTCATCACTTGCTGTGTAGGCAAAGTAGCTGGCTTTTTTGCTTGTGTGACTTTCATTTCAGTCACCTTCTTCTCCTTCTTCTATTCAGCCATAGCCCTCTGCTAGCTAACTTTCTTTTCTTTCTAAGACGTAGCAGCTATAAGCTGCTACTCTTTAACCACATCCATCATTTTTGGCTTTGGCTTTGGCTTTGGTTTGATAACTGTCTTTTCTTCTTCAGTTATCTTCACCTGAGTCACAGCCTTCTCTTTCAACTTCTGTGGCAAAGTCTCATTCTTCTTTTCTCTTGCAGAGCTTGTTTCTCCTACCACTTCAAACTTCTACAAGTTCTTCTCACTCTTTTTAAGTTGTTGCTGAAGTCTCAGCAACTCTATCTCCATTTCTTCAATTGTTAAAGTCCTTAAGCCAAGCTCTATTTTAAGGTCTTCACATATTTTCATCTGTTCTTCAAATCTTCTCTTCAAGTCAATATGTTCAGTCCTTATTTCATCCTTTTGACTTTCAGCTTCCTCAGACTTTGCTTCAACTTGTTTTATGTGAGCCTCCAACCTTTTTATGGTTCTGCCCCTTCTGATTATCTCCTTTAAAGTTGCTTCCAGCTCAGCTTCAAGATCTATCTCTTCTTCATCAACCTCCTTTTCCTCTTTAGAGGTTGAGCTACCACCTTGTGCTGATGCCATAAAGACATGCTCATCTGATGAGTCTTCATCTTCCTCCTCATCAGCTTTTTTTATTTGACTCACATAGCTCTTGAATGAGGCTCTCTTCTTCTTCTGTGGGTTGGCAGTCTTCTTGCTGGACTTCTTTGATTTGAATGATGATCTTCTCCATCTTGAATTCTGCTCATCATCACCATCCTCATCTTCATCATCAAGTTTCACTTTGTACTGAGAAGCAAAGTGTCCAATTTGCCCACAATGATAACGTCTCAAGCACAACTGTCCTTTTCCCTTCTTAGACCCCTTTTTGAATTTCCTTGTGAAGTAAGTCAATACTTCACCTTCACTTTCTTCCTTATCATCATCATCATCATCATCCTCACTGGATGATTCTTCCTCTTTTTTTATCTTTAAGTGCTTCATAGCTTTGAAAGCTGCCTCTTTTGATACCTTCGTTGTTGTAGAGCTTTCAACTGACTTTATCCTCATCTCATATGCAATAAGATTGCACTGGAGATCATGCAGAGACATAGAATTGAGATCTCTACTCTTCTCTATGGTTGCTACCTTTGAGGCAAACCTCTTAGGCATAATTCTCAAAATTTTCTTCACAATCAATAAGTCCTTCTTGTTCTTCCCATGACTTCTAAGGTCGTTTACAGCGTCAATAACTCTAGTGAAGAACTCTTGAACTGTCTCATTCTTCTGCATTCTGAGAGATTCATATCTCTCTTTGAACACTTGAAGCTTAGCCTCCTTCATTCTGCCATCACCTTTATAGACTTTCTGCAATTTGTCCTATATCTCCTTGGCAGATTTGCAGTTCATAACTTTAGCATACTCAGCATCTGTTAATGCTGAAATGATGACATTTGAGGCCTTCCCATTTATCTCAAACTGCCTGAATTCCTATAGGGTTGGGTCTTTACCTTTTTCTGGAGCCACAAAACCCTCCTGTACACATTTCACCATGTTCATGCCCATGGTTGCAAATACCACTTGCATTCTTGCTCCCCACATATGGTAGTTGGTTCCGTTGAAGATTGGAACCTTCTTGCTATAAGTAAAGTTGGTATTGGTACCGACTTCCATTTCTCAGTATACTAAACAAGTCAAACTTCTAAATCCCTTTAAACTAGTACACCAAGCTATTAAGTTTCAAACTAGTAAACCTGTGCTCTGAAACCAATTGAAGTTCTCGACTTCTCCCTAGGATCTACTAGTTTGTGATACTGAGAGGGGGGGTGAATCAGTATCACCATAATTCACAATTCGCAGGTAAGTGAACAACTTTAACCTCTTCTTAAAAGCGAACCCTTTCTCAGACTCGACTAAGGTAGATCTATTGCTACCTACTAATCATAATAGTCCCCAAAGTTACCTTTCAGACACCTTGCCTAATAGACAATTCGGATGTTCTTGTTTAGGTCTTCGTTAGGTTTGGGTTGGTTGATACTTTAGCTATGTTCACAACTCAATTCAAAACACATAACGTAAAGCAAATTAAGGACACAAGAGATTTACGTGGTTCCATCAACATGATGTACATCCACAGTGGTAGGGACTCTCCCTTACCGAGACTATCCACAATACTTGAGAATTTCAGTTACAATGGATGTCTTAATCCTTTGCTCCTTTCACTATTGCAATTACTAAGCAAGTACAATACAAAGAGTGTCCCTTATTGTGTTTACCCTTCTTCTAGCTTGTCTTGCCTCTATTGAATTAAAAGGCTGCTCCACTGCTGCTTAGAAGTTCACCGCAATGCTCTCTAACCTCTCTTGAAGAAATCTGGAAATACGTTGAGTTCTTTCAATGCTTCGCCGAATTCCTTCTCTACGTTGTTTTACACAACCCCTACTTTCACCGTCTCACGGTCTCACCCGTCTCCTTGTCTCACGACTCGCCTCACATTTCTGGTTTGCCGTTCTACGTCTCACGGCCTGCCTCACGTTTCTAGTTTGCACGCGTTGCTGGTCACACGCCTCACGTACGTTTCTAGTTTGCAGTTGTCTGTATAACACCTCTGGACAGCTTGGTTCAAGTCACACAACTTGCCTCACTACCATTGCATGTCTACCAGCCTACACCACTCTTTTGATTTTTCTGGTTTAAGTCACACGACCTGTCTGTTTTTGGTTTCAGCCGTCGCACGTTCCTATCCGTTTCTCTCCAGGTGGTGTTTACGTTTTCTCTTTCAAGATGTATCGTCTCTCACGAGTTATCTCTCTCACCGTCCAGCCAGGTGCTCTGTTTTTTTGTGTTTTTCCGTTTTGCTGGTTTTTGCTGAGCGATCGTTTGGCTGGATATCCCCTGTTTTGTCGTTTACTACTTTGGCCGATTCCTCTATTCCGTGTTCTCTCTTGTCGTCCGTTCTTTGTTTTGCCGTGCTGTTTTGGACGTATGTCTCCTTTGGCCGATCACTCCTTTGCCATCCACTATGTGTTCTGCCGTGCTGGTTTTGCTGTCTAGCCTTTGTGTTTTGTCGGTTGTCTCTTGTGTTGGACGGACTCTTTCTTCCTTTTTGGTGGTGTTCTTCATCTTGTAGGGTTTTGCCGAGTGATCACCTTGGTTGGCCAATTGCTCTAGGTTTGCCATTCCAAAGCTTAATTTCCGACTTACCTTGGTTTGACATCTTCTTTTTGTTTTCTCTTTGGTCAATTGGTTGCTTTCTCTTGCTTGTTTTTCGAGTAGTTCCTCTAGGTTTTTCGTTTTGCTCAATTGCCGACACCCTTCTTCTTCCCGTCGATGGCTACCCTATTTGCTCGACGGCTTCCCTATTTGCTCCCTCTCTCTCGACTATATATTTTGTTGTCGTCCATTCCTTTTCACTCGGCCATTCTCGTTTCTGCTCTCCTTCTCCTATTTGGCTGTTGGGTTTTTCTTTGCTATGCTCCTCTTTATTTTGCCATGTATTCAATTGTGTTGGCCTTACCCTAGTTTTGTCTTCCAAGGTCTTTATATACTCTTTTCCATGAAACCCTAACAGGGCTTACGCGGCGAATTTACGTTCTTGCCCCTCCAGGGCTTACGCGGCAGATTTATGTTCTTACCCTTCCATGTGGATTTACCTTCTTGCCCTTCCACGTGGCTTTACTTTCTTGCACACTTAAACCTAGTTGACAACAATTACAACCCATACAAGGCTATGGGAACAACAGTTCAACCACAAGTTATATTGGACCAACGTATTGTCAAATGTAGAAATCAAGCTATCATTCAAATTCTTGTTTAATGGTCTACTCTCCCCATTGAGGAAGCAACTTGGGAATTCTACCACTCCTTTGTGGAGTGATTTCTGGAATTCACCATTGCTCATCCTTGAGGACAAGGCTGTTTTGAAGGGCAGGAGGATGATAGGATTCCCTAATTTACGTGATATGATAGGATTCCTTAATTTATATGATTTTGCACAACTTTATTATTTCCATTTTAATAGGTATTCAATCGCTATATATACATGTTAAGTCTATGGCTTAAGAAAACAAGCAATAACAATCTACTCAAGCTTTCTTAGCTATTTGGAAGTTGATTCCCTCAAAGAATCATGGGAGACCGATCCTCTCAACGTGATCAATTTTTTATTCTGCAATTTTCTCTTTTCAAATCCCTAATATCTCATCATTGAGGCCGATCCCCTCGAAGTGATCAATCTTTTGTTCTGCAATTTTCTCTTTTCAAATCCCTAGTATCTCATCATATATGTAATGCTTAATTGTCTATAAATATAAAATTAATCTTATCACATAAATTAGAAATCCTAGAAACCCTATTATTAAGGAATTCTATCAATTACAAAACCTTATTATTAAGGAATCTTATCAAATTCTCATATTTCTTTGTTTTGTCTTTTTTTAAATAAAATTAAATATGAAGTTTTTAATTCTTGTTGGGGTTATTTCTAGGTGAGGGAGTTTAGTGATGCTGTGAGGAGGGAAGATGATGCGGTGTTTTATGGTGGGTCAGTGAAAGCATCCAAGATTCTAGCCGATATTGTGGAAGCTGTGGCGGGCTGGTGTTTATGTTGATGTTGATGTTGATATTGACCTTGAACGGCTATGGGTGGTGAGTATTAGAGGGCAGTTAATTCTGCTTATACAAGCTTCTTGACAGCAAAATTCAAATTGCCACACAATTTTCGCTGCTAATTCTAACTTTTCTTGTAATGCTGGTGGTGGGTTAGGGTGGGAGAAGATTGGCGGGTGTTGCTTAGCTAGCAAAGTCTCTTGGCATTGTATCATGTGACCTAAGGTCGATTCTCATTACCTATTGAAAGCTATTCATTTTGTGCAGCCAATGATCTACTGCAGCTGAGATGGTCTAAAAATATATTTACTTGTTTTGAATATATAGGTTTGGATGATTTCGATGTATGAGTTTAGTGTTTAGCTGGATATTCCATATTTTTCTATGTAGATATTTAGGGGCTGTTGGAACCCATTGTTACACTGGAGCTCTTGCAACAACAACCACAACCAGTGACATTGTTGTTTGAGCTGTGAAAAAAGCAGGGAAAGCAAGTTGACATCAAGCATTGGAAAAAGAGGGCAAAAAACATTGCTAGTGTGTATGTAGATGGTGAATTTGTTGCTTCTGGTTCTTCTGAGTGGAAAGAAATTGTGAGGCTTAACACAGCAAAATAAGCTTTACAAAATTTGTAAAATTTAGTTCCTATTGATGGTGGTATGTTTGAATATTGTGGTACAATGGATGGTTTGTTTGAGATTCAAGGAGCAAAACAAAAGTTACATGAGCTTTGTGCACAAGTTACAAGAAGAAATGGCCCAAGCCAAGTTACATGTATGTATTTCTACTTTATATGGCAAATCTGTTTTTAGGTTTTCTTTGCTGTGATTTACCCTTTATCTACCTTTTGTTTGTTTGCTTGTTTCCTCCGAATTTCACATGCATTTTCCCATCTTCTGGAAGATAAGCATGTAAATTTTTGCCCTCGATTTACTCACCATCTTGCTTACCTTTTTGTACATTACTTCGCATGACCAATTTACTCACCATCTTTTTCTTTTGACAGACAGGATTGAGAGAGATGTGTTTCCTCCAAATCCCAAGAGTTTTGTGTGCTCAGTTCAAATTGTAACTTCAGATGGTGTGCTCCACATGATAGGAGATGGAAGATTGAGAGTAATGGTGGTGTGGTTGAATATTGTGGTGAATGGACTGTTTGCTTGAGATTCAAAGAGCAAAACAGAAGTTACACGAACTCTGTTGCAAAAAGAAATGGCCCAAACCAAGATACATGTAAGTATTTTTGCTTGTGTATGACATATCGGTTCTTATTTGTACCTTTGCTTTCTTTGTAGTGATTTAGCCTGGCCTACATATTGTGTTTTTTTGGCTTCTTTCGTCTTAAATTCACATGCATTTTCCCATTTTCTAAAAGATTCACATGTAATTTTTTTTCCCTTCAATTTACTTATCACCACATTCCCTACCTTCTCCATGTTGCTTTCTTTTTTAGGAACAGTTTACCATCACCATCTTCTAAATGATCCATACGTAATATGTTATTCTTTTGATGCAGAGGTTCGACAAAGGTCCTCCACATAACAAGAATTTTGTGTGCTCATTTCAAATTGTAACTGCAGATGGTGTGCTCCACATAACAGGAAATGAAAGATCGAAAAGAAAGGAAGCCAACCTTGGCAAACATGTCTGTTATGTCCAGTTCCCTCAGAGATTTGATGGTATTGATAGGAATGATCGATGTGCCAATCGGAACACCGTTTACTTTGATGTAAGCTCTTGATCCTTTTGTAATGATGTTCATTTATGAACTTACAATTGAACATCGTTGTTTAGGATCAGTTTTAATGATTTTTACTTTGCAAAATTCGGATAAATCTGAGAGGTTTGGATTGTATATTAAGGCCCTGTTTACGTAGGTATTGGATGTGTCTTCAATAGAACAGCCCTGTATGGCTGTGAACCTCCACTCAAACCCAAGCGTAAGAAGCCATGTTTGCTACCTTCTCTTTGTGGCTTGTCAAGAGAGAAAAAGTTCCAAATAAAGTAAAAAGGTTTCGGACAAGAAGATATCTGGAAAGCATGTAAATCCTATATTGCCAATGTTCAGCCTAGAAGATATAGACGAGGGTGTTAAAAGATTATCAGTTTTGGTCAATTGGGCAGCTAAATGCATTTTTTTGTTATTTTTTTAGCTTATTCTGGATTGTGATTTCATATTATACGCACAAATAGGTCACGTCAATGGTTTAAGCTGTCTTGCTTGGTGGACACCAAAACCACCCATAGTTAACATAATGATAAGGACGGACTCGAGATTGTGTTATGTAAGTTTAATACAAGGGGTAGAGTTCAAATTCTTTTACTTGCATTTTACATTTGAATTAGGACTTTCCATAGCAAAATCTTGAGATTTACTTGAAAGAGATTTTTGTTAATAAAAAAAGAAAAAATCAAATCAACTTAGATCATCCATATGATTTTTCAATTTGAACGTTACTCTATCAATTTATCTTTAATAAGTGCAAAAGGCTCCCACTCTGATGAGAATCCACGCACCTCACACGCCTATGTGGCCAATAGAAGAACGGTTGCATTACATAGATTTGTCCATTCAGCAATCACATTAAAAGAAAATATCAACGAGCACAAGATTGATTTGTTGGAAGAGGATAACATCATTTTTGTTACAATCCATATATATATATTCCATTTTTGACTTCATATTGTTATCCTTTTTATAAATGCCTATTCACCTTTGAGCAAATGCAATGGAACTTAAGCATTCTCCTCCCCTTACATCCTTTAGTCTTAGGTATCCGTTGGATTTAATTTCGTGTAGTTTATTGACAATGTCAAACAATTTTATGAATAGATTTAAATTAGAGCCTTTGATTTGAAATAGCCATAGGCTTGCACATGGATTCTATTGTTCTCTTACTATTAGATTCTTTCCTAGGAATGATGTACATAAACTTTCTACAATAGTTCAAAGTAGGATTATACAATTTATTGAGGTTACCTTGCATCAACCTATTGGAAAATTCTAAAGTGATTTTACTGGAAGTTTCCTTAACCAAGAAAGTATTGTTAGAAACGTCTCATTCTATAAATTTTGTTGGATATGTATAATTCAATGTGGGAATTTAACTTTACTTTCTAAAGAATTAAATGTAGAAAACAATTGTGAATGAACTAAAATTTGTGTGACGTCTTAGGACCAATAATTTCCTGCCTACTTCGCATTGTTTCAGCCAAAAACTTGGCTGTAACAACTACTTACCATTCTATGTCCTATCTCACCACACGGGCTATTTCGCTGTGGGTCACATAAATAGAAGTCCCTTTAATCAATGTTTCAATACCATTAATCTTGACAACAAATTTTGAACAACATTCCTTAATAGCATGCAACACGGATATATATATATATATATATATATATAGACCCCTCTCCATTTGCACTTTTGGCAGCATCTTGTCCTGTAAGTGCAAGTTGCCCTGTTTCTTCCTTTTTTTTTTTTTTTTTTCTATGATGAGGAATTCTTTTCAGTTAAAATCCAGAGTTGCTAGGAATACTGAAGCAAGTTAGCAAACAGAAAGCAAATAATGTTAGAAACAAGTAAGTTCTCAAAATGAAGCTTTCGTAGTTTGTATTTTATTTATCATGTTATTGATTGTGCAACAATCGTTGATTGTATGCTACATTAGACATTGTCCAACAAACACCACGTTTGCTTCTTTTCCTCATTTGTACGCCAAGTCCTTGGTGCCTCCTGCCTAGCCTTCGTTTCAATTCAGGCAACATAGATGGCCTTGTAACTTTTCATGAATAATCTAATCTTTTTATGATAAGGTTATTCTTTTCTTTTCAAGAAAAAGTTTCTTAAATGGAATAAAAATTCTCAATTTGTGTATTTTGGTCACACCAAATTGTAGATGTCGTCCAATGTGACTAGCAGGGTCTGCCAGATGTATCTTTCTTCAATAAAATACAAAAGAAAACAATGTTGTTCGAACATATTATAGCTATTACGTATAGTCTATAGGAAAGTTCTCCAAAAGTCGCGTCCATGGTAAAATTTTTGCCAATTGAGCTCATAGAAACCTAGACTTGCAACATCATTTGGTCTCGGAATAGGTTACAATAGTCAATTTGAAAACAAATGTTTGATGTGAAAGAGAAAAATACCTAGACAAGTTGATTATCCAATACAAGCCTCTCTCTCTCTCTCTCTCTCTCTCTCTCTCTCTCTCTCTATATATATATATATATATATATATATATATATATACACCAAACATATCAAAGTTTCTTGGAATTGTAGGTTCTAAACTGAACCATTACATATGATAACAGTAGGAGGAGCATATGATCTGAGATACCAAAGCTTAATTGACAGGATTTTTTTTTCTTTTAAGAATAGTTTGACGGCATTTATCCTATTAACAAGTTAACTACAAGAAAAGGAAGAATCATAAATGAAATGCTATGATTCTCCTCCATCCAATGATGGTGACCCCCAAAACAATGGTCCTAGCTTTAGTTAGACTGATCATCCTATCATCTAGAATGACATGGAAGTAGGAAGCAATAATAATATATATTTGCTTAAAAGGCTTTGTGGGAAAGCCCATGAATCCTCTTCCAAGAATCCTCCCTATGCATCTTCAATTGATTGTAGAAGTTTCCAATGAATGTTTCAGCTTTGTTATATAGTTCTTGCCTACGTAGCCCTCCAACTTCCTCCTGTTCCTCATCGTCCTCATTTAACTCTTCTGTTTCAGTCTCTCCACTTCCGGTAAAGAAAAGGCTTGGAACACTCTGCGACTTTGTTCACCTCGACAGTGCTAACAATCTTCTCAGACACAGATTTCTCAATAGCCCTTTTCTTCTTTTCGTTACCGCTTGCAAGAGTAACTTTAGCCTCAGGAGAGGAGGCTTCTGCCGGGCTTGTTATAACAGGCTTTAAGGTAACAGGGACAGCATGCTTTTTGTCCTCCAATGGCTTGGACAATCTTGGGAAGAGGCCAGCTACAGCTCCCACTGCTAAGATAAGCAGATTAATGATAAAATAGATATACTTTGGCCTTAATGAGGATGATAAGAGAGGTGTCACAAAAAGAAGGGTAGCTAAGATGGACAGCATCAGGATTTGAGACTTACTGAATTTGCTCATCACAGCTTTAATTAATTTGTTTGTGAGAGGAGAGATTAGTGTGGCAATGTGGTGCGCGATATGAACCACAAGGTTACAACTGAAGAGTTTGTGAGAGTAGAGACCAGGCAGGTGCAGTGAGACATATATAAAGGGGGACTACAGAGATGTGCTAGCTGGAACTTGTCTTGTACCGTACCAAGGTATTGGTGGCTGAATAGTCTTTTTTATTGATCTCAATGAACAGAAGCAGAAATTGGGTCTATGAAATGAAAGATATGATGCATGGTGTAATATTGGTATGTGATGTAATCATATTAGTAGTAGAGTGTAATACATAATTCTTTTTAGATCTTGTTAACAACTTCAACTAAAAGTTGAATACTTGTTAAAAATAATATCAAAAAAATTTTATAAAGAAGTTAAAAATTCAAATCCTCTCTTTTTTTTTTGAAATTTTATTGATAAATTCTTAAAGATAATATTGATAAAATTTAATATATAGTCTATTCCTAAAATTTGCCTAAATATATTGTAATGCTATTGCATTTTTCAATACAAAATATTGACATATATAATAAGTCACTTACTTGCAAACTTGATCGACTCAGTGTGAAAATTGCATATCTTTGCAAGCTTTTTTTTTTTTCTCTTTTTACAAAATAAAAAAATAATGGTGATATCTACAGTTTTGTCAAAAAAAAAATATTGATTTTATACAGAATAATAAATTAAATTGCTATATTAAATTTACAAAAAAATAAATTTTGTGGTTCAATATTTTTGTAAGTTATAATGTAAATAATATAGTATAAATATGTCTATCAAATTAAAACACTAATAGTTTCTTTTATATTCTCTTTTTTTCTTTTTTTTTTCTTTTCTTTTTTTTTCTTGTTAATATAAAATTTTTCATATTGAAATAATAAATAAACATAGTAAAATTATTTTAAATCTTTTAAATACATTGAATTTGAAATATATTAAATTTTGAATTATTGACATTTACGTTGTTATAACTTGAAAATTTTGAGGTTATTAACTTATGACATGTTATAGGTTAGGTCGATTTAATTGTCAAGAAGGCTATTCGAGTAACTTCGAACTTTTGCCGCCTAACTTACCCAAATCCAACTAATAGAAAACCAAAATTTTAGATTGATCTTGGTCTCGTAGTTGACGCTTATACTCACATGATCTGGATCTTCTTCTCTTTCCGTCGCAAAGGTCTCATCATGTTTGCCTTCTGGTATGTCTTGACACTTCTTAGACTTGCCAAAAAATAAGATATATCAGAACTTGTTCATTTTCTACTTTATCCATAATGTTCTTCACTTTTTTTATAAGTTTTAAATATTAGGTCATATTATAATCATATATATATATCCATTGATAAACATTGTTATGGTCAAATGAAAAGCACCAGTAATGGACAAATTAAAAGCGATCAATCCATGTTCCGTACAACTTTCCTTCCTTAGGGGTTAGATGATTCCCTTTTACACTTGCAACTATTTCAGACTTGAAATGGTAATCTCTCGCTACAGCAACGACGTCCATGCTTGCAATAGTGCACCTCGTATTGCATCTATGCTCATACAATACTTAGTGGTGCCATTGCCTCGTTTATGTGACTAACTACGTGCCAACTAATGATGCCAACCTTCTTTTGGGCATTGTCAAACTAATTGAACGACAGATTGTGACTCACCTTGGCAGATAAAATAGCACCATCAGCATATCCACCGCGTAATACTACATACATTAGGATCAAACTAAATTTATACAATGCTGCGCAGTTATGTTTCACAGGACCATGCAATCGTGCAGGCAATTATAGATTACTTAGACCCCCAAATGCCTATTTGGTCTGGCGTGACCAACAATCTCAGCAGTAGCCCGCAACTGGATTTAAGATAGTTCAGAGGATTACCATTAGCGATATATTCCCGTAGGGAAATTCGTGAGGAGAGCAATGAAGCAACCCAGGTCAGCATCCGCAACAACCTGCAGCAGCACTGATCCAACATATTTAGCATTGAGAAGTGGAATTCCACATCATCGGAGAAGTTCCAAGCATATTCATCGAGAATAAATAACAGTTCCACGGCAATGCTATCTTTTGCAATTCATTAATAAGCTCTAGTCTGAAAAGATGGTTGCATGGATCTACTCAAGTGACAAGAACTAGGAATTGATATCTAAACCGTACAGCTAAGATTGCTTTAGCTTCTGGGTAATGCTTGCGCCAGAATCTCATGATGAATCCCATAAAATAGGGAAGTATAGCTGTGAGCCTGTCTGTACATGATAGATGCACCAATATGTGCACCATCAAGTTGGCCAATTCCCAACACAGTATGCAGATAAAATACATTTTAGGATTCCCATTTACATCCCAGCAACAATTGTTTCATGACAGAGGAATTAGCAACCCAAATTTCTGCGGTAACTGTCTCATTTTCTGGTAGGAAAATAGTAGATCTCAAGCATATAAACTGCATTTTTTAACCCACAGTCATGTCCTGGCTGCACTCAATTTAGGTGTGTTTGTGCAAATCAAAAGCCTAAGTGCAGAATTGGAAAGTAAGATATTAGACAATTGAATTGTCTGAATGTAAATAAGTTGAATTGTCATTTCCAAATTAAAATAGAGTATGGCTCTAACCTTATTTTAAAGTTGAATTGTCTGAATGTAAATTAAAGTTGAATTCACAACCAAGTCCGTCCCAACCGACCATTACTCACTTGGTTGTCGGGTTCTCCCCCTCCCCCTACCTATCCAAGAGTAACGAAATGTTTAGTAATTTATATAGAAAGGAGTAATAAGTTGGGTAAATATAATTTATTAAAACAATAATGAAAATAGGGTAAATTATAAACTTTGAGTACCTCATCCAAGTAACGGTGGAGTTATTATTATTATTTTTTGAATTTTCATAATAAATCTAACCTATTACTATTAATAATTAATAAAAATTTATAATTTAATTTATTTTTCAAAACAATTAAGTCTACTCAATGTCATCTATATATATATATATATAAAATTCAAGTGAGTAATAACAACAAAAAAAATAATAGGTCTAATAGTGCTGGTAAAATATTCTAAATATTTTGTCGGTACGAGTGAAAAGTAAAACTCTTTTATTAACAAAAAAAAAATATTAAATCTCTTAAGTGTATATATAAAGTTTACATGACCTTTATTTATTTTTATTTTATTTTTTGGTAGAAAATACCTATGCCATGATAGATGAAAGTTTGATGGCAAGTACTTACTACAAGTTTGATTAGGATTTGAATCTCCACTCTTCTAAAAAAAATAATTTGATATGGTGTAAAATTCAAATTAGACATATTATTGGTGTCATATTATTAAGGTAGTAGATGAAATTAGTAATTTTGAATTGTATGATTATTATAATATTTTATGTGATTTTTTTAAAATGATGATATTACTTTTTAAATATTAAGAAAAATTTTAGTTTGATTCTCTTTTAGTAAAGTAAATTTTCTTTTTTAAGTTAGTATCTAAAAAGTAAGACTACTTAAAATAAGATAGGTCAAAACTACTTAAAGTAAGATAGGTCACATTTAAATAAAAAAAATTCTAATTTAAATAATTACTTAAATGAATTCTTATCAAGTAATTATGAGTTTTAATGTTATTCTTATTTAAAGAATTTTTACATAATTTTTGTAATTTAAATAAAAAGTTATTCAAATTTTAATAATAAATAAATAAAAAGTCAAGTTTGAATAAAAACTACTTGACTTAAGTAACTACTCAAACCAATCATATTATTATTTAAATTTTGAATTTTTGCATAATTTACACAATTTAGATAACAAGTTAATTAAATTTTAAAGAAAAGTAAAAATAAATTAAATTTAAATAAAAAATATTCTATTTAGGTGACTGGTTAAATGGATAGTAATATTATTCAAAATTAAGGACTTTTTACATAATTTTTGTAATTTAAGTAAAAATTCATTCAAAATTTGAGAATAAATAAAAAAGTTATATTTGAATTGAAAATGTTTGACTTAAGTAACTAGCCAAATAAATCATATAGTTATTTAAATTTTAAATCTTTTTATGTAATTTATGCAATTTAAATAATAAGTTATTTAAATTTTAAGACAAAGTAAAATTAGGTTTTTGAATAAAATATATTCTATTTAAGCAATTGCTTAAATGAGTATAATAATTGCATGTTAGTATCTCAAACATAAATTAATGGAGTTCAAACTAAAATTATATATATATAAAACAAATAATTTAAGTGAGTAATAATAACAACAACAATAATAATTAACCTAATGGTGTCAATATAATATTTGAAATACTTTGTTTTCATAAGTAAAAAGAAGACCTTTATTGAAAAAGAAAAAAAGATAGTAAACCTCATTTAAGCATATATGTAAAGTTCATGTGATCCTTATTTATTTTTATTTATTTTGGTAGAAAATGTCTATGTCATGAAAGATAAAAGTTTAGTGGTAAGCATTTCTTTAGTTAAGTTTGATTAGAATTTGAATCAACTATCTTTTTAATTAAAAAAATAATTTGATATAGTATAAAACTTAAATTTAATATATTATTGATATTATCATTATTAAAACAATAGATATCATTATTAACTTTGAATCACATGATAATTACAATATTTTATGTAATTTTTTTAAAATAATAGTATTACTTTATAAATATTAATAAAAATTTTAATTTATTTAAAGTAATTTTTTTTTAAGTTACTTAATACCTAAAAAGTAAGATTACTTAAAGTAAAGTAAGTTATATGTTTATGATTATTTGTACATATTCATAAATAAAAATAAAAAATATAAATATATGATAAGCAATTGACCTCTCTTGAATGATGTTAAAACAATTCATTATCTTTGTGCACTAAACCTCCAACGTGATATAATAATGTCAATTTGTTTATTTGATGCAAGTTTTTTTCCTTTTTCTTTGTTTTGGGCTTCTGGGTCTTGTCGTCTCACGCCGGAGGGGATATGTATGTTGCTCTCCTTGGTTTTTCCGAACTTCGTTTTATTATCTATTTCCGACCTGTCCGCGGGACGGCACCTCATGGACAGTCCAGCAAAAGGAGCCAGTAATTGTAATCTTCTCGCAAATAAAGACAAGGACTAAAAACAAAACAAGAGTCGGATTTTGCATAATGACAATCAACAATCACGAGATAGGTCTCAAAATATTTCAATTAATTAACTAACAACTTGGATTTAAAGGAACATTTTTTACTCAAAGGCACTTGATAAATGATAAGATGAAAGATTAGGACGAAAAAGAAAATATAAAAGCAATATTCAAGCATTTCTTTATTCAAAATTTTACAAATATGGTTAATAATGTAGGATGAAGAGGATAATAAAATATAAACATTATGTCGTTATATATTACTAATTAATAAATATATAACTCAAAACATATAAAAACAAACTTCATAAACACAATTTTAACTATATTATTGTACATAATCAATCAATAATATCACGTACCACAATAATATATATAAAATATTCATTTGTTGAGTGTTCTTCTTGATTTTAGTGTTTTTATTTATTAATTGTGTAAATGTGCCTAAAAAAAATAATGTTTAACTACTAGATTCTAAAATATAAAGTCAAAATTAACAATCATCAAATAAGTAATCCGTGGATATCTCAAGTATTATTCTTACCTTCAACAAAGTTTTTTGAAATTACTTAGGATTTCATATCAGTAATTTTTCGGTGTAAAAACCAGCATCTGCAACTTAGAACCCGTCTTCAGATTTTGGTCTCCAATAAACACAAAAAGATTCAGTCTTTTTCTCATAATTATAATAATCCTAGAACTGGAACCGTGGGGTACAATCGCTCGACTATTCAATGAGATATTAAACTAATATGAATATTCAATTGTACTGGCCATTTCTTCGCCTTTACCTTTCATTTCTTGGGCACTTATGGTTGCAACGGCTCTGCTTCCCCTTCTAGGGTGTATTTAGCCCAATTCAATTTCTTGCACGATGGTAGTTCCTTCAACAAGCCCACCAAACCCAAGTGGCCGGACTGCCATCATCTTAAAATTATCGAAGGACTTCACAATATTAATGATTTGCAAAATTGCATACTGTGTTTGAAAATATTTATATAACATTGAACAAAGACATAACAATTCGTATGAGTTGGTTGAAATGAACTGTATGCAAAACAATGTATGTTTATATTTTACACCTTGTTCATATCAAATACTATGCACATTTCTTTGATGGTAAGGAACAAATTTCTATTTCAGTGTATGTAAGAGTTGGAAGAAATCGGTATGCTAAGTTTTATCAAATATATCCAAATATAAAAGTAAAAACTTTAATGTATATAGAAAAATCATTATATTTAAAAATTTTAAAATGGAGGAAACTTTAAATTTAGTTTATAAAACTAATTAAATGTGTGTTTCTAATTAAATATATAAATTTACATAATAGTTTAAGTATTTTAATACCTTAATTCCTTTGCAGCCATTTTGACCTAAATTCTTTTAAAGTTAGATATTAAGTATTTATCGAACAAGCCTGTTTAGAATTTTTTAACTAAATCATCACCATACGCTTTCTCTATTGAAGCTTTATTCCATACGCATTGATCTAGCTTCACTTTGTCCTAGATCAGTAGCTTGCTCACTAAATCCTGCAACATCCTTTTGCTTCTCATATTCACTTATTGTTGTGATACAACAAAGTGACTAAAACCAGAAAAAATAAATACCACATAATAGATAACATTCTCCCTCTACAAACACTTGCTCATAAACACACACAAAAAACCTGAAATGCGTATATGAAATAATATTGGTGTAATGTTGTGAGAGCATGGAGTAGCTGTCTTGCTATGACGCATAAGACCAATAGAAGAGCTCCAACAACAACATCCATGGTCAATCTTATGTCCCTCTACTTAAGAAGAGACAAATACCCTGATTGTCTAAACATTAGGCAAATTATAATCACTATTACATGTTCATTTAGCTCATACAACAACAAACTATTTTGTCCAAAGTAGAAAGCACAATACTATTCAACAATAAAAGTGTTAGTATATTAGTAGATAACTGCCAATGTACATGGTCTCACAAAGGCAATAACTAAGTCAATCTAATTAAAATTCAGTTACTTGCAACAAAGTTGGTAATGAGTAACAAATATCAATACATCAATATCTATATAAAAAAAAAATCCTTATTTGAAACATAGTGTATTTGTCGCTTTATCTCAATTTCCTTATCATTTATTGTTGGATAAGCAACCTAATTAATATAACAAATTCATATTTAGAAATTTAAAGTGAATAATATTTGAACTATAATGAATTACAAAATTAACAAAAGCCCTATCTCTTTCTTTTAACCATACCTATAAGAGCTTTGAACAAAATAAACTTGCAAGTAATTATTATTTCAAATTAGTTATGTGCATCACTTCCTTATATAGGAAATCTCTATGGTTCCTTGGCTAATTGTTTAATCTTTATTTGTTCTAATGAAACCATCAAGTAGCTTATTTCACCCACACATCACTAGATACCACCATAAATGTTGATATATTCTTCTTATACATTGTATTGCATGATTATTTGTATGATGAGATGATGTATAGCAATATACTCATCTCATTGTGTTGAGCATAAAATCCATGTGAAAATGCCTACTAATTTTTGTCTTTCAAGATGTGATAAAAAATTAGTAGGTTTAGGCCTACCTACTGTCTTTGACTTTTGGAGCCATTAAGAGTAGGGCTAACAAAATTTTTGGCTTCATTTTTGTAGAGATTGCATTTCTTTACATTTATGCCAACTATAAAATGTTGTCTAGTAATCTTCTAAGAATTCTTAAAAATTTGATAAGAGTCAAAAATCACATTTGCCTTCTCAAACTAACTAGGAAATACATAATCAAGTCATAATTGTAATTGAATTGCTATAGAACCTTGATTAAAGAAGAATTGTTCAATCATATATTATTGTGTTTACATAATTCACAACAAGACACTGTATATATGCCTTTTGTTTGACCATAAATAAGTTGAATTGTCATTTCCAAATTAAAGTAGAGTATGACTCTAACCTTTTTTTAAAAAAATAAAATTTTACTAGACATTCTTTTACATTTCAAATTCATTTACAATTAAGAGAAATGATAACGTGGTTGCATCCAAATCACAAAGGTTGTCTATTTTCTTTCGGCTGCAAAGTGAATTCCAATAATTTTAAAAGAACCTTTTTTAGTCTTTCCTTAACCTTTGGATCAATCAAATTACCATCTCTATCAAATTTTGCCAGAGGGGCATATGCATGCAAGAAAAACTCAGGCTTGTTCATAAAATGAAGATCTAGAAAAACTCTAATATGGTGAAGATGGTATTATGCTCATCGACCATGAGAGCCTCCTACAGCACTTACAATGACAGTAGCCTTACCAACCTAGCAGTTTGGTAATCTAGATGCCCAATCAATTGCATTCTTTAGAGTTTCTAACGAAATCGAAGGAAACTAAGAACTCAGAAGAACAACTAATTTATTTGAACCATACATGGTGTTGTAATCAAGAGTAACACTCTACATCAAAATGAAACCCTTACTAAACTATTTATCATCCATAAATGCATTTAATAAACCAAGCATTTTATCAGAAAAAGAAAAGAATCTTCCATAGCAGTTAGCAGAGGACCTAATTTAAATTCAAAGTAGTTTAATCCAACTGCATCATCTTAACTCAAGGATTTATATTCTAGAACTTAAATGACCATTCTATCTTCATTTAAATTAACAAGCATTTGCAATTTTCAAAACACATAGCTACTTATCAGTGGACATAGGTGAATTCATGCATCCTAGTAGTTTCCTAAAAGACCTTAATGCAGTATGAGGGGATGTCCCAAGAAAACAAGTTTGCAAAACGATCTCATAGAAGCTCATGCATAAGAAACTTTCAAGATGTTAGTACACTAGGCTTCTTCACTTTAATTTAGCAAATGTGAACAAATTGAAGGTAATGTTCTTATAGAGGAATATTAAAAAGTTGCGATGCCTTCCATTATATTAACAGTATTTGCCATCTAGCAACTTAGGTGATGAAAAAGATTTGATGTTTCAGTAACTATTTTACATCCCGTTTTCTTGGATTAAGTATATATGCCCATTTCCCTGAAGATCACAATTTAGTTCACCATCTATAACACAATTAGCTTAATGAGAAATGCAATAATCTACTGATAGATGTCTCTCCCTTAACGGCCTAAAATGTAATATCCTTTTTTATGGCTTAATGATAGAGGTTCCAACTTTGTCGCATCACAGATCCCAAAAACATTTCAATAAATCAAATAGAAAAACACCAACACATACACTTGTTATATATGTATGTTTATGCATAAAGAGATAAAGCAACAAGAAGTACTAGTGACTATATAATTATAATCAAGCAAGGCAAAGTGGATACTATTGACCTCCAAGACCTTTTCCCTGAAAGCATCAACGTGGGGTGGGAAATGACCATCCATTTCAAGATCGGTATTTAGCATTGGCAATTGAGAAATGTCTATGTGTTTAATCTGGATGCCCAGAAGAACTGAGTCTTGGTTTAGCTCAATTGCTACAAAACAAGAAAATGACACCAACTCACATCCATATATCAAAAAACCCAAATCACAAATCATAATAGCAGAGATCAAGCAATTCCTAAGACAAAGTGTAAACCTTTTTGTCAAATCACAAACAATTAAAAAATTCATGGATTGGAGTAAAGAAATATAAGGAAAGCTAGAAAACGTATATGTAAATAATGTATAAGGAAAGAAGATCAAAAGATTGTTGTGGGGGGGTGGTTAGAAAACCCAAATCACAAGTCATAATAGCAGAGATCAAGCAATTCCTAAGATCAAATGGGAGCATGGTTAGAAAAGGCTTTTTGAAGAGACCCATAAATGGCTGCCACTTTGATACCTCGTTTTGACACCTCTGCTCTCTCCTTCTCTATCTCTACTTCCTAAACTATATGACTTTTTTGCCTATGGGCATTTCATTATAAGGTTATTCCAAAAAGTCTAAAAATTTAGTTGACAAGAAGTTAGACAGTCGTCATAATTGAAAATAATAATAATAATAATAATAATAATAATAATAATAATAATAAGAAATTACATCCAATTTGATTTTAAAATAAATAAAATAAAATTTTAAAAATTATTTCATTATTTTTTTATATATATTATATTACTTAATAAGTGTTATTATATAATAA
>JAHLGO010000861.1:0-40158 GCA_020615895.1 Ceriops decandra | reverse complement strand
TTTTCAATATGTTGTCGCACCTTCTCATGCAATTTTTTTATCATGTCTGCTTTGTGTTCCCCATCTAAGTTGGCATACTCATTAACAGGTATAGGTACCAAATCCAAAGGAGTCAATGGATTAAAACCATATACAATTTCAAAGGGAGAGTAACTAGTAGTAGAATGAACACTCCTATTATACGCAAACTCGACATGTGGTAAACAATTTTCCCATGCTTTCAAATTTGTTCGAATAATAGCACGCAAAAGAGTAGAAAGAGTTCGATTAACTACCTCAGTCTGCCCATCAGTTTGTGGATGACAAGTAGTTGAAAACAATAGCTTAGTACCTAACTTACCCCACAAAGTCTTCCAGAAGTAGCTTAAGAACTTTGTATCCCGATCTGAAACAATGCTTCGTGGCATACCATGCAAACGTACTACTTCTCTAAAGAATAAGTTAGCCACGTTGTTTGCATCATCAGTTTTATGACATGGGATGAAGTGTACCATCTTTGAAAATCTATCGACAACAACAAATACAGAATCCCTACCCTTTTTTGTTCGTGGCAATCCTAGATGTTATCTCGTTGCACCTCATTTACTTCTTTTGATTGCACATTCAATGCTCGCCTTGTAACGAGAGCCACTCCGTTAACTAGATACTCCTCTCCATCACATTCACCCTCTGATGATGGCGCAGAATCATCGTCTGATTCACTTTCAGTTTCAACATCACCATTACTTCTTAGGATCATTGCATGCTTATTTGGACATTGAGATGCAATGTGACCCCTGCCCAAACACTTAAAGCATTTAACATCTCTATTTCTACTAGGTTGGGGTTCAAATTTACCTATCTCCTTGCTAGAACCCACATTCTTGTGCTTGGGTAGGTCGACTTTGGGCTTGTAATACTACCTATCTGGCAAAGGTGATGCAACTTCCCTCTCGCCTTGCTATCTGCATTGTGAGGCACAAAATACTTACGCACTTCAGCCTTGAATTGTTCCCAAGTGTCGATGATGCATAAGCCTTTCTCACACTCAGAGTGCTTTGGTCTCCACCAAAGTTGCTCAACATCTCTTAGAAAGATTGGGCATTGCCTATCCTGGCTAGATTGTCGACAACACCCATGGCCTCAAAGTACTGCTCAAGGCCGGACAGAAAGTTTTCCACGGTAATGGCATTCCATGTGCTGTTGTACATGGTAGGCTTCGGGACCTTCAAGCCATGTATCGCAGTGGAAGTGCTAGCAGTGGCAGCCGTACTAGCAAGCGAGTTGTTTTGGTGAAAGGACTTCATCTCCCTATGAAGAGCATGAATCTCTCCCTCAACAAACTCACGAAGGTTAGACATATCTTGATTTAGGGAGCTTATCTCTCCCCTAAATGAGCGGCCATACTCTTTGATCATGAGTTTGGCAGCCAACATGATCTCTGCATTCTCTTGGATGAAGTTATCGACTTGATCGCTGAGATCTCCCACAAGGAAGTTTATGTTAAGGACGCTCCTTTCCAAGTTACCAACATGGGAGTCCATGGTTTCCTTGGCTGGAACCTTGTACTTGCCACGTTTGGCTGGAGCACATTGCTCCCCACGTCCACGAACTTCTTGCTCCATTTGTTGCTCCTCGAAAGTGGTCTCAACAAATCCTTCCTCACTTGCCATATTCGCAACTCAAACAAGAACAGAGTAGGGACTAGGATTACCTTGCTCTAATACCAGCTATCACGGAGTTAGGCTTGGATGTGCTTTAGACGTGCTAACCCGCGTGGCACTTAGTTGATCTTGCGAGAAAAGATGCTAAGTAAGCCTTGAAGAGTTAGAGTGAACTAGTGGAAGACTTGTGGTAGGAAAGTAACCGAACAAGAAGAACTTGAGAGAGCTAGAGAGAGAGAGAGCACAAGAAATTTGCAAGTGAACTTGTATTGAATGAATGGAGAGGTGCTTTACAAATGAGAGGAGTGGGGGTATTTATAGTGGTTCCACCTCCTCAATGTGTGGCTATAATTTCTCTAGATCTAAAATATCTTAAATATTTACAAAAGAGAATACCTAAGCGCTTACCTAAGTGAGGCGCTTACTTAAGCGCTTACATAAGTGAAGCGCTTACCTAAGTGCTTATGAAGAAGTTGATAGCCAAGTCTTTGGGCCATCAATTGGACGGGCCGTGACACAGTGCTCTGAATGTCAAAGTGAAGAAATTCAACCAAGCGCTGGTAAACAAGGGGAGTAATTATGACTCTCTTAAGGTAGCCAAATGCCTCGTCATCTAATTAGTGATGCACATGAATGGATTAACGAGATTCCCACTGTCCCTGTCTAGTATCTAGCAAAACCACAGACAAGGGAACGGGATTGGCAGAATTAGCAAGGAAAGAAGACCCTGTTGAGCTTAACTCTAGTCCAACTTTGTGAAATGACTTGAGAGGTGTAGGATAAGTGATAGTCGGTCCCCCGGCAAAAATGAAATACCACTACTTTTTACGTTATTTTACTTATTCCATGAATTGGAGGTGGGGCATTGCCCCTCCTTTTGGAACAAAGGTCATTCGGCGGGCCGATCCGGGCGGAAGACATTGTTAGGTGGGGAGTTTGGCTGGGGTGGCGCATCTGTTAAAAGATAACGGAGGTGTCTTGAGATGAGCTCAACGAGAACAGAAATCTCGTGTGGAACAAAAGGGTAAAAGCTCGTTTGATTCTAATTTTCAGTACAAATACTAACTGTGAAAGTGTGGCCTATCGATCCTTTAGACCTTCGAAATTTGAAGCTATAGGTGTCAGAAAAGTTACCACAGGGATAATTGGCCTGTGGTAGCCAAGTGTTCATAGCGACGTTGCTTTTTGATCCTTCAATGTCGGAACTTCCTATCATTGTGAAGCAGAATTCACCAAGTGTTGGATTGTTCACCCACCAATAGGGAACGTGAGTTGGGTTTAGACCGTCGTGAGACAGGTTAATTTTACCCAACTGATGTTGGCATCGCACAGTAATCCAACCTAGTATGGGAGGAACCATTGATTCAGACAATTGGTCATTGCGCTTGTTTAAAAAGCCAGTGGCACGAAGCTACCATGCGCTGGATTATGACTGAATGCCTCTAAGTCAGAATCTGGGCTAGAAGCAACGCGTGTGCCTGTTGCCCATTTGCCGACCTGTAGTAGGGGCTTCATGGCCCCCAAAGGCACGTGTCGTGGGCTAAGCACCCTCAGTGGATGAGTTGCGGTTGTCGCCTTCAATCACAATTTCTACCGAGTGATGGGTAAAATCCTTTGCAGATAACTTAAATACATGATGGGGTATTGTAAGTTACAAAGTGGCCTTGCTGCCACGATCTACTGAGATTCAGCCCTTTGTCGCTTCGATTTGTCCCCCCCAAACCCCTTCTATCTCTTCCAAAAATGTAAAGGAGGCTAGCATGCTCAAGTGAGATGGCACAAGTTGCCTGAGCGATGGGCAGGGCAATCCTTTGTCTCGAGAAAAGCTACAAATCATTTCTTGCAAGCATTGGGTGGGCTCCTCCCATGCACACACACCTGTGTTGTGTGGAGGGTTGCGGGCGGGGAGGTTAGCCTCCCAGTGTGAGAAGTGGTTTGTTCGCTCACCGAGAGCGATCTCTATCCCAACCCATTCGTTGGAGTCTTCTCGCGTAAGCAGCCACCGACATCGTGAAGGAATGCTACCTCGTGAAGGAGTGCTGGGGGGCTAATCGTTCACGGCTGAAAATACAATGAACCGTCCCCACCAAGTGTTCAGCTAGGGGCTTGGTCAAAGCAAGTGCTCCAACAGCACATCTCCGCTGTCCACTGGGTTGGACTCCTCGGGGTGCTCACTCAACCAGTTGCCGATCCCCTCTACAAACATGCATCCCAACAAAGTGACCCCGGGGTTTCTCGATGGCCCGTGCCACAGGATTGGCACCATCCATTCGAAAAGCGACCAGATCGCTATCCAATGTAGTGCTGTAGAGGAGGGTCATGCAGCAGCATGTGGGCAGTCAGTAAGGGTGGACAGCTGGTGCAGGGAAGCCAGCCATCGAAACAATGAGAGGGACAACCCGTGTGGTGCCATTGGCCAAGGGACCCTTGCGGTGGGCAGCAACACTACATTGCGGGAGACACATCCCACGAGCTGGCCTCTGCCGACAAACTCCATTGAAGGCCCGTGCCACCTCACCGTCACACGAATGCATCACCCCTAACGGGCCAATAGTAGGGCAAAACAGACCGCGGGGTGTGCTCGCGCTCCCCAGCATTGCCGGCCACCATCCGACGGTGGGGCGAAACCGCCCGCACGGGACCGTTGCGCTGCGGGGGGCTCAGCCCAGTCGCTGCCACCTGCAAGGGGTCTTCATCGCCGGCTAGCGCCAGGGCACAGGTGCTCCCTGGCACTGCCTCCAATGAGTAAATGGGGGGCTCTTGCTACGGGCAGCGTTGTTGCGCTGCGAAGGGCTTAGCTTAGTGTCTGCTGCCTGCTGAGGGACTCCGTGGCCGGCCTGTGCCACCGTGCTGGTCCATGCCCGCATCGCCCGCTACGGGCTGATGGCGTGTCGAAACAGTCCGCACTGTGTTCCCATCCAAGGTACTCTTGTGGCCATGGGTGCCATAGTGCTGCGCTATGCACATGGCACCATCGACAGGTCGATAGCGAGGCAAGACACCCTGCACTCGTCCGCTGACCTGGCAACTCCAATGGCGGCCAGCACCGGGGCGAGACATCCCTTCCGCTGCTTCCTTCCAAGGGGTCCAGTGGTGGCCCACTTGGCGGCAATGGGGCCCACACGCAGCGGCCCCGACGTACCAACGATGTGGGGAGGCATCCAGCATGGCGACACAACTAGAACAATTGTAGCGACCATCCTCCAACTCAAGGAGTGAGGCTTTTCAGCCTTGGGGATTGTGAGGGGGGTTTTCACCAGTCATGCATTTCAATGTATCCTATTGCGTGCCAAGGGGCTCTAGTGGTGGCCCACTTGGTAGCAGGGGCCCACATGCAGCGGCCCCGATGGGCCAACGGTGTGGTGAGGCATCTCGCATGGCGACACAGCTAGCTCGACTGTACCGCCCATCCTCCAACTCAAGGCGTGTGGCTTTTTAGCCTTGGGGCTTGTGACGCGGGGGGTGTGACCAGTCATGCATTTCAATGTACTGTACTACCACAAGGCTAGATTCCCTAATGCTCTTTAGAGGAGAGTTGCTTGCCTCTCCCCCCAGTGTGACGCAATGGCAAAGGCATTGGGGTGTGGGTGCAAGCTCCGCGAATGAAATTCTTTTCCCGAACTAAGCAATTGTTGTTCTTTACAAAATCTTTCACGCTCAGCGGTGTGGGCAGCGATTTGTTCGGGTGCTTCCACGTTCTCCTTAGCTCAAAGAGCTTCTCGAGCATGTTGTTCTCTCGGTACGGTTGTTGCTTGGTTTATGCAAATGTGCATTAGTGGTAATAGGGTCGAATGGGCCTACAGGCTCCACACTTGTGCGTCGAATTGTTGGCCGTCAATCCATTCTCAACTTGTACCCGAGTGCATCCAATACGCGTCGAGGTGAAACGTGAGGGTTACTATGTTACGTTCTTGATTAGGAAATCATGGTGATGCTTGTGTCCATTCTTGCCCTTCACCTCGTTAGGGGTGCAGGGGAGACCGCGTGCCGTCAGCTGTGTCCCTTGAGTTGCTGGTTGCGACAACACTGGTGCACGGTTCGTCGGTCGTGCTCTCGGATGCACAAAATGTATGCGGGCGGGGGGACTGCAGTTCCCTTCCATCTCTGCTCGTAAGGAGCTCTTGTTCCCTAACAGCACGACTGTCGTGCCCGCTCTCGTCCTAGATCCCAACCCATTCGTTGGAGTTGTGTCACGTGTGCGGTCACCAACATCATGAAGGAATGCTACATAGTTGATCCTGCCAGTAGTCATATGCTTGTCTCAAAGATTAAGCCATGCATGTGTAAGTATGAACTAATTCAGACTGTGAAACTGCGAATGACTCATTAAATCAATTATAGTTTGTTTGATGGTACCTACTACTTGGATAACCGTAGTAATTCTAGAACTAATACGTGGAACAAACCCTAACTCCTGGAAGGGATGCATTTATTAGATAAAAGGTCGACACGGGCTCTACTCGTTGCTCTGATGATTCATGATAACTCAACGGATTGCACGGCCAACGTGCCGGTGACGCATCATTCAAATTTCTGTCCTATCAACTTTCGATGGTAGGATAGAGGGCTACCATGGTGGTGATGGGTGACAGAGAATTAGGGTTTGATTTCGGAGAGGGAGCCTGAGAAACGGCTACCACATCCAAGGAAGGCAGCAGGCGCGCAAATTACCCAATCCTGACACGGGGAGGTAGTGACAATAAATAACAATACCGGGCTCTTACAAGTTTCGTAATTGGAATGAGTACAATCTAAATCCCTTAATAAGGATCCATTGGAGGGCAAGTCTGGTGCCAGCAGCCGCGGTAATTCCAGCTCCAATAGCCTCGTCCCTTCTACCGGTGATGCGCTCCTGGCCTTAATTGGCCGGGTTATGCCTCTGGTGCTATTACTTTGAAGAAATTAGAGTGCTCAAAGCAAGCCTATTGTCACGGCCCATCTGATTGATGGACGCCTAGCCCAATTAATGGCCCAACTATCACCTTCTACATAAGCACTTAGGTAAGCGATCACTTATGTAAGCGCTTAGGTAAGCACCTCACTTAGGTAAGCGCTTAGGCCACCTCACTTAGGTAAGCGCTTAGGTATTCTCCTTTGAAAATATCTAAGTTATTTTAGATCTAGAGAAATTGTAGCCACACTTTGAGGAGGTAGAACAACTATAAATACCCCCACTCCTCTTATTTGTAAAGTACCCCTCCATTCATTCAATACAAGTTCACTTGCAAAGCTCTTGTGCTCTTTCTCTCTCTAGCACTCTCAAGCTCTTCTTGTTCAATTACTTGCCTCCCACAAGTCTTCTACTGGTTTGTTTGAACTCTTCAAGGCATAGTTAGCATCTTCTCTCGTAAGATTGATTAAGTGTCGCACGGGTTAGCACTTCTGAAGCATGTCCAAGCCTAACTCCGTGACAGGTGGTATCAGAGCAAGGTAAACCTAGTCCCTACACTATTCTTGTTTGAGTTGTGAGTATGGCAAGTGAGGAAGGATCTGTTGAGACCGCTTTCGATGAGCAACAAATGGAGCAAGAAGCTCGTGGACATGAGGAGCAACGTGCTCCAGCCAAATGTGGTAAGTTCAAGGTTCCAGCCAAGGAGACCATGGACTCACGTGTTGGTAACTTGGAGAGGAGCATCTTTGATATAAACTTCCTTGTGGGAGATCTCAGCGATCAAGTCGACAACTTGATTGATGACAATGCAGAGATCACGCGGGCTACCAAACTCATGATCAAAGAGTATGGCCGCTCGTTTAGGGGAGAGATATGCTCCTTAAATCAAGGTATGTCTAACCTTCGTGATTTTGTTGAGGGAGAGATTCATTCTCTTCATAGGGAGATGGAGTCCTTTCGCCAAAACAACTTGCTTGCTAGTACGGCTGCCACTGCTAGCACTTCCACTGCAGTACATGGCTTGAAGATCTCGAAGCCTGCCATGTACAACAGCATACGGAATGCAACTACCATGGAGAACTTCTTGTTCGGCCTTGAGCAATACTTTGAGGCCATGGGGTTTGTTGACGATCTGGCCAAGATAGGCAATGCCCCAATCTTTCTAAGAGATGCTGCCCAGCTCTGGTGGAGATGGAAGCACTCTGAACGGGAGAAAGGATTATGCACCATCGACACTTGGGAACAATTCAAGGCCGAAGTACATAGGTACTCTGTCCCTCACAATGTAGACAGCGAGGCGAGAACATCGCCTATGTCAGACAGGTAGTGTTTCTGAATACATTAAAGAATTTACTACCCTTATGCTTGAAATCGAAATGTCTGACAGGGAGTTACTCTTCTACATCAAAGACGACTTGAAGGACTGGTGAGAGTCGAGTTGGAGAGTCGTAATGTGCAGACTCTGGATGCTACCATTGCCGCTACGAAAACCTTCGTCGACTACTCTGCTCACTCCAAGAGTAAGAAGCCGAACTCTGGAAAAAGTGGGGGAGAGAAGATCAGGCAAAAGAAGCAGGATTTGGGTCGTAATGAGGGTGGACAACACAGGCCCTCAAATGACCGTCCTAGGTATGAGAAGAGGTCTGGAGGTAAGCACAACTCCACTAATCATCCTAGACCCTGTTTCATTTGTGACGGACCGCACTGGGTGAAAGACTACCCCAAACGCAAAGCCATGAATGGCGGCACTCAACCCAGAAAAGGCTGACGAAGAAGCCCAAGTGGACATGGGATCTATCCAACAACTGGGTAATCTTTCAAGGCATTTTTCTCCAACAATCGCCAAGGAGAAGGGACTGTTGTACACTGATCTTGCCATCGAGGGCAAATCAGCTAGTGCGATGCTGGATACGGGGGCAATGCACAACTTCATGGAAGCAGAAGAGGCCAAACATCTAGGCCTCAAACTAACAAAGGGAAATGGCACCATCAAAGCAGTGAACTCGGAAGCGAGGCCTGTCTAAGGCATGGCTCACAGAGTTGTAGCCCAGATCAGTGAATAGACGGGTAAGTTAGACTTTACTGTCATTCCTATGGATGATTTTAAAGTGGTGTTAGGTCTTGCATTTTTCTACGAAGCTCTAGCTTTTCCTGTGCCTGCTTCACGTTCTCTTGTGGTTGTTGACAACCATAAGATCCGTGTAGTCCCCTTGAAGTGCAAGGAGAGATCTCAACCATCGATGATCTTGGCCTTGCAATTCAAGTAGGGTCTCAAGTCGAGTCCTGGCTATGTCGCTACCATACGAGAGCTAAGCGATGGGGAAGATGTAGCAACACCATCTCTTGCACCACCATAACCAATCCAGGCCATCCTTAACAAGTTCAAGGATGTCATGCCTTCTGAGCTACCCAAAAAGCTTCCACCAAATCGAGATGTGGATCACCACATTGAGGTAGAAGTCGGTGCCAAACCCCCTACCATGGCTCCTTACTGCATGGCACCTCTGGAGCTCGCTGAACTGAGGAAGCAGCTCCACGTTCTAATCGATTCGAGCTACATTCGACCATCAAAAGCCCCATTCGGTGCACCAGCCACTTTTTGCACATTTATGAACAAGGTACTACATCCTTTCCTAGAGGAGCACGTTGGATGACATTATGGTGTATAGCAACACACTTGAGGAGCACGTTGAGCACCTCAAGCAAGTCTTCCAAGCTATACGGGAGAATGAGTTCTTCGTCAAGAAGGAGAAGTGCTCGTTCGCCAAGCAAGAGGCGGATTTCCTTAGTCACCGAATCAAGGATGGTAGACTGTTGATGGATCTAGCAAAGGTATGAGCCATCCAACAATGGGAGCCTCCAACCAAAGTCCCAGAATTGCGATCTTTCCTGAGACTTGTCAACTACTACTGTCGGTTCATCAAGGGATACTCTGCCTAGCAGCACCCTTGACCGACTTGCTGAAGAAGAACTGTACTTGGCATTGGACGGAGGAATGCAAAGCTTCCTTTGAGAGATTAAAGCAAGCAATCTCCGAAGAGCCAATTATGGTGTTACCGGACTACAAAAAGCCTTTTGAAGTCTATACTGATGCATTCGACTTCGCGATTGGAGGAGTCTTCAAGTATGGCACCTTCATTCCAGCTCCTGCTGATTGCAAGGTGGACAAAGCTGCTCGCTTGTTCTTCAAGAACATGGTAAAGCTATGGGGAGTGCCAAAGAGCATAATCAGTGATAGAGATCCTCGCTTTATAAGAACATTTTGGCGCGAGCTAGTCAAGTTGCAAGGAACTGAGCTGAACTTCTTGAAAAGCTTCCATCCTCAAACCAATGGGCAAACTGAACGAGTCAATGCCGTGTTCGAACAATACTTGAGGCACTATGTCAGTGCTCACCAACGAGATTGGGCAAAGCTACTCGATGCTGCCAATTCTCATACAACTTTCAGAGGAGCGAGGCCACAACCAAAAGCCCGTTTGAGGTTGTCTTGGGACAATAACTGCTAATGCCTTTCCTTACACAGGCAACAACCTATCTACCTTTAAGTTTGCAAAGGAATGGCACGAGGAAGCGAATATAATGAGGGCTTGCCTTGACAAAGCAGTCAAGAAGATGAAGAGATGGGCTGATGCTAAACGACGCCCAAAGGACTACACTGCGGGAGACATGGTGATGGTGAAGTTGTTGCCCAACCAATTCAAGTCTCTACGCAAGGTACACAAGGGCTTGGTACGGATGTACAAAGGGCCATTTCCTATCATCAAGCGTGTGGGGAAGGCCGCCTATCAAGTCCAACTCCTTCTAAAGCTAAAGATCCACAACATTTTTCATGTAAGTCTTCTAAAGCCTTTCCATGGAGATGAAGAGGATCAAAGCCAAAACGAGTCAAAGGCTGTGGTCATTGAATTCAATAAAGAGGTGGAATACATCCTTGCTATATCGAGTACTTAGTGAAATGGAAGGCTCTGCCAAACCACAAGGCTAGTTGGGAACGAGAAGACCAGCTTTGGCAATTTGCCGATCACATTCAGAAATTGAAGGCTGAAAATGCGACGAGGACGTCACAGAATTAAGTGGGGGAGGATGTCACAGCCCGTCCAATTGATGGATGCCTAGCCCAATTGATAGCCCAAAGACTTGGCTATCACCTTCTGCATAAGCGCTTAGGTAAGTGCCTCCCTTAGGTAATCACCTAGGTAAGCGCCTCCCTTAGGTAAGCACTTAGGTAAGCGCCTCACTTATGTAAGCACTTAGGTAAGCGCCTCGCATAGGTAAGCACTTAGGTATTCTCCTTTGTAAATATCTAAGATATTTTAGATCTAGAGAAATTGTAGCCACACATTGAGGAGGTAGAACAACTATAAATACCCCCACTCCTCTCATTTGTAAAGCACCCCTCCATTCATTCAATACAAGTTCACTTGCAAAGCACTTGTGCTCTCTCTCTCTCTCTAGCTCTCTCAAGTTGTTCTTGTTTGGTTACTTGCCTCCCACAAGTCTTCCACTGGTTCGTTCGAACTCTTCAAGGCTTACTTAGCGTCTTCTCTCGTAAGATTGACTAAGTGTCGTGCAGGTTAGCACGTCTGAAGCACGTCCAAGCCTAACTCTGTGACACTTTGCTCTTGATACATTAGCATGGGATAACATCATAGGATTTTGATCTTATTATGTTGGCCTTCGGGATCGGAGTAATGATTAATAGGGACAGTCAGGGGTATTCGTATTTCATAGTTAGAGGTGAAATTCTTGGATTTATGAAAGATGAACAACTACAAAAGCATTTGCCAAGGATGTTTTCATTAATCAAGAATGAAAGTTGGGGGCTTAAAGACGATCAGATACCATCCTAGTCTCAACCATGAATGATGCCGACCAGGGATCAGCAGAAGTTGCTCTTAGGACTCCACCGGCACCTTATGAGAAATCAAAGTCTTTAGGTTCCAGGCGGAGTATGGTCGCAAGGCTGAAACTTAAAGGATTTAATGCAAGGGCACCACCAGGAGTGGAGCCTGCAACTTAATTTGACTCAACACAGGGAAACTTACCAGGTCCAGACATAGTAAGGATTGACAGACTTATAGCTCTTTCTTGATTCTATGGGTGGTGGTGCATGGCCGTTCTTAGTTGGTGGAGCGATTTGTCTGGTTAATTTCGTTAACGAACGAGACCTCAGCCTGCTAACTAGCTATGCAGAGGTGATCCTTCGTGGCCAACTTCTTAGAGGGACTATGGCCTTCTAGGCCAAGGAAGTTTGAGGCAATAACAAGTCTGTGATGCGCTTAGATGTTCTAGGCCGTAGCCGTGCTACACTGATGTATTCAACGAGTCTATAGCCTTGGCTGATAGGCCCGAGTAATATTTGAAATTTCATCGTGATGGGGATAGATCATTGCAATTGTTGGTCTTCAACAATGAATTCCTAGTAAGTGCGAGTCATCAGCTCACGTTGACTAGGTCCCTGCCCTTTGTACACACCGCCTGTCACTCCTACCGATTGAATGGTCCGGTGAAGTGTTCGGATCGTGGCGAAGTGAGCGGTTCACCACCGGCGACGTCCCAAGGAAGTCCACTAAACCTTATCATTTAGAAGAAGGAGAATTCCATAGGTGAACCTGTGGAAGGATCATTGTTGAAACCTCTGCCCATTAGAACGACCCGTGAACATGTTCGATGATGCGATGCCGGGCGATTGGCGGTCCACGGACCCCGTCTGCCACTGGGCAGATCACTTGTCGGTCCTCTCGCAGCTCCGACAACCAAACCCCAGTACAAGTCGCGCCAAGGAAATCAAAAGGCGAAAGGCGGTGCCTCGTCACCCTGGGAACGGTGTGCACTCCAGGCTACGCAATGAGAATCCAAACGACTCTCAGCAACGGATATCTTGGCTGTTGCATCGATGAAGAACGTAGCGAAATGCGATACTTGGTGTTAATTGCAGAATCCTGCGAACCATTGAGTCTTTAAACGCAAGTTGCACCCGAAGCCTTCTGGCCGAGGGCACGTATGCTTGGGTGTAACTTGACATTGCCCACCCTACCCTCAAATGCTCGAGTGAACGGCTGGTGGTAGGCGATGGCCTCCCGTGAGCGCGGCCTTGTGGTTGGCCCAAAAACCAAGTCCTCGACGGCATTCGCCTCAACAACGGTGGACGAGAGACCCTCGCACAGTGTCGTGCGACGCGCCATCGGTCGGGACTCGAAAGAACCCAACCCCTTCTCACAATGCAACCCCAGGTCAAGCGAGATTACCCGCTGAGTTTAAGCATATCAATAAGTGGAGGAAAAGAAACTTATGAGGATTCCCCTGGTAACGGCGAGCAAACCAAGAACAACCCAGCTTGAGAATCGGGCGCCCCCGACGTCTGAATTGTGTTCTAGAGAAGCGTCCTCAGCGGCAGACCTGGCCCAAGTCCCTTAGAAGGGGGTGCCAGATAGGGTGAGAGCCCCATCATGCTCAGACTCTGTCATACCACGAGGCGCTATCTGCGAGTCGGGTTGTTTAGGAATGCAGCCCCAATCGGGCGGTAAATTCCGTCCAAGGCTAAATACAGGTGAGAGACCGATAGCGAACAAGTACCGTGAGGGAAAGATGAAAAGGAATTTCAAAAGTGAGTCAAAGAGTGCTTGAAATTGTCGGGAGGGAAGTAGATGAGGGTCAAAAGAACGGCACGAGCTGGTCTGCTGATCGGCTGGCAGCGCGGACTGACAGGGATTGCTAGTGCGTCCAAAGCCCGGGCCCTCGAAACTCTTGAGGAGAAGTCGCCCTCACAGTCGCGGACATAGCACGGGCTGTCACGGCGTGCCTTAGCAACAGCCCACTCTTGGTGTCAGCTTGTGGGCTCCACATTCGGCCCATCTTGAAACACGGACCAAGGAGTCTGACATGTGCGCGAGTCAATGGGTGAGTAAACCTGTAAGGCACAAGGAAGCTGACGTGGCGAGATCCCCTCGAGGGTTGCATCACCGACTAACCTTGATCTTCTGTGAAGGGTTCGAGTGAGAGCATGCCTGTCGAGACCCGAAAGATGATGAACTATGCCTAAGGGGGGAGAAGCTAGAGGGAACTCTAGTGGAGGCCCGTAGTGATATTGACGTGCAAATCGTTTGTCTAACTTGGGTATAAGGGCGAAAGACTAATCCAACCGTCTAGTAGCTGGTTCCCTCCGATGTTTCCCTCAAGAGAGCTGGAGTTCGGTACGAGTTTTATCGGGTAAAGCCAATGATTAGAGGCATTGGAGGCGAAACGCCCTCGACCTATTGTCAAACTTTAAACAGGTAGGACGGCGCGACTGCTCCATTGAGCCGTGCCACGGAATCGAGAGCTCCAAGTGGGCCATTTTCGATAAGCAGAATTGGCGATGCAGGATGAACCGGAAGCCGGGTTACGGTGCCTAACTGCGCGCTAACCCAAATCCCACAAAGGGTGTTGGTCGATTAAGACAGTAGGATGGTGTTCATGGAAGTCGAAATCCGTTAAGGAGTGTGTAACAACTCACTTGCCGAATCAACTAGCCCCGAAAATGGATGGCGCTGAAGCGCGTGACCCACACCCAACCGTTGGGGCAATGGCCAGGCCTCGATGAGTAGGAGGGCGCGGCGGTCCCTGCAAAACCATGGGCGCGAGCCTGGGCGGAGCGGCTGTCGGTGTAGATCTTGGTGGTAGTAGCAAATATTCAAATGAGAACTTTGAAGGCTGAAGAGGGGAAAGGTTCCATGTGAACGGCACTTGCACATGGGTTAGTCGATCCTAAGAGACGGGAGAAGCCCGTCTGATAGCGCATCCACACGTGAGTTTTGAAAGGGAATCTTGTTAAAATTCCCGAACCAGGATGTGGTGGATGACGGCAATGTTAGGGAGTCTGGAGACATCGGCGGGGGCCTCGGGAAGAATGCCCTTGAACTATTCTCAAACTTTAAATAGGTAGGACGGTGCGTCTGCTTTATTGAGCCGCACCATGGAATTGAGAGCTCCAAGTGGGCCTTTTTGGTAAGCAAAACTAGTGATGTGGAATGAACCGGAAGCCGGGTTATGGTGCCCAACTATGCACTAGCCCAGATCCCACAAAGGGTTTTGGTTGATTAAGATAGCAAGACGGTCGTCATGGAAGTCGAGTGGCCTTGCTACCATGATCCACTGAGATTCAGCCCTTTGTCGCTTTGATTTGTCCCCCCCAAGCCCCTTCTATCTCTTCCAAAAATGTAAAGGAGGCTAGCATCTTCAAGTGAGATGAGACGAGTTGCCCGAGTGATGGGCGGGGCAATCCATTGTCTCGAGAAAGGCTACGAATCATTTCCAGCAAGTGTTGGGCGAGCTCCTCACATGCGGAATGGCGCGAGCTATCCTGCCTATCTGCTCTAGGCACGGACCGACACAAATTCCGGGGCATCCAAGGCCCAAGCCATTGAAATGCCAGAGAGATATCACCCTCACAGTAGTGGAAATAGTGTGTCGTATCACGGCGTGCCTCGACAATTACCGCTCTACTGGTGTCAGCCTACGGGCTCCTCATTTGGCCCGTCTTGAAACACGGACAAAGGAGTCTGACATGGGGTGAGTAAACCCATAAGGCACAAGGAAGCTGATGTGGTGGTATCCCCTCAAGGGTTGCATCGCCAACTGACCTTGATGTTCTATGAAGGGTTTGAGTGAGAGCATGCCTGTTGGGACCCAAAAGATGGTGAACTATGCCTAAGCATGGCGAAGGCAGAGGAAACTCTGGTAGAGGCCCGTAGCGATACTAACGTGCAAATCATTCGTCTGACTTGGGTATAGGGATGAAAGACTAATTGAACCGTCTAGTAGCTAGTTCCCACCGAAGATTCCCTTAGGATAGCTGCGGCTCGATACGAGTTCTATCGGGTAAAGCCAATGATTAGAGTCATTGGGGGTGGAATGCCCTCGACCTATTCTCAAACTTTAAATAGGTAGGATGGCATAGTTGCTTCATTGAGCCGTGCCATGGAATCGAGAGCTCCAAGTGGGCCATTTTTGGTAAGTAAAATTGGCGATGCGGGATGAACTGGATGCCGGGTTACGGTGCCCAACTGCGTGATAACCCAGATCCCACAAAGGGTGTTGGTCGATTAAGACAATAGGAAGTTGGTCATGGAAGTTGAAATCCAATGGATGGCGCTGAAGCGTGCGACCCACACCAGGCCATCGGGGCAAGGGCCTAGTCCCCAATGAGTAGGAGGGCACTGTGGTCGCTACAAAACCCTGGGCATGTATATGGATAGTAATAACAATGTATATGGATAGTAATAAGAACCCATGCACGTGTAAGTAGCAAAAGTAAAACATGTAGGGAGTGATAGCAGCATGTGCAGACAGCAAAAGCAAAACGTTCATGTATAGGCAGCAAAAGTAGAATGTGCTGGGAGCGATAACAATACATGTAGATAGTAAAAGTAGAACATGTAGGCAATAATAACACTACATATGGACAACGATAGCAGAACGTGTAGGTAGGGATAGTAGCATGTGTAGACAATAATAGCAGAATATGTAGGTAGCAAGAGCAGTACATGCAGACAGTGATAATAGAACATATAGGTAATGATAATAGCACGTGCTGACAACAATAGCAGAATGTGTAGGTAGTGATAATAACATGTGCAGGTAGCAATAGCAGCAGGTCCAGTAGCTTGCAACAACCAAAGAGAGAATGTGTCCCAATGGCAGGTTTGGTAGCTTGTAGTAGTAGAGGAGAAAACGTGTCCCGATGGCAGGTTTGGTAGCTTGTAGTAGTAGAGGAGAAAATGTGTCCCGATAGCAAGTCTTGCAGCTTGTAGCAACAAAGGAGAAAGCATGCTTTGGCAGCAAGTTTAGTAGCTTGTAGCAGTAGTCAAGGAAACCTACCAAGGTAGTAGGAGAGGTAGCACCAACAATTGGAGGAGAGAACCTGCCAAGGCAATAGAGGAGGCAGCATCGATAACAAAGAAGAGATCTTATAGTGGTAGTAGGTGAGGTAACACCAACAATATGGGGAAAAAACCTGCAATTGATAAAATCGATAGTGGAGAGAACCAACAGGGAGAGAGAACTTGTAGCAAAGATAACCTATAAAGAAGTGATCAACAATGAATAAGCAAAGACTAGTAGTGAGGAAGGAGAAGATCCATGTTTTGCATGAACAACCTATGCACTTTGAGTGATCTTTTTCTAGGAAACTTTTCATTATAAACCTTTTGATACACTTGTCAAAAAAGGGTGGGATACCCTTGGAGTGATTGAGGCATCAACTCAGTGATTAGAAGATTATTGTAAGTGGTTAAGGAGTGACCCTTCCATAACCAAAGTATATCCCTTGATAACAATAATGGATTGTGTGATTTAGGAGTGATTCTATCATATCGTGGACATAGCTCACACATTGTGGGTGAACCATGTAAAATGTATTGTGTGTTCTTGGGTGCTTGCATTTGATTGATATCTGTACGTCTTTTCTCACATAAAAAAAAAAGAAATAAAATTTGGATCATTGGTTCTTACAAGTCACAGAGGTTAAATTTAGATAGATTTGTTAAAAGTGAATATCTCATACTAATTCACCCCCCTCTTAATGTGAGACCTAGAAAGGTTCTCATCAATAATAATAAAAACCTATTAAAATAACTCATTTAGATGCTAAAATTTGTCCAGCCCATTACATAACAATATTACCCTTGAATAACTCAATCAAATGCTTAAACATGAGCCACTAGTTTCAACTTTCTTCCTAAGGCCATGGATTTCATATTCCTCCACAAATAACACATTTGCAAGCCTCAGTGAAGCCTTCATCATCCTCAATTCATGCCTAGTAATTTCCTACAAATAAATGTTGCACAACTTGTTAAGTGCTTCCTTTATATTCTTTGTCCTTGCCCTTGTCATTGGCCCTCTAAGGTCTTGTAAACTATTAACTCCTTCATAAATTTGAACTAGTATAGTATGGATTCTATCATTCCCTCTCTCATCAAAATGATTTGTCTTCAAATCAGCACTTGCATCATCAGTGAAAAAAGAAGAAAGGTTAGAAACATTAAATGTTGCACTCACATTATACTCACTAGCCAAGTCAAGTTTATATGTATTGTTATTAACTCTTGCCATAACTTGGAAAAGGACCATCTCTTCTTGGTTGCAACTATGGTTTCCTTTGCATAGGAAATTTGTCCTTCCATAAGTGTACCCAAGCCTAATCACTAGGTTCAATTATTTGATAATTAATTATTAAACCTTGATCTTCTTTTATATTAGCTCTAAGCATGACTATCTTCATCTCCTTGTAATAGTCCTCCACATTCATGGACATTTGAACCAGTCCTTGCAACTTTTTATACAAGTATCTCTAGTAATGGCTAAGCATAAATCTCTTGTGCATTCCCAATTTCATCTTTTCCTATGACTGAATTTGCATCTCACCATTCCTCCTCCTTATTCTTCCTACCAAATGCTTGCATAATTAGTGAATTCCATGGCTGCCAACTTTACTTTCTTCTCCTCAAAATAGTTATGACAATCAAATACATGTTCAGCCTTTCTTTTCCACTCTAAATAAATCTTGGGATCATTCTTCCCTTGAAATGATAGAATCTTCATCTTTATGTTGCCTAAATTGCTATCTCTTTTGAAAACAACTTTCTTACCTTTTCTTGAGCTTGATTTTTCAAAATTTGATTCTTCCTTAACTTCTTCCTCAATCACATGCCTCTTAAAAGATTTGGATTTGCTAGATGATTGTAAATCATCCAACCTTGGATTTATCATCTTTAATTACTTGGTAACAGCCTTCATCCAAAACTTCATGCCTATATTGTACTATTCTCCTTCATTACTTATATTTGCAACTTGCAAAAACACATTAATAATTAAAAGAAATTTGTTCCTCACACACTCCTTCACGTGTTTATCCTTAATTACATTGTTATCACTCGTGTTTCACTCTATTTTGGCTTTTCTAAGTGATGATTGCACTACTCTTGCCTTTTTTCACTCAAGCTAGCCTCTTTATGTTCTTAAAAGACTTCAGATCAACGTATTACAAAAAGCAATCTGTTAGATGGTGGCAAATTTAAATATTAAAACATTAAAAAAATTTCAAGATATCCTTTTTATGCTTGGAATGATTTAAAAAAAATTGCAACCTTATAAATTTAAACAAGTTGCAATAATCAAGATGCACTACTCAACTCAAATACAACTTGTTTGTCTTCCTTTTTTTTTTCTTTTTTTTAACTTTCTTTTTTAATCAAATTAGTCATCCATAAAGTTAACACAACTTTAAGAGCAAAAATCTAATCAGAACAAACAAGAAGAACTAAGTAAAGAGACACAAGGAATGAATACAACACAAAGAAAAGTACTAAAGAGAGATAGATAAATGACATGTAACTTATTTCTAAAACCAATACTCTAATTCCAAATGATAAAGAACTTGCTAGTTAACCTACCTTAGAAACCCATGAATCAAATTGTTATGCACACCCTAAAAAGCAATTTTCCATTCATATCTTTCTTTCATGTGAATTTGACAATAGTCATTCTTTAAATCAATTTTAGAAAATATACATAAACCATGCAATTCATCAAGCAAATCATCTAACCTAGGGATAAGATGTCTAAACTTGACAATGATTTTATTGATGGTTTAGTAATCCACACACATGTATAATGTTCCTTCTTTCATTGGCATCAAAATGATAAGAATTAAACATGGACTAAGACTCTCCCTTATGAATCCCTTTTGCACTAACTTATCTATATGCCTTTGTATCTCCTTTGTTGGAATATTCCTTGTATTCCAGTTGAGTTAGAATTACTCTTTTGACCTTTATCTTATATCCCTATATATATAGGCATACTAGGATTATGAGAAAAAGAGATTAAGAGGCGAGTCACACTCTTTGTTTCTTGTAACACTCTTTTCTAATAATAAGAGTATTCCTTCTGTCTTTCCCGTGGATGTAGGTCATATCAACCAAACCACGTAAAATTCTGGTGTTGTTTTTCTCTTTGTTTGATTACTTTCGTGTGATTTTCGTTAACAAACTGCTATTAGAACCCACCAAAATACCACCACTGACTCACTGAAAAAAAAAAAAGCTGTCTCTCTCCTCCTTGGCCACCACCGCTAAATATCTCTTCATTGTTGTCCCTGCTAACGCCATCGACGAGCCCACTAAAATTGAAAGCAGCCTCTCTCCTCCTCGAAAGAGAGAGAGAGAGAGAATTGGAAAGTTTTTCTTTTTCCCGTCGCATAACTCCGTCGCATAGCCCTGTCAAACAACACATAGAGAGAGATAGAGGCGGAGAAAGAGAAGCAGAGGTGCTTCTTGATCGAACCGACATAGGTGTCAAGTCAAAGTAGAATGTGCTCGAGTTAGCTCTTTTTCTGGTAGATCTCCTCGATCGTCTTCCCAGGACCATTGGTTGCTCATTCCATGTTCGTGTTGTTGCTTGTTTGCAACGGCACGACACCAATCACCACCATCGTTGATTCTAGATGGCAGAAACAGAGAATTGGCACTGAGGAGATTTAGGAGAAGCCGACGCTACTAACCTGCACCAGAGCAAGAGGTGCACCCAAAACATTGAGCACCGATCTCAGATCAGTGTGTTTGTTGCATATCCGACAATAGAGGGAGAAAGAGAGAGAGAGACCCAAACCAGGCCGGCGCACTGAATATTTGGGAGAAGTCGACAAAAGAGGGAACAGATCGAGCTACTGTCTTTTCCTTCTGGTCTCCAACAGGTAGAGTACTGTAGTGTCAGCGGCAACGATTGGTTTCACTTGGGTAATTTTATTAATTTGGGCCATCAATATGTATTTTTCAATTTTTGTTCTGGGTGTTTTATTTCAATGGCTTCTTCATCTTCATCAATGATGAAGTTTGAAATTGAGAAGTTCGATGGAAACACCAATTTTGCACTGTGGCAAGTTAGAATGATGGCAATTCTGATGCGAGAAGGTACAAAAAGGCCCCTACTTTGCAAGGAGAAAAAACCGAAGTCAATGTCTGATGCAGATTGGGATGACATGGATGATAGAGCTCTATCCTCGATTCAACTCAGTTTGGGAAATGAAGTTTTGATAGAAATCCTCGGTGAAAGAACAGCAGCTAGTGCATGGCTAAAATTGGAAAGTCTATACATGCAAAATCTTTGACTAACAGGCTCTGATTAAAGCAACGCCTTTACACTCTACGTATGTCAGAAGGTACTTCTTTGAAATCATATATTGGAGAGTTTAGTTCAATTGTTACTGATTTAAGCAATATTAATGTTCATATTGATTATGAGGATCAAGCTTTACTGCTATTGTGTTCTTTGCCTCCGTCATACAAGCACTTTCGAGATACTATGATTTATAGTATTGAAGATATTTCCCTTGAGAATGTCAAGACTAATTTGCAAGCCAAGGAGAAAATTGATAGTAGTTTGACATTTTCTGAGACATCAGATCAGAGTGTTGGTTTGATCATTGATCGAGGAAGATCAAAGGAGAGAGGTCAAAATTCAGGAAAATCAAGATCGAAATCAAGGCATAAGAATTTGACATGCAATTATTGCAAGAAGAAAGGGCACATCAACTTTGATTGTTACAAGTTGAAAAATAAGCAGAAAGTAAGTGACAGTAATCAGAAGAACCATCCAGTAGGAGAAGCTCATGTGGCAGCAAATGAGAGTGATGATTTGCTTTGTGTCACTCAAGGCCGAGGCAGATTTCAGGATACCTGGATCATGGACACTGGAGCCTCGCAACATATGACTCCTAATAGAGAATGGTTTACCACTTACAAGCCAATCAATGGTGGTGTTCTATTAGGTAATGATCACGTATGTAAGGTTGCTGGGATTGGTACAATGCAGATCAAGATGCATGACGGTGTCATTAGGACCATGTCTGAGGTCAAACACATTCTAGATTTGATAAAGAATCTTATCTCTTTGGGCACTCTTGAGAAGAATGGCTACAAGATTGGGTGTGAAGGTGGAGTTCTGAAGGTTTCCAGAGGTGCTCTTGTATTGATGAAGGCTACCAGAATTGGCACATTGTATTTCTTGCATGGTTCTACAGTCACAGACTCAACTGTAGTTTCTACTTCAGTTTCAGATTCAGACGTGACAAAGTTATGGCACATGCAGATGGGACACATGAGTGATAGAGGTATGGCTACTTTAAGTAAGAGAGGTCTTCTGTGTGGTCAAAATAATGGAAAAATGGAATTTTGTGAGCACTGTATTTTTGGAAAGCAGAAGAGGTTGAGCTTTAGTACAGCCATCCATAAAACAAAGGGAACATTAGACTACATCCATTCAGATCTTTGGGGTCCTTCTTAGGTTCTCTCTAAAGATATGGGTGTTGCTTATATGCTCACTTTCATTGATGGTTTTTCTCACAAAGTTTGGGTCTATTTCTAGAAACACAAAAGCCAAGTGTTTGGAACCTTCAAGCAGTGGAAAACTTTACTTAAAAAGCTGACTGGGAAGCAGATTAAGAGGTTGAGAATAGATAATGGCCTTGAATTTTGCAATAACGAATTCAATGAGTTTTGTAAAATTGAAGGCATTGTTCGACACCGCACAGTTGTAAAAACTCCACAGTAGAATGGAGTTGCAGAATGAATGAACAGGACTTTGATAGAAAAAGCTAGATGTCTATTAGCCAATGCAGGTTTGGGCAAGGAGTTTTGGGCAAAAGCAGTTAATATAGGTTGTTGGTTGGTAAATCGATCTCCTTCTACTTCTATTGAGTGTAAGACACCTAAAGAGGTGTGGTCAGGCAAACCTGCAGATTATTTTAATTCGAAGATATTTGGCTATCCTACTTATGCTCATGTTAATGATGAAAAGCTTGAACCGAGGGCTAAGAAATGCATTTTCCTTGGATATGCTTTTGGTGTGAAAGGTTATAGGTTGTGGTGTCCAAACCCTAAGTCTCCAAAATTCCTCATCATCAAAGACGTGACATTTGATGAATCCGCTATGCTGCATCCAAAAGAGGAAGTCTTAAGGCCAAACAATGAAGATGGTGGGAGTTCCACACTGTAGGTGGAGTTTGAAAGTGATATTCCTTCTAAGTCAGGTCAATAGATTCGGGTTGGCACTTCAAAAACAGACGAGGATACTCTAGATACTCAATAGGCGCAGCCATACAATATCGCCAAAGACAGACCCAGAAGGATTATTAAGCCACTAGCCAGGTTTTCATACCCAGATTTTGCTTATTGTTTGGCAGTAGCGAAAGAGGTGGAGTACAATGAACCTAGAAACTACTCAGAGGCTATCACTTATACTGAATCTTCCCAGTGGAGTACAATGAACTTGGGGTTGTGTTATGAGAAGGGGTTGGGTTCTTCCCAGTCTTGAGCGATAGCACATTGCATGAAATTGTGCAAGGTTCCCTCGGCCACCATTGTCGAGGAAAATGCCATTAAGGACTTGGTTTTTCGGCCTACTACGACACAGTGCTTGCGGGAGGAAGTTCCCTCAAGGATTTGAGGGTACGGTGGGCAATGTTGAGTGACACCTAGGCAAATGTGCCCTCAACCAGAAGGCTTTAGGCATAACTTGCATTCTAATACTTGATGGTTTGTGAGATTTTACAATTCACATCAAGTATCAAATTTCACTACGTTCTTCATTAATGCGAGAGCCAAGATATCTGTTGCTAAAAGTCATTTGGATACTCATTGTGGAGACACAATATCCTGACCGCACACTACTCCTGGGTCAATGGGGCATTGTCTTTTGCTTTTTCATTTCCTAGGCGTGATTTGAGTTGAGGTTTGGTTGTTGTCGACGTGAGAGGGTTGACGAGCAATGTCCCCCATGGCAAATAAGGCAATCCCCCTTGTGGTGAACCACCCACGTCACCACGATCCAAACACTTTACCAGACCATTCAATCAATAAGAGCGATGAGCGATTTGTACAAAGGGCAAAGACATAGTTAACACGAGTTGATGACTCATGCTTACTAATGGATCTTTCTCAAGGGATTTAGATTGTACTCATCCAATTACCAAACTCATAAGAGCTCAGTATTGTTATTTATTGTCACTATCTCCACGTGTTAGGATTGGGTAATTTGTGTGCTTGCTGTTGAGCCCATCTTTGATGGCTAATGTTAGATTTGTTGTCAACAGCATCTCATATTTTGTCCTTGTTGATTTGATGTTATGAATGCCATTGAGATGTAGAGAAATCTTTGGTCAAAACTATTGAACCTTGAATTCAATAAGTCAATGTTGACCATTGACCTTAAATTTAGGAATTAATTCTGACTATGAATGTAAGGCAACCCTTTGGAATCAATGCTGACCATTGATGATTATGCAACACTAATCTCAAGGCTTATAAATACATCCATGCATTTCTCAAGACGTGGGTGTGTTGTAGAAAATATAAGAGAGAATGACAAAGAGAGTGATTGACAAAGAAAGGTACAGTGGCAACCCAAAGAAAGGTGCACTTGCTAAAAAGGAGACAATAGGCACCAAAGAAGAAGTTAGCCATACTAAAGGGAGAAGAAGGTGCAACAACCACTAAAGAAAAAGGTGTGTAGTAGTAAAAACCAAGGACAGGTGTGCAAGGGTAACTAGTCAACCACACCAAGGGAGAAGGTGTGTAGCGGCAAAGGAGAATGCCCAATCAACGAGTGCAAAGGAGAATGCCTACATATGCTCCTACATTCAACCAAAAAAGAAGACAAGGAAAAGAAATGGCTATGGTTATGGAAGTAGCCTTAAAAGCTTCTAAGAAGGAAAAGCCATGGATCTTGGACAGTGGCTACTCTTCACACATGAAAGGAGACTCTAAAGTGTTAAAGGGAGTAGTAAAGTATGATGAAGGGACAATCACTTTTGGTAATGATGGTGCTTTAAAGATTAAAGGTGTTGGTGCTGTTGAAATTGGTGTAGAAAAACTAAAATTGAAGGAAGTGCTTTATTTTGAAAGGCTAAAACACAATTTTATCAATGTTAGCCAACTTTGTGATGATGGATATAAAGTTACTTTCAGCAAGAGTAGCTACACAATAAAGAGATTAAGTGATGATGCTGTTCTTATTAAGAGAGAAAGAATAATTGGAAATTTATGCCAAGTTTCTAAAAGCAAAAACATATGCAACATGAGTACCAAAGATGAGAATTTGTTGTGGTATAAGAGATTGGGACATGTCAAAAAAGGCTGAACAAGTTGTCCAAAAATAAAGCTATGAAAGTTGTACCCAAGCTGAGAAGAGAAAGAAATTACATTTGCAGCAAGTGTCAAAAAGGGAAAATGGTGAATACTTCCTATAAAAATGTGGAGATTCAAACAAAGAAGCCATTAGAGCTCATTCATTTGGACCTTTGTGGTCCTATGAGACAAATTCATTCATTGATGATTTTACAAGAATGACTTGTATTATGTTCTTGAATCATAAGTTAGATGCTCTCAATAATTCCAAGAGCTATAGGAGGCTAGCTAAAAATTAGTTGGGGGGAAATATCAAAAGGCTCAGGACAGACAATGGGAAAGAATACACATGCAGTAAATTTGAAAATTATTTCAAGAAGCATAGAGTGAAGCATGAATATGCTAGTCCCTGCATACCTTAACAAAATAGTATGGTTGAAAGGAAAAATAGAAACCTAGTGGATATGGCAAGAACCATGTTGGCTGAGCATGGTACTTTACATGGCTACTAGAGTGAGGCTATCACTACTACAACTCAAATTCAAAATAAATACTTGATGAGATCACATATAGAGAAGACACCCTATAAGCTGTGGAATAAAAAGAAGTCAAGTGTAAAACATTTTAAAATGTTTTGAAGTCCATGCCTCATTAAAATCAAAGGGAAGAATCTAGATAAATTTGATGAGAAGGTTGATGAAGGCATATTCTTGGGCTATATACCAAATGGAAAAGGCTTTAGATGTTACAACAAATGGTTGTAAAAAATTATGGACAACTTTAATGTTATAGTAATTGAAGATGCCATGTGTAATAACAAAAACGAATTTAAAAATGATGAATTAGAGGCTATTCAGCATAAGGAAGACATTGATTCTCAAGTTACAAGTGATGAAGAAGAAGAATCAAGGCATTCCTAAACTCATAGAAGAGTCAAAGCTGAAGTTGAGGCTTAAAACATTATTAGTAGTAAAGTGGACTCTGTGTAAACTAGGAGAAGACTAAAATTAGTGAACAAACCTCATTGATCTTTGAGGTTGAACCAAAGTTAGTGGAAGAAGTATTAAAGTACAAGGAATATGTGTGTGTCATGAATGAAGAGCTTGATCAAATTGAAAAAAATAACATTTGGTGTTTAGTACGTAAACCTAAAAAGAAAAGCATTATTAGAACCAAATAGGTGTTCAGAAATAAGCTCAATGAAAATGGTAAGGTGATAAGAAACAAGGCAAGACTTGTTTGCAAAGGCTACTCATAAGTATAAGGTATTGACTTTATAGAGACCTTTGCTATTGTTGCCAGGCTTGAAGCAATTAGAATATTTATGGCTATTGTTACTCAATGAAATTACAAAGTTTTTTAGATGGATATGAAGTCTACATTTCTAAATGGAGAGCTTAAAGTAGAGGTATTTATTAAACAACTTGATTGTTTTATATTTGATCATTATGGTTCAAGTGTGTGCAAATTGAACAAGGCTTTATGTGGCTTAAAGCAAGCTCCACGAGCATGGTATTCCAAGTTAGATACATGTCTCAAAGATATGAAGTTTAGAAAAGGGAATGTGGATAGCAACTTGTACATAAAGGAAGATAAATGGGGCCAGTTAATTGTTATGGTTTATCTTGATGATATAATTTTTGCTGCTGAAAAGGAAGCCCTTCGCACTACTTTTGCTGATAAGATGAAGAAGTTTGAGATGTATATGCTAGGTGAAATGAATTCTTCTTAGGGTTATAGGTTTTGTATAGCAAGGTTAGAATTTTTCTCTCTCAGGAAAAGTATGCTTGTGAGCTATTCAAAAGGTTTTGGATGGAGAACTTTAAAGAAGTAAACACTCCAATCACTGTTGAAACAAAGTTAAGCAAAGATAATGAAGGCAAACTGGTTGATAAGAAGGAATATAGAAAGTTGATTTGAAGTTTACTATATTTGACAGCATCAAAGCCTGATCTTGTTTTTGATTTAACACTTTGTGATAGGTTTCAAAGTGACAGTAAGGAATCTCATCTCATGGCTGCTAAGAGAATTCTGAGATATGAGTAGGGTACAATAAGTTATGGGTTACTTTATAATATATATGGATAGCTTAATTTATATGGGTATATAAATGCTAATTGGGTTAGAAATTGTGATGACAGAAGGTCAATGTTAAGTGATGCATTTTATTTGGGTAGTAGATGTGTTCCATGGCATAGTAAGAAGAAAAATTCATTGACTCTAAGTATTACAGAGGTTGAAATGTGGCCATTACTCAGACTTGCACTTAATTGCTATGGATGAAACAACAGCTTGAAGATCTAAAGATGGATGTGCATCTACCATTACTAATAGCTTGTGACAACCAAAGTGCCATCAATTTATTAAAGAATCCTATCCAACACTTTAGATCTAAACATATTGAAATCAAGCACCACTTCATTAAAGAAAAAAGTGGAGAAAAATAAAGTAAAGTTAAAGTATGTGCCTACTGTGGAGCAAGTTGTAGATATATTCACAAAACCTTTGTCAAGAGAGATGTTCCAAAAATTAAGGCTGACCTTATGTGTTCAGCCATCCCCTAGAGGCTAAGGTATGTCTCTAACTCCTCTCCCTTTCCCTCTTTTATTATTCTTTGGATTAATTGTTAAAGGGGGAGATATTTTGCATAAATCCAAAGAATGTATATACTAATTAAAAAGGGAAGTAGCTTGATAAATAAAGGGGGAGGAAAAAAAATAGGGGAGTTAAAGGTTGTTCCTAATTGGAATCATGCCCACATATAAAAAGGGAGATGCATGTTTTAGGGGGAGTTGTGAATGTCAAAAGCTGCTACTTGTGCTTAATTGTTGATTTTTGGATTTAATGTATTGCCAACAAATCCAAAGGGAAAGATTGTTGAGCGTATCTTTGATGGCTAATGTTAGATTGTTATCAATAACATCTCACATATTTGTCCTTATTGATTTGATGTTATGAATGTCGTTAAGATGTAGAGAGATCGTTGGTCAAAACTATTAATGGTAGGTCAACCCTGAATTTAATGAGTTAATGTTGACTATTGACCCTAAATTTTAAGAGTCAATGTTGACTATTAACTCTGAATTTTAAGAATTAATTTTGACCATTGATTGTAAGGTAATCCTTAGGAATCAATGCTAATTGTTGATGATTATGTAACCTTAATTTGAAGGCTTATAAAAACATGCATGGATTTATCAAGATGTGAGTGTGCTACAAAAAAATTAAAGAGAATGGCAAAGAGAGTGACCAGCAAAGAAAGGTGCAATGGCAAACCAAAGAGAGGTGCAGCTAGTAAAGAGTTGACAACTGCCACCAAAGGAGTCAGCCACACTAAAGGGAGAAGAAGGTGCAACAGCCACCAAAGAAGAAGGTGTACAGTAATAAACCAAAGAGAGGTGTGCAACAACCACCAGTTAACCACACTAAGGGAGAAGATGTGCAGCAGCAACCAATCAACCACACCAAAGGAGGTGTGTAGTTGTAAACAAAGGAGAGGTGTGCAGTGGCAACCAATTAACCAAACCAAAGTAAATGTGTCTAGTGGCGACCAGTCAAACACACCAAGGGAGATGGTGTGCAATGGAAAACCAAGGAGAGGTGTGCAATAGAAACCAATCAACCACACCAAGGGAAAAGGTGTGCAGCGGCAAACCAAGGAGAGGTGTAAAGTGGCAACTAGTCAACCACACCAAGGAAGGTGTGTAGTGGCAAACCAAGGAAAGGTGTGTAGAGTTAACCAGTCAACCACACCAAGGGAGGTGGTGTGTAGTAGCTAACCAAGGAGAGGTGTGCAGTGGTAACCAATCAACCACACCAAGGGAGAAGGTGTGTAGCAGCAAACCAAGGAGAGGTGTTTAGTGACAGCCAATCAACCACACCAAGGGAGAAGGTACATAGCGGCAAACCAAGGAAGAAGGTTTGCAATGATAGCTAATTAATCAAACCAAGGGAGAAGGTGTGTGGTGGCAAACCAAGGAGAGGTATGCAGCGGTAACCAATCAACCAAACCAAGGGAAAAGGTGAGTAGCAGTAACCAATCAACCAAACTAAGGGAAAGGTGTAAAGTGGCAACCAAGGAAACTAAAGGTATAAGGTGTAGAGGCAGCCAAAGAAACCAAAGGAAAAAGGTGCAATAGTAGACAAAGGGAGAAGGTGCAATAGTAACCAATTAAAGAATGTGTAATGGCTATAAATCAAAGAAGGTGTAGTAGCAATCAATCAAAGAAGAAGGAGGTAGTAGTTGCCAAAAGAGAGGCAATCGCACCAAAGAAAAAGGAGTAGCAACATCTAAAGAACAAGGAGATAGCATCAACATCCAAGAGGAGAGTGCAGTGGCAAAACAAACCAGTAATAGTACCAGAGGAAGTCGAAGAGTGTAACGGTAAAGGATACCAGCAATTGCAACAAGGAGAAGATAGCAACTACAACAAGGAAAAGGTAGCAATAGAGGAAGGAGACTTCTTGAGTGATCCTTCTTAAGAAATTTTTAGTCATAAACCTGTTTATAAACTTCTTGAAAAAGGGTGGGAGACTCTTGGAGTGATCAAGAGATCCGTCCATTGAGTCATCGGGAAATCAACTCTTTAATTGGGAGGTCATTGTAAGTGGTTAAGGAGTGATCCTTTCACAAGTGGTTAAGGAGTAATCCTTCCACAACATTAATTGTATCCCTTGATAATAAGAGTGGATTGTGTGATTTAGAAGTGATCCTATCACACTGTGGATGTAATTCACACATTATGGTGAACCATGTAAAAATTTTGTGTGTGTTCTCAGGTGCTCATGCTTGCTTGATATCCATACGACCATTCTTACATAAAGAAGCAAAAAAAAATAAAATTAGATCATCAACTTTAACAGGTCACAAAGGTTTAATCCAAATAGATTTGTAAAAAGTAAGCATCTCACACTAATTAACCCCTCCTTCCTCTTAGTGTGAGACTTAAGAAGGTCCTCATCACTTGCTACCTTCCTTGGCTGTGATGGAACTAAGTTGCACATAGTCTCAGCCAAAATTTTCACTCATGAGGTGTAATAGTGTTTACAAGAATTACTTCCCAACCTTTATTACTTCACCCAAAGTATACAAAGGATGCCAAGACCTTTCCCACAAGTGTTTCCTTACACGTTTTCTCCCTTGTTGTTTCCTAGACATGCAAGGACATGCTGTTACTATTGGTATACCCTCCTAGATGTGCATAGATGTCGGCTGCTACTGGTATACCCCCTTAGAAATGCAAGGATGTGCTGTTAGTGCTGGTATACCTTCCTAGACCTGCTGTTGCTACTAGGAAGCCTCCTGAACATATTGCTACTGTTAGGAAGTCTTTTGGATGTACTGCTGCTATTGGGAAGCCTCCTGGACATGTTACTACTCTCTTTTTGGCTAACTGCTTCTTTGGTGGTTGCTGCACTCTCCTTTGCCAATTATCCCTTGCTTTCTTTCTTCCTTTCCTTGGTCAGTTGCATTGCCTTCTTTCCTTGGTGGCTGCTACACCTGCCCCTTGTTTTCTTTCTTTCCCTTTTACTTAGTTGCAACTTACTTGGTGGCTGCCTTCTCTTTTGCTATTCACCTCTCATTTTAGGGTCAATGGTAAACATTGACTACCTAAAATTTAGGGTCAATAGTCAATGGTTAATCTTGACCCCTAAAATTTAGGGTTATGATTAATGTTGACTCCTCAACACCAGGATTGACCTATCATCACCTATTTTTCCCAATGACCTCACTACATCTCAATAGCATTCATAATATCAAATCAACACATATAACAGTATAAGATGGTGTTGACAACAAATCTAACATTAGTTATCAAAATGGGCTAAACACTGTAAACATTATTTATGCTCTTCATGATATTAACTTGTAGTAGATGTAAAAAGTCTCAATAGTAGCAAAAAATTTTAGATTAAAGTAGAATGGATCAATAGAGGAACCCAAGGCTCTAATACTAATTGATAAGGATCTTCTTAGGTCTCACATTAAGAGGGGGAAGGGGTGAATCAGTATGAGATGCTAACTTGTTACAAATCTTTCTAGATTAAACCTTTGTGACCTATTAAAGTCTATGATTCATTTTTATCTCACTTCTTTAGGTGAGAATGGCTGTATACATATCAAGCAAACGCAAGCACTCGAGAACACACAAAATTTTTATATGGTTTACCCATAATGTGTGAGCTACATTTATAATGTGATAGGATCACTCTTAGATCACACAATCCACTCTTATTATCAAGGGATATAGCTAATGTTGTGGAAGGATCACTCCTTAACCATTCACAATGATCTCTTGATCACTCCAAGGGTTTCCTACTCTTTTTCAAAGAAGTTCATAAAAAAATTATAACAAAAACTCCCTTAAGATAGAAAGATCTCTCCATATGCACAGGCTGTTGTTATAGAAAACTGATCTTCTTTTCTCTCACTATCGGTCTCTCCTCAAACTTTTTGTTGTTCTCTCTTTCTTCACTACTGATTTTTGCTCAAGCTCTATTGGTCTCTCCTTCTTCATTACCAGTTTCACAGCTTTCTCTATCGTGTTTCATAGCTCTCTCTTTACATTTGCCAATTTTGAACTCTTAGCCTCTGTTGGTCTTAGCTCTTTGTCTCTGCTAGGTTTCTCTTTGTCTGTTCTGAGTTTCTCTCTTACCTCTGCAGGGTTTCTCTCCTACCTCTTCCAAGTTTCTCTCTTGCCTTTATTATGTTTCTTTCCTAGCTCTGCTAGGTTTCTCTCCTCTGTAGGTTATCCCTTATGTAGGTTCTTTCCTTTATAGGTTCTCTCCTTTTTCGTTTTCTTTCTACAGTTAGAGGCTTTTTTTTTTCTCCTGCTAGCGGCTCTCTCTTGGCAATTTTTCTTCTGCTCTCTCTTGGTAATTTTTCCTGCTTTCTCTTAGCAGTTTTTCTCTTCCTCTTTCTTGGCTATTCTCTGCAGCTTTCTCTTTCATTCTTTGCATGTCTCTCTTTTGTTCTCTACTACTGCAATTCTCTCTACCATTCTCTACTGCTACAATTCTTTCTATTGTTCTTTACTACTATAATTATGTCTCTTTTTGTCATGCCCTAGCTCTCTTTTGGTAGCTACATGATAAGCCTCAAGTTTAGGATTGCCCTATAATCATTGGTTAGGTTTCCCTACAATCAATGATCAGCATTGATTCCTTAAATTTCAAGTCAATGATTAACATTAACTCCTTGAATATAGGGTCTATGGTAAGCATTGGCTTCTTAAGTTGAGGGTCAACAGCTTTCCTTATAGCCAAAACACCACCAGTAATTTGAATCAACTCGTCGTTTTTCATAGTACAAGGTGGGTGTGGCAGCATTCTAATTTTGGTACTAGTTTCTTCTTATAATTGTTTAATAAGTGCAATAATGACTATTACTATTGGTGGCTTCTGCCTCAATAGATTGCTCATTGGCTATGTTACCAACATTTTGTAAATGTAGTAAACACATATCAAAAGCACTTATAACATTAAATTAATAAAGACAAGTATATAGATGTTGTTAACAAAAAATCCAACATTAGCCATCAAAGATGTGCTCAACACCTAGCAAATCCAAATCCTGCCATGTGATTGAGAAAGAATTAGACTCTGAAAAATCAAGCTTAAGAAAAGGCAAGAAAGCTATTTCCAAAAAATATAGTAATTTAAGCAGCATAAAGACGAAGATTCCACCATTTCAAGGGAAAAATGGTCCTAAACTTTATTTGAAATGGGAAACAAAGGTTGAACATGTATTTAATTACCATAATGATTCTAAGGAGAAGAAAGTAAAGTTGGTAGCCATAGAATTCACTGATTATGCAAGTATTTGGTGGGACCAATTGGTGATAGGTAGAATGAGGAATAGTGAGAGGCCAATTTAGTCATGGGAAGTGATGAAATCGGTAATGCGCAAGAGATTTATTCCTAGCCACTACCATAGAGACTTGCATAGAAAGTTGCAAGAGCTAGTGCAAGGGTCCTTGAGTGTGGAGGACTATAACTGAAAGTTGGAGACAGCCATGATTAGAGCTAATGTAAAGGAAGACTAAGAGGTTACCATGGCAAGGTTTATTAGTGGTTTGAACAAGGAAATTGTAGATGTAGTGGATTTACATCATTATTTGGAGATGGAGGAGTTGTTGTATAAGGTTATCGAGGTGAAGAAATAATTCATGTCCAAAGGATCCAAATTTGGGTGAGCTTCTAGTTTTACATGGAAGGCAACTTGGAATAACACCAAAGTAACCTAAAAGCCAAAAGAAGATGCAAAGCCAAAGGAATCAATTGTTAATGCTAAAGGTAAAACTGAAATAAACTTCTAAATCTCATGATATTCAGTGCTTTAAGTGTCAAGGACATGGACATATTTCTTCTCAATGTCCAAATAAAAGAGCTATGATCATATTGGAGATTGGTGACATAGAAGGCATTAGTTCAAGTTATAAAGAACCCACTAGGCGACTTGCCCTATGAACCCTTAAATCAATTTGTGATGTACACCCTAAAAAGTTGGGAAATAAGTTGGGTTGATCAGATTAGAACCCCAATTAAACTAAGTCCTAAAAGTCCCAATCTTAAATTGCTTGGCTTATGTACATCTTTACCTATGCCTAACCAACCTTGAACTGATATCTTTATGAACTTTGTCTTAAGATTACCAAGGTCTCTAAGTGGTAAGGACAACATATTTGTTGTTGTTGATAGGTTTAGCAAAATGGCTCATTTTGTTGCATATTCTAAAACCATAAATGCAACAAATATATTGAGTTATTCTATAAGGAAGTGGTGCATTTGCATGGATTGCCAAGAATTATTGTTAGTGATAAGGATGTTAAGTTCTTGAGTCATTTTTTGCACATTTAATGGAATAAATTAAGAACTAAACTCTTATTTTCTATTGTTGTACATCCTTAAATGGACAAACGAATTGAAGTAATTAAGAGGATACTCATTTGTTATGTAGTATCATTCAAAAGAACCAAAGGTAATGGGAAAAGTTTTTCCCAAATATTAAGTTTGGTTATAATAGATCTGTTCATTTTACTACTTCTTTGTCACTTTTTGAAGTTATTATGGTTTTAATCCTTTAACTCATTTAGGTATTTATCTTTGCTTGCTAATAAACATGCTAATATTGATGGTAGGAAAAAGGTAGAATTTGTGAAGGATTTACATGCCAAGGTTTGGGCTAACATTGAAACGAAGAATGAGCAATATTCTATACAAGTCAATAAGGAGTGTGTGTAGGTTGTCTTTGAACCTGGTTATTGAGTATGGGTGCATATGAGCAAGGAATGGTTTTCCTTACAATGAAAGTCCGAATTATAGCCTTTAGTAACCATTTCAAGTCTTGGAAAGGATTAATGAAAATGCCTACAAGGTAAATTTACTAGGCAACTATGTAATGTTAGTGCTACTTTTAATGTTGCTGACTTATCTTTGTTTAATTTTAGAGCTTGTTTTTCTTTTGGGTTGCTAGATTTTAGGTTAAGGTTGAATATATATGTAAAAGAGCTTAACTTCTTGAGCTTATTTTGACGTATAGGTTTGGCTAAGTCCAATTAGGGTTTTTTCTTTGATTTTTATGCTTAGTTTCCATTAGTTGTAATCTTTAAGAATTCCTATATCAAGGTAGATTTGTATTCCTTAATTAAAGGGACCACCTATAATTAATTTCTTTCCTATATATGTATGAGAAGAAACATTTTTTCTTATAGAATTATGATGTTTACATGCCTATATAAGGGCTATAACCAAGTAAAATGAGAATCATTAATAATATTAAGGTATTTTCAATAAGCATTGCATTGCTTTCTTGTGTTCTTAGAAGAATAATTTATCTTGACTTATCATATGAGTGATCCACCTTTGTGGCATCTTATGATTGGGGTTCTTAGGATTTGGTTTCCTTAAAATTTTGATACGATAAATCCAACTTATTTCTTACCTATTTGGGGCATGCATAACAATTTCATTCAAGGTTTCCTAAGGGAGTTTGCCTAGTGAGTTCTTTATCATTACCTTTTCAATCAGTGGTGTGATATCTATAAAAGTGATGGGATTAAGGTGATATATTACCTCAAATAGAGTCTGAAAATTAATGTAAGTAATAGAGTATGATCTATAAGAGTGATGGGATTAAGGTGATATACTACCTAAAATAGAGTATGGCAAATAGTGCAATTAGTAGAGTGAGATTTATAGGAGTAATGGGATTAAGGTGATATACTACCTAAAATAGAGTATGACAAATAGTGCAATTAGTAGAGTGAGATTTATAAGAGTAATGGGATTAAGGTGATAAGAGTCTAAAAATTAGTGTAGGTAGTGGAGTGAGATCTACCAAAATGATGGGATTAAGGTGATATACTAACTCAAATAGAGCCTGACAATCAGTGTGAAGAGAGCTCCTATTGTAGGCAAATTCAGCATATGTAAAATGTTCCTCCCAACATTTCAAGTTCTTGCTAATTAATAACCTTAGCAAGGTTGATAGGGCTTTGTTTATCACCTTAGTTTGGCTGTCAATTTGAGGGTGGCATGTAATGCTAAACATGAACTTGGTGCTTAAAGTCCTCCATAATGTTTTCCAACAATCACTAAGAAACTTCACATCTTAATTTGAAACAATACTCCTAGGTATTACATAACTAATGTGAGAAGCATTATCCATCTAATGGAAAGGAACAAAATGAGCCATCATGGAGAAGCAATGTATTACTAGCATGATAGAATCCTTTCTCCTTTGAGTTCTTAGCAGCCTATGTGCAAAATCTATGCTCACATCAGTCCCAAGAATCTCTACAACCAGAAGAGGAGTGTAAAATCCTTAAGAACTATTTATCAATGGCTTGCACACTTTTATTCATTTCCAGCCAATTGAAATACTCTTGAAGTAATGGTAAAATTTTGTTCATTAATGGGCCGGCTAAACCATTGCCATGAACTTGTCAATCCAATAGATCTCACACTAGACTCTTAGGAATGCATAACTTTCCAATCTTAAAGAGGAAGGCATCATACTTCTAAACCTTGTAGGCTACCTATGCATCATAGGACATATAGATGGAAGAGCAATCATAGTCTTTAAGGTACAAGTCCTTGATTAGCCTAAATTCAAGTAGCTTGGCATTGAGTAGGGAAAGCAATGCGTGCTTTTGATGATGCATCTACTGCTACATTTGGCCAACTATATTTGTGCTTGATAACATAAGGAAATGGTTCTAAGAACTTCACCTAACAAGCATGTGTCATGTTAAGTTTCCCTTGTAAATGCTTTCTTTAGTGACTCATAATGAGGCTAAACTACAAACTCTCCTAATAGTAAGTAAAACTATCATGTTTCAAGTACTCAAATATAAAATGACCCATGATTAATGTGTCCATAAAACATAGTAGTCATAAATATTTATTAGTTTTCCTTTTATGTTTTGAATGGTTTATTGCCTAAAAAATGAGTTTATGATAGAGATCAAACTGTCTCCATTATTCCAACACCTATTTCCAACTTATTCTCATAATCTGTTGTAAGGAATCATAGGTCCAATAACTAGAGCAAGGTCTAAATTTATAAAGGAAGCTTTAGGGTGGTTAATCATGGAGGTGCAAGTAAAGGAAGCTATTTTATATGAATCAGGTGCATTGCCAACATTTATCACCTATCTATATGTGGTTAAAGATGAAATATGCATAACACATGAAGAATAAGGCTTGGAGAGGTTTATACAACCTGGTCCATATGTTTGTAATCAATTGGAGCCCAATTTGCAAGCTCAAGATGTATGCAAGTTTTAATTTGCATTTAGGCCCTTATTGAATTTGCAAGCAATCATAACACATTCATGTAATTCAATTGGGTTTTGATTTGTTTTATTTTGCTTCAATCCATATATGTAGTAGGGCTTAATGTTCATGGGCTAGGGTTTTTGTTTTTAGCTTAGAATAAGAATTTGAATTTTCAAATTTGAGTTGTTTGCTAATTAGTTATGGTAAAGAAAAAGGGGGAAAACTATTTATCAAGAACTTATTTTGTTCTTATTAAGGCATCTTGTGGTGACATAATTCATCATAGCTTTGGTTCTAATAAACTGGTTTGATTAGCATCAAGTTCTCTGCTTGATTTAAATACTTTCCTAAGGTTTTAATTCTGCATAATTGGGTTTTAGGCTTAACCTAGCCTAAGGTTTGCATTATTTGGTATCAAAACTTTGGCTTTTCAAATTAGGTTTTATCTATCCTTTATTTTCTTTGTTTATTCTTCATATCTATTGTTCATTTGTAGAAAAAATAATCAATCAAATCATCGATTAGAATGAAATGTTACTCATACAATCTAAAATCTGTTACATTCATCTAATTACTTTGTTTGTTTTGCATCTCCTTATTCAGTTTAGGTTGGTGTTCATGAATCCTTATTCAATTAGGATTCATCAAAAATGTTTCCTTGTTCAATTTAGATTTCTCAAATTGTAATTTTTGGCCAAAATTCAAGAATTCACAAATCCTAAATTAAACTAGGATTCCTCGTTTGATTAAGATTTCACCAAATTTGCTTGTCTTGTTCATTTCTTCATTTTGATCATAGTTTATCATTTTAACTCCATTGTTGCTTGTTGTTTTGGTAAGAACCTTGATAAAGTTATTCATAAAGGGCTTGTAAGAGGACTTTGTCCTTTGTGCTTCAATCCTTAATAGACTAGCCTATAGAACTAATCATGAGGAGACAAAGGAGATACAAAAGCAAGTAAATTAGTTTGTGCAAAAAGAATTCATAAAGGAGAGTTTTAGCCCATGTTCAGCTCCTGTCATTTTGGTGCCAAAGAAAGATGGAACATGGCATATGTGTGTGGATTCCTAAGCCATCAATAAAATCATTGTAAATTATAGAAATCATATCCTTCAATTAGATTATATGCTTGATCAACTGCATGGTTCATATGTATTTTCTAAAATTCATTTAGTGAATGATTATTATTAAATTTGCATGAAAGAGGGAGATGAATGGAAAATTGCCTTTAAGACAAAATATGGATTGTGTAAGTGGTTAGTGATGATATTTGGTTTAACTAATACACCTAGCACTTTTATGAGGTTAATGGATCATGCCTTGTGTTCTTTCATTGGTAAATTTGTTGTAGACTACTTTGATGATATTTTAATGTATTACAAAAATTTGGATGATCAAGTCAAGCATTTGCACGTTGTTTTTAGTGTTTTAAGGGGGCATCAACTATATGCTAATCTTAAAAACTGTGTGTTTTGTATGGAACCCATTATTTTCCTTGCTCTTGTTTTAAGTTTGCATGGAATAAGTGTAGATGAAGATAAGTTCAAAGCAATTAAAGATTGGGTTACACCTAAAAATACAAATAAGATAAGGAGTCTAATAAAGAATCCACTAGGCAACCTGCCCTAGGAACCTTTAAATCAAATTGTTATATACAACCCAGAAAGTTAGGAAACAAGTTGAATTGATCAAATCATAACCCTAAGGAAACTAAATCTTAAAAGCCCCAATCTTAAGATGTCACAAACATTGATTACTCCTTTGATAAGTTAAGACAATGTATTCTTCCAACAATAGAGGAAACCAAAGAAACGTTTGTTGAAAAATATCTCAATCTTATTCATTTCACATAGTTGTAGCCTTTATATAGGCATGTAAACATCTTAATGTTATGAGGAAATGATGTTTCTTAACATATCTATATAGGAAAAACCTTAATTACAGGGGATTCTTTAATTAATGAATACAATTTTACCTTGATGTAGGAATCCTTAAAAGACTACAATTAATGAAAATTAGGCATAAAAGTCAAAATAAAACCTCATGTATCAAGACTTAGCCAAACCTATAAGCCCAAATAAACCCAAGTTAACCCTTTTTACTTTGTATATTCGGCCTTCACATAAAATCTAGTATCCCAAAACAAAAACAAACCCTTTAATACAATTGAGCTTTTCCTTAGCTTGGTCATACAACTTGGACTTATCATGGGCTATATAAGTTTTGTTCTTCAAGTACTAAGTCTTATTCATCATTTTGCTCATAAAGAGAAGTGATTATCCTTGATGTAACATTGGAAAATTTTATAACAACCTTAGAATCTTCTAAAGCAGTCTCTTTAACATGCAGCTCCATGATTAAACATTGTAAAGCCTCTATCATCCTCTTTGTCCTTGCCCTATTCATTGGACCACCATTTCCTTACAAAGGATCTTGGGATTTGTTGCACTTGATCAGCACATTGTTCTCATGATTTAGCAAGTTTCTATAAAAAGTTTGTAAAGGATTTTGGTTTTATTGCATCACCTTTGAATGAAGTTGTTGAAAAGAATGTTGTTCTTAAATGGGATGATGCGCATGAGAAAGCTTTTAATACTTTGAAAGACAAGTTGGCTGATGCACCATTATTATTTTGCCTAATTTTGACAAAGCTTTTGAGGTTGAATGTGATGCATCTTGTATTGATATAGGGTCTATTTTGATGCAAGAATATGAGCTGATTGCATACTTTAGTGAAAAGCTTAGGAGGACAGCATTAATTTATCCTACTTATGACAAGGAGCTTTATAAGCATGGTAGCACTACTTGTGGCTAAGGGAATTCATAATCCAATTTAATCATGAAAGTTTGAAGATTTTGAAATTCCAATGTAAGCTTAATAAGTGATGCTAAGTGGTAATTTATATAGACATTTCCTTCTATGACCAATATATAAATAGGAAGGAAACTTTTATAGCTAATTCATTGTCTAGAAGGTATGTATTACTTACATTTTTACAAACTAAATTACTTGGTTTTGAAAAGATGTGGATTTTGGCCAAGCATGGGATGCATGTTCTAAGGGTACATTTGCTGAGTATTATAGGCATGATGGTTTTTTGCTTAATAAAGATGAATTGTTTATGACTATATGTTCTTTGCATTAGTTATTGGTAAGAGAGACTCATAGGGGAGGCCTAATGGGACATTTTGGTGTGCCAAAGACTTCAGATATATTGCTTGAACATTTTTATTGGCCTAACATGAAACATAATGTGCAATCTATTTATGATAAATGCATTACATGTAAACAAGCAAAATCTAAAGTCATTGATTATATACACCTATATTGTTGAGCCCATCTTTAATGGCAATGCAGATCAGTAGCGGGTGAGATAGCACTGGCAACAAGGAAGGAGAAGATACATATTCTGCTTTAGTAGACCGTACACATTGAGCAATTGATCTCAAGGAAAGGTTTTCCATAAACTCTTGATAGATTTGTTGAAAAACAATGTGGGATACCCTTAGAGTGATCGAGAGATCATTGTAAGTGGTTAAGGAGTAGTCCTTCTACAAGTGGTAAAGGGGTGATCCTTCCACAACATTAGTATATCCCTTGATAACAAGAGTGGATTGTGTAATTTAGGAGTGATCCTATCACATAGTGGATGTAGCTCACACATTGTGAGTGAACTA
>JAHLGO010000673.1:0-11588 GCA_020615895.1 Ceriops decandra | reverse complement strand
GCTATCCTCACCAAGTGAGAAACTTGAAGGTACATTGGCTTATTTTTTGTGATCCATTTTGGACTTAATAAGTGAATAAAAATTATTGCTGCTTTAAGTTTTCCGTGTTGTGCGTTGGCAATTTTTGTTGACTTTTATTGGGTTATTTCAGGTGTACTTCACTTTTATTTCAGACAACAAAATCCCTTTTTTGAACCATTTGTTTATTCCATATATGCATAAAGTAGTGTTAGTTTTATGTTGTATAAATTCATTTTGCATGAATTTTAAGTGCATATGCAATTGGTATTGACTACTCTATAAAAGAAAGTTAAAATATTGTTCAATGAAGCATTCTAGATGCTTTGCATATATATTTCTTTCCTAGTTTATACAGGTTCTAGAAATATCTTGGGGCTTTTTGAAATTGGTGTTGCAATTTTAAGCTAATTGTGATTTATGCAATCATTCATTGCCAATAACTCTTATTTTCATTCAAAATGTGAATGCATGACCAAAGAACTTTGCTTCTTCAAAAGATAATAGGAAAATAACCTGTTTTGCTTCCATAGGTATACCCAAAATCCAACAAACTTAATGATGCAATGAAATTATTTGTGAGCAATGACCCTTCAAAATGAGAATGCATGCCAAAAGAACATATTTCTTGCAAACACACATAAGAATGAAATTTTTGTAATTTTACATTCATGATTCAAATATGGACTTTATGTAACATCTTGTGCCCTTTGTTGTCAAGGAATCTATTTCTTTATTGTTCTATTTTAAGGCCTAGCTAGATAAATTGATGCCTACATTTATCAATATGATACAAATGTAACTATGAAATTTATTCTTATACATTCATGTTGCAAGCAAAGAACTCATATGGTTATGTTTCTCTATTTGTAGTCATGCAACAAGGTAGCATTGGACATTGTATCTCTTGAAAATGTTAGAGAATTTTGTATGCTCCCACCAAATCATCGGGCTAAAGAAGATAAGTTGGAGGTATCTCTCACTTTGAATACTTCATTTCTAATATTCTTTTCATATCATTATGGGCTCTTGATGAATGTGTTATGTCTGTCCCCTTTCAATTGATATTTCGATGATAAAACTCTCATCTATTAGTATGATGAGTTCTTGCAACTGTTATTGGAAATATGTTGCCTAAGTATCTGCTTGCATTTTTGCTAGTTGTATTATTCTTGGACCAATTTGTTGTCATTTCATTTCTGTTGGTCTTTGTATTTGAAAATAACTATCATTCACTTTTGGTGTCACTACTTACAAAACCAATTAATGCCATACTGTACCATAATTCTACCCTTTCCAACTTGATTGGCAACATCTCCCAATTCTAGCCTTGGTATTGTAGGCAGCTCCAAAAACCTCTATTTCTGCTATTGTAGCCTTGTGAATTGTCATCTGAATTGCCAAAAATAGGGATAAGTAGAAAATTAGTCCTAAACTTTTTTAACTTTTTGCAATGTAGTTCTATATGTTTGAACTTTTTAATTTCAGTTCTCAACATTTGTATTTCATTTAAATTTAGGTCATTTTTGGCTGAAAAACGATGAAGTCATTAATTTTGAACATTGATTGTATGGAATTAAAAAATTTCTAAAGGTTTAGGACTTAAGTAAAAAAATCTTTAAAGATATAGCATTGATTTGAAAATTTAAATATGCCAAATGTGCTTATTTTGGGTCTCTTAATATGAGACCTAAGAATGCCCTCATCATCTTTTGTGATCTCATAAAATTATTTTAACATAAAGAACTTCTTTTGATTTTAGCTTTTGTGCACCACTTTCAATAGTACCAACACCTCTAATCTTTAAGACACTATCATTGCCAAATATGACTGACCTTCCATTATATTTTTCTATTTTTTTCAACACTTTGGAATCTCTTGTCATATGTGAAGAGCAGTCATTGTAGCTTTTTTTTCTTGGAAGCTTTTAAGGTTAATACCACAACCATTGCCATTCACTTTCTCTTCTTCTTCTTTGGCCAAATGTAGGAGCATATGTAGGTATTCTCCTTTGCATTCTTTAACATCCTTTGCATTCTTTAACCTGGCAATAATGTCAAACATTCCTCAGTAATATGTCCAATCTTTTCATATCTTTTACAAATTTCTTCTAATATATCAAATCTATTTCTTAATGGAATTTGAGTTCTTTTTACTTAAGGCTATCTTCTTTCTTGATAGAGTCTCCCCTTAGATGCTTGCTTCATGTTCCTCTTTAATTTAGACTCATTACTCCAACACATATTAGCCTTGTGCCCATATTTACTAGAGCACTAGCAAAATCCTTCAAATCTAAATTTTGTTCTTTCAACAAGATCATATCTCTTATCTTCAGCACCTATTTGGTAATTATTAGCATTATAATTATTTCTCATCCCTTTTGCCACCTAATTTTTAGGTGTAGCAACCTTCTTTCTATCTTTGACAGCTTATCTCCTTTAGATAGGAGTTTTTTTTTTTTTACATCTTTCTTAATCCATTTTAATTTGGATTGGTTTCTCTTCTCCATAACCTTAACTTCTTTTAATTTTATCTTTTCTTTGTATTTCCTTTCAGGTATAAACATGATTTTCTTCTTCTCTTTTACCCTATCATTTGACTTTGTAATATAGCCAAGTCCTTTCTTCCCTATGAAATGAGGTCTTTATTTGCTTTGACACTCATCCAACTTTTTGGTAGCATCCTCTATGATAGCATTTGTTGAAAAGGACTCTTCTCTCACTTCCATAGCCTGTATAAAGCTTTTTTTTTTATATATACTTTTTCAATTCAGATTCAACTTTGTGTAGCTTGGATTACAAATTTAGTACTTCTTGCTTTTGTGCAATCACCTTAAAGCCAAGATCTTTGTGTATTTTTCCTTGCTCTGCTTCAAGTACATTCAGCTCCTTAATTCTTTTCAAATAATCTTTCTTTTTTACTTCAAACCCCTTTTTTTTTTCATTTGGAAATCAGATTTATCAACATCAGAATTTTTATTCAGCTTTGTGAGCTTTTTTACCTCGTTTTTTAGCTTGCTATTTTTGTGCAAGCAAACTTCAATTCATTCTCAAGTTATTGCACCATTTCTTTCTCATCCTCTTTAGTTGATTCCTTATCACTTGAGGATTCTTTTTCATCATTTACCATCTGAATCATATCAATTTTTTCTTCAAAATTTTCTTCATCCAATTTGCTTAAGAAATTTTTTCTTTCGGATATGAAGAATTTCATTTTCCCTTTAGCACTTGAATTCCTATCTTTGGAATAATTGGATTTCTTTATTCTCCTCCTTGAGACAAGTTTATCATCATCGTTACTGTCTGCTTTCTTTTCTCTTTGGCAGTCAATGACAAAGTACCTAATGCCTCTACACTTACAACATTTCAAGGGTAATTTTTCCTTGTACTTCCCATTTCCTTTTCTTACATTTTTGGTAATATATGTCATGACCTTATTAAATTTAATATCACTATCTTTTTCTTTAGAGGTGCTGTTGGATTCTTTTTCTTGTTATTTAATCTTTAATTTTTTCACTATCTTAAAGGCCAACTCTTTTTTTGCCTTAAGCTTCTTTTCTTTTTTCATTGGGACTATTCTTATTTCATAAGTCACAAATATGTTTGTAGGAAAACATGATTAGTGGCTTATATTGTGCATATTTAGCTATTTTTAAAATATATCTTTAGAAATAAATTAATTTAGGTAAGTTTTTGTAAGGTCCTTATAAGTTATGAGATTTGATATATTTTTTACTTTTTTATCAATTTCTTTTTTTACTAGGTCTAGCATCTATAAAGTTAGTGTTTAATGTATTATTAAGTAGAAGAAGAATTATTACTCTTTTAATCTCTAACATGGTATCAGAGCTATTGTTCTTCGTAGTCTTCTTCCTTTTGTTTTATTTTTTGTTTGACATCAAAACAAAGTATTTTTGCTAGCCTTTATTATTGGTGATCTCTACTTTACGTGGAAGGCCTTAATTGCCTATAATTGTTATTTTTCCATGAAAGATGTCTAAGGTTGTAGTGACAATTTCTACCACCCAATCAAAAGGGGTTCGATCTCAACAAATTGGAGAACTACAAAGTATCCAAACTGCATATAGTTTGGATGGAAAAAATTATCTTAAGTGGTTCCAACTTGTTTGGACAGTGTTAAAAGGAAGAGGGAAGATTAATCATCTTATGGGTATAAGACCTGAGCAAGGAGATCTGAGTTTTGAGTCATGAGATGAAGAAGACTCCATGATTATGGCATGGCTATGGAGTTCCGTGATCCTTGAAATTAGTGACACATGCATGTTCTTAACCACTGCCAAGGATATTTGGGACATAATTCAACAAACCTATTCTAAAGCTAGAGATGCAATTCAAGTATATGATGTCAAAGTAAAGACGATGATTGCAAAACAAGGAAATAAAATAGTTATTGAATATGCCAATCAATTGAAATCCTTGTGGCAAGAGCTGGATCATTATAGGGTGATAAAAACCAAATGTCAAGATGATGTAGCGATTCTAAAGGCATTTATTGAGCAAGATAGGGTCTATGAGTTCCTCGTTGGTCTTAACCTGAATTTGATCAAGTAAAGGTCCAAATTCTTGACAAGTCGGAAGTTCCATGTTTTAATGAGGTGGTGGCAATAATCTGAAGCAAGGAAAGTGGAAAAGGTCTGTTAGGGGTGACAACAAATTAGTCATAAATATAAAAAGAGCACCATATTTTGGAAATGGACAGCTTAGTCAACGAAAAGCTCAAAACTGTGGAGCACCTATTGTAATAAGGCACACCATACTCATGAAAGGTATTGGAAGCTTCATGGAAAGCCTCCTAGTTGAGAATGGGGACAGAAAGGAGAACAACCAAGGAATTATAAGTAGGCTCACATTGTTGCAGTATGACTAAGTGAATCAACACCAAAGGAGATAGGCAGTCTGAAGTATCTGACTTCTCCCTAAGATTTACTAGTTTGTGATACTGAGGAGGGGGGTGAATTAGTATCACCACAATTTGCAATTTACAGGTAAGTGGACAACTTTAACCTCTTCTTAAAAGTGAACTTTTTCTCAGACACGACTAAGGTAGATCTATTGTTACCTACTAATCACAGTAGTTTCCAAAGTCATCTTTTAGACACCTTGCCTAATAGACAATTTGGATGTTCTTGTTTAGGTTTTTGTTAGGTATGGGTTGGCTGATACTTTAGTTGCGTTCACAACTCAATTCAAAATACAAAATGTAAAGCAAATTATGGACACAAGAGATTTATGTGGTTCCGTCAATGTGACGTACATCTATGGTGGTAAGGACTCTCCCATACCGAGACTATCCACTATCTTGATCCTCTGCTCCTTTCACTATTACAATTACTAAGCAAATACAATACAAAAAGTGTCACTATCTTGACCCTTCTTCTAGCTTGTCTTGCCTCTCTATTGAATTGAAAGGTTGCTCCACTACTACTTAGAAGTTCACCACAATGCTCTCTAACCTCTCTTGAATAAATCTGGAAATACATTGAGTTCTTTCAATACTTTACCAAATTCCTTCTTTAGGTTGTCTCACACAGCTCCTGCTTTTATCGTCTCAAGGTCTCACCCATCTCCTATTTCATGGTCTTATTGTTTCACAGCCTGCCCTCATCCTTCTGGTCTATTCACACCATCGCACGTTCTGGTCTCACGCTATCTCCTGATGTACACCCACGCTTTTGCTATGCTCCCGTCATAGCTTTGCTAGTCTTGCTTTTTAGCTTTGCTGGTCTCTCATTTCAGCTTTGCTAGTCTCCTGTTTCAGCTTTGTTGATCTCATATTTCAGGTCACCCGTTTCTGGTCTCCCTTTTTTTGTCACCCGTTATTGGTCTTATAGCTTGGTCACCTGTCCATTTCTGGTTTTCTTCCAACCGGTGGTCTCATGCCTCATGCTTCACCTATACATTTCTAGTTTTCTTCTGACCGGTGGTCTTATGTCGTGTGTTGTTTTGTGGTGTAGGTTTGTTTCTCTTCTTCCTGTTCAGTTGGATCTCTTTCACCGTCCAGCCGGATCTCTATTACCATGCAACCGGATCTCTCTCTCACCATCCAACTGGATTTCCTCTGTTCTACCAACGGTATCTCTCTCTTCGTCCACCCTTTTTTTGGCTATTCCACATTCTCTCCTTTTCCCTTATTTGGCCATAATTTCTCTCTCCTTCTCCTCTATTCTGGCCGTATACCCCTTTTCTCTCTCTTCCAATGGCTGGCTCAAATTTTCTCTCTCTCACTCTCATGTTCAGCCGACCTTTGGTGTGCAGGTGGTGTGCTATTCCTTTGCCGTCCAGTCTGCTCTTTGGCTGTGTCAGATTTTCTCTCCTTCTCCTGTTTTGCCGTTGGCTCACTTGGTTGGTTGAATAGGATTTTGCTGTTACGCTCTTCTGGTCTATCATTCAATCATCTAGCCCCTTTAGCCATCTCCTCTTTTCTTTGTTTTTGTCGATAGTTGTTCTTCGTTTAGCCCCCTTTCGGTTGTCTCTAGGTTTTCTCTCCTTTTCCGTCCATACCTCTATTCTAGTTGTATACCTCTTTTCTCTCTCTTCCAACGGCTATGTTTTCTCTCTCTTGTGTTTATGCCATGTAGGGTTTGGTGCTGGCTGGTCACTCTAGGTTTGTCGAATGTTCAATTTCCGATCGACTCTCTTCGCTCAATCCCCCTTAGATCGTTTACTCTTTCTCTCTCTTGACCTTATTTTCTTTGTTGTTGTGTAGGGTTTTCTTGTAAAGTTGTGGTTTTACTTCCTTGCTCCTCCATGTAACTTCAAATTACTCTCTTGCCATGTAGCTTTAAATTACTCTCTTGCCTTTCTATGTGGCTTTATTTTCTTGCCCCTCCATGTGGCTTCAAATTACTTGCATAGTTAAATCTAGTTGACAACAATGACAACCCATATAAGGTTGTGGGAACAATAATTTCTCCCTTTGTAATTGTTGGCAACACTGATAACAAAAGTCATTATGCAAGAATTTCAAGTCCCCATAAATATGCACTACCTCTTTTATAACAACTCCCCTTGTACTGTTGCTTCTTTCCTCCTTTACCAACCAATTACAAATTTGAAAAACTTGCAAAGTAGAGATTGAGGATTCACCTGATTTTCAGGTTTAAGGAGGCATGTGCATAGATAGACTTAATCCGTGCTTTTTAAATAGTTTTGTGGACAAAGATTTAGTCAGATCTTTTGTAACCTCTTCAATAGATTTAGATTTAACTTGCGAGAGTAAAGCAGTAGTTCCCATAATTCTTCTTCTTGTTGTAACTCCTATTGATGGGTCACCTATGATTTGATTTTCTTGATGAGCACTGGTCCACATTTTCTTTGACTTTCTTTCTTACACAGTTTTAGTTGCAAGAGGATCTCTTTCTTCATCTTTAGACTCACTCTTCTCTGAGTTTGAACTTACTTATTGTTCTTTTTCTTCATGTTGGTCTGATTCTTCATCTACATTAAAGTCAACTTCTTCATTGTCCTTAGCTTCTCCATTCTGCATTGTTTTTCAGTTCTCATTTATTCTTACATCAGTGGACGTGATCGCTTTTCCTAACTTATGTAGAAAAACTCTGTAGCTTTTTGTCTTTGCTGAGTATTCAACAAAGATGCTTTCATCAGACTTAGCATTGAATTTTCCTAAGTTTTGCTTTTTGTTCTTCACAAAACATGGGCTGCCAAAGATTTTGAGATACTTGGCTGTTGTCTTCTTCCCACTCTATAGCTCATATAGAGTCTTATTAGTATTGGACTTTAGTAAGACTCTATTCAGTAGATGAACAGTAGTAAATGTTACTTTTGTCTAAAATTTGTGTGAAGCTTGGATTCTAGCATCTCTTGGCATTATGGCCATTCTGCCTGCACCTTTCACATTGTTCCAAGTCTACCAATATAGCAAACTTGTTCTTTGAAACCACTGGTTTGGGCTTCCACCAACAATCCTTGTCAGTATATCCTTGCCTTTTACAGTATGTGCAAGAACTCACGACAGATGTTCTCCTCTGAATTCTGTATTGTGACCCCTTTTATGCAGCATCATATCTTCTCAAGTTGGAGATATATACTGGCCTTCTCCACCAACAATTACTTGCCTTATGACCCCAAACTCTACAATAAAGACAGTGACCTTGAAACTGCCTCTTCTTGGGTCTAATCATAGATTGTTTTCTTTTGTTCATTACTTGTTATGTAGGCAACATAGCTGGCTTCTTTGCTTGTGTGGCTTTCATTTTAGCCACCTTTTTCTCCTTCTTTTGTTCAGCCAATGCCCTTGGTTGGTTGACTTTCTTTTCTTTCTAAGACATACTAGTTATGGGCTGCTGTTCTTTAACCACATACATCATTTTTTGCCCTAGCTTTGGTTTGATAACTATCTTCTCTTCTTCAATTATCTTTTGCTATGTCACAGCCTTCTCTTTCAATTTTTGTGGCAATGTTTCATTCTTTTTTTCTCATGCAGAGCTTGTTTCTCCTATCACTTCAAGCTTCTGCAAGTTCTCCTCACTCTATTTGAGTTGTTGCTGAAGTGTCAGCAATTCTATTTCCATTTCTTTAATTGTTGAAGTCCTTCAACCAAGTTCTATAGTAAGGTTTTCATCAAATCTTCTCTTCAACTCAATATGTTTAGTCTTTATTTCACCTTTTTGACTTTCTACTTCCTCTAACTTTGTTTCAACTTATTTTATGTGAGTTTTCAACCTTCTTATAGTTTTGGTCCTTGTGATTATCTTCTTTGAAGCTATTTCCAACTGAGTTTCAAGATTTGGTTCTTCTTCATTAACCTCCTCTTCCTCTTCAGAGGTTGAAGTACCACCTTGAGCTGATGCCATAAAGGTATGTTCATCTGATGAGTCTTCATCTTCCTCTTCATTAGCTTCTTTTGTTTGACTCACATAACTCTTAAATGTGCCTCTCTTCTTCTTTTGTGAGTTAGCAATCTTCTTGGTGGACTTCTTTGATTTGAATGGTCTTCTCCATTTTGAATTCGGCTCATCATCACCATCCTCATCTTCATTATCAAGCTTCATTTTGTATTGAGAAGCAAAGTGTCCACTCTGCCCACAACAATAACATTTCAAGGACAACTGTCAATTTCCCTTCTTAGACCTCTTTTTCAACTTCCTTGTGAAGTATGCCAATACTTCACCTTCACTTTCTTCCTCCTCCTCCTCATCATCCTGACTAGATAATTCTTCCTCTTCTTTTATCTTCAAGTGCTTCATAGTTTTGAAAGCTACCTCCTTTTATACCTTCGTTGTTGCAGAGCTTTCAGTTGACTTTATCCATATGCCATGAGATTGCACTAAAGATCATGCAGAGACATAGAATTGAGATCTCTACTTTCCTCCATGGCTGCCACCTTTGAGGCAAACCTCTTAAGCAGAATTCTCAGAATTTATTTACAATAGATGAGTCCTTTTTGTTCTTCCCATGACTTCTAAGGTCGTTTACAGCATCAATAATCTTACTGAAAAACTCTTGACCTGTCTCATTTTTCTGTATTCTAAGAGATTCATATTTCTTCTTGAACACTTAAAGCTTAGCCTCCTTAGCAGACTTTCAGTCTATAACTTTAGCATACTTAGCATCTATCAATGCTGAAATGATGATATTAAAGGCCTTTCCATTTATCTCAAACTACCATAATTCCTCTGGGGCCATAAAATTCTCCTACACAACTTTCACACGTTCATGCCCATGGTTGTAAATACCACTTGCCTGGTTCTATTGAATATTGGAACCTTCTTGTCATAAGTAGTATTGGTGTTGGTACTGGTATCCATTTCTCAATATGCTAAACAAGTTAAAACTTCTGATATCCTTTAAACTACTACACCAAGCTATTAAGCTTTAAACTGGTGAACCTATGCTTTGATACCAATTGAAGTTTCAGACTTCTCCTTAGGGATCTACTAGTTTGTGATACTGAGAGGGGGGTGAATTAGTATCACCACAATTCGCAATTCGTAGGTAAGTAAATAACTTCAACCTTTTCTTAAAAGTGAACTCTTTCTCAAACTCAAATAAGATAGATTTATTGTTGCCTACTAATCATAATAGTCTCCAAAGTCACTTTGTTTAGGTTTTCATTAGGTTATGGGTTGGTTGATACTTTAGTTACGTTCACAACTCAATTCAAAATACAAAATGTAAAGCAAATTAAAGACACACGAGATTTACATGGTTCCGTCAACGTGACGTACATCCACAGTGGTAGGGACTCTCCCTTACTAAGACTATCCACTATGCTTAAGAATTTTAGTTACAATGGATGTCTTGATCCTCTGTTCCTTTCACTATTCCAATTACTAAGCAAGTACAATACATTGTTTTGCCTCTATTGAATTGAAAGGCTGCTCCACTACCGCTTAGAAGTTCACCGCAACGCTCTTTAACCTCTTTTGAAGAAATATGGAAATACGTTGAATTCTTTCACATTGCTTATGCTTCTGCTTTCATCGTCTCACGGTCTCACCCGTCTTCTACTTCACGGTTTTATTGTTTCATGGCCTGCCCTCATGCTTCTGGTATGTCATGCCACCGCATGTTCTGGTCTCATGCCATCTCTTGGCATACACCTACGCTTCTGTTGCACTCCCATCATAGCTTTGTTGGTTTCGTGTTTCAGCTTTGCTGGTCTCTCATTTTAGCTTCGCTAGTCTCCCATTTTAGCTTTGCTGATCTTGCATTTCAGGTCACTAGTTTTTGGTATCCCTTTTTTGGTCACCCATTACCGGTCTCACGTCCTGGTCTCCTGTCCGTTTTTGGTTTTCTTCCAGCAAGTGGTCTCACACCTCACGCTTCACCTATCCGTTTCTAGTTTTTTTCCAGTCCACGTTGTGTGTTGTTTTGCCGTGTAGGTTCGTCTCTCCCACCATCCAACCAGATTTCCTTTGTTCTGCCAATGGTCTCTCTCTCTTCGTCCACCCCTCTTTAGTCATTCTAGATTTTCTCTCCTTTTCCCTCATTTAGTCGTGTTTTCTCTCTCCTTCTCGTCAACTCCTCTGTTCTGGCTGTATACCTCTTTTCTGTCTCTTCCAATGCCTGTCTCAATTTTTCTTTCTCTTGTATTTTTCTGACCATTGGTGTGCTAGTGGTGTGTCGTTCCTTTGTCGTCCACACTCCTCTTTGGCCGTGTCGGATTTTCTCTTCTTCCCATATTTTGCCATCAACTCACTTGGTTGGCTGAATAGGATTTTGCGGTTTTGCTCTTCCAGTTTGTCGTCTAGTCCTCTGGCCCCATTAGCCGTCTCTCTTTTCTCTATTTTTGCAGACAGTTGTTCTTCGTTCAGTCCCCCTTCGATCATCTTCAGGTTTTCTCTCCTTTGCCGTCCATACCTCTTTACTCTCTCTTTCGACAGTTGTGTTTTCTCTCTCTTGTGTTTATGCCATGTAGGGTTTGGTGCTGGCTGGTCACTCTAGGTTTGTCGAATGTTCAATTACAGATTGACTCTCTTCGTTCAACACCCCTTGGGTCGTCTCCTCTTCCTCTCTCTCTCGACCTTATTTTCTTTGTTGTCGTGTAGGGTTTTCTTGCAATGTTGTGGTTTTACTTCCTTGCTTCTC
>JAHLGO010000474.1:0-16748 GCA_020615895.1 Ceriops decandra | reverse complement strand
TGCCCAATAAAAACCAAAGTAATTAAGGAGAATTAAATGTAATCCTAAAAGCCTTCAACAACCTTTCACATTTCTATCCAAGTTGATTTGTTAATTATTGCCATATTAAGACCGCGCGAGACCATTCTCCGGCCAAGTCAACACATTTGTAAACATAAAAATACCGCAAAAGTCCAATTCGACTAACAAACTTACTAAATGAGTTTCCTCTTTTAATTTTTGGGGCAGACATAAATGAGATTTCTCCTCTTTTTTTTTTTTGTTGTTTTGATACCAAATAAATGAGATTCTTCACTTACAGAAAAGCCGGTTTTATTTCAATCTAACATTTGCTCATTAATACCACCAATTGTCTCTTGTTACTCATTGCTACTCCTCAAATATATATATACATATATAAATTTATTGTGAGGTGAATTATTCAACCAAAATTCAATAATTTGGAACTTGAGACCTTCATCCTTTCAAGTGTGAACATTGAAAATTTTAACCAATAAAATGTGCTCTTCAGAATCGGAGGTCATCTCCCATAGCAACGCCTTTACATTTCAACCTCTTGATCACTATCTCACCGCATCTAGATATAAATTGCGCTCTTATTTTAGTCTATATAACCCAAATAAGGCAATCTGTTCACCACTGAGCAGATCACAATAAAACCATAAAACCAACATTTGATTGCCTAAAATTATCCCTCTCTACCATGGCTATCAAACACACTTTTGTGATCATTCTTTTCCTAATCCTTGCTCTCTCTCCTAGAAGAAACATCGCAATATCTATAGCTCATAGTTTCAAATTGCACAAGGCAAGTAGTGACAAAATGCACCCTATTTTTCCATCAGGACCGTCAATTGGGCATAATATCTACTTAGAAGGTGAAGCTGGGGCTCATCCTAAAAAGTATGGTGGTAAATTTTAGCTAGTCATGTGTCACGGGTGCACACTACTCAACTTTCACATTATCAAGGAAGAGAGGGATCTTGAGTTATATAAGCGTGAGTATTGTATATCCTAACAAATTAGCCTTTTGGGAAAAAGGTAATGACCTTATAACAAGTGGTATCAGAACCTACTCTTGTCCGCTATAGGACTTTTGACTTGGTGCGGAATGCCAAAAACTCCCCTCGGTGTGTGTCCAAGAACATCAACGAAGTCGTCGATGAATTCGGTGTGAGAAAATGTCGCAGATGCACATTACCCAACTCCCATATTGTCGAGGAAGAGGGAGATCTTAAGTTATATAAATATGGGTACTGCACATCCCAACATAATAGACTGTGACACATAGCTCTCAATACATACATAATAGCAAAGAGGCAAGTTGGTGAGATTGTTACTTTATGTTGTCTTGATTGTTTAGCAATTAATTTCGTAAACTTGCTGGAATTTTCAAAAAAACAAGATGTGGCTTTATGGTTACAAAATTCCTACTTCGTTTAGATTTTGAGTTTGTCGCAGGGGAGTTGAGTGAAGGCTTATGTACTTGGGCGACTCGCACTTAAAATCGAGTATAGTCATTGCAACACGTTCATTTCTTGCATAAAAACATCCAACTCAAGTCAAATAAAATAAGGCCATAACCCAACTTGGTGGGTTGCATTGCTTATAAGATGTTAATGAAAGAGCCCGAAGGCCTGTGAAAGGTTATGGTTGGACTTAGTAACTCAGTTGAGGGGTATCTTACCTCAGGCAGGCTCGTGGATGATGGACCAGAAAGAAGTCGAATCATGAGGCTCAATAGACATAATTTAGTCTTTATCAAACTTAAACAAAATATTTTGTCACATAATTAATCGTATCACGCAGTTTCTGCGGACAGTGTTGTGGAGCTCCTTGTAGAGCGTCCTTTGCCTATATACCATCCTTTGAACAAAGCAAAAGAAGATACACACGGAATAATCATCTATAAAGGTATTAAAAAAATAATATGTTATTCATATCTAAAATAATTTGTTTAGATTTTAAATCAGGTAAAATTCTTTATATGAAATAGTAATGAAATGTTTTTGGTTGCCGATCAATTTTAATTTTGACAAGTAAATGACAAAATTAAGTAGAGGTTAATTGGCACTTAAACAAAAAATAAGTGATAAATAGTATGTACATATATTTAATTTTGATCATTAATAGAATTCATTATTAGAATATACTAATAAATTAAATATGTCTAATGCAAAAAGGAATTTAAGTATATGTTTTCATTACACGCTCTCTTTTCACATAAAACAAGATTTTACGTTAATTGTATAATATTTGTATCGCAACTCAATCATTCTTATTTTTTTTTATCTGTAATAAATATACTCTTATGCATGTATCCTGGATTAATTATAAGGCCGACACAATAATTTTTGGTTGCACCTTCAGCATTTTTTCCAACTCATGGACAAATCCGTCCATGGCATCAGCTGGCAAGCAAATAGGCAGCACAATCCCTTCTACTCCCTTCTGATTCTTGTATGGAATATAAAAGCTTGTCGCTCCGGGTACGGCCCCAATTCCAGCTTTGGCAGGTCCACCATAGACAGGCTTACCCCACCCAAAATTCACCTCTCGTAATCCCGCACGTGTCACGTCCGACACTAGGTAGGACCTCGTCACCGTTAAGGGAGGCCTACCCTTGATTACCATAAGGTCAGCTAAAGATTGCATGTACTCTTTGGTTATGCTTGCCTTGGCCTTTCTAACCAATTCCAATGCATAGCCCAATGAGTTTCCAGAGAGGTTGCCGGCGGTTGCCACTGCGACTGCGAACGCAAAGGCATTACCGTAGTAGCCAGTTGGCAACGGAGGATCAAGTCTGTTGCGTGCACTGACGACGCATACCATGCGCATCTCTTCATTGGGGTCGGGCTGGAGGGCAATGGTGCGACACTTCCAAATGCATGCTGTTAGTATCTCAAAGGTGGAGCAGTTTCGGAGATGGGCGGGAGCGTGTCGTCGAATGGCCGAAACTTCATCTGGACCGAAGAAAAAAGAGCGATGGGCCAAGTCGTCGACCGGAACGAATGTGGCCTCAGTGTCAGCTACTTCTTCATATTCGCGGTGCGTGCATGTCACGTGCGGTGGTTCCCGTGCACTGAAGATGTGCCTTTCCCACACCGGCAGGATCGATGGTGTGTGTTCACCACGCGCCATTTCAGTAACGGCGGACATGAACTGGATTAGGCCTGGAGCATCACTCATGGTGTGGTTGAGACGGAGAGCGTAGATAAAACCTCCACATTTGAGACGCGTCACCTATGTCAAATTTCAGAAATTGAGCACTTTTCTTTATTTTTCAGCATTTTACTGTTACATTTTATTAACAATTTCAAACTAATCGATAGTGTTAAAGTTTTAATATTATGAAATTCAATCTTTTTGATTGATCATTATTATTATTGTTTTCTTCTAAAAATTTAAAATTAATATATTTTTTTTACATTGTTTGAGTTAAAAATTGACTGATAAAAAGTATAAAAATTATAAATTAAAAAATAATTATGATAAGATAAAAAGATTAAATTTCATAATATTTGAAATTTACCAATTTTTTATAATTAAGATAGAGTTTTAAAATTAATGAATCCTAAAGAAAAGTTGCAATTACTAAAAATAGAAATCAAAGAGCCTTATAATATAAATTGAAACCTTAAAGAGATATAATAAAAAAGAGGTAAACCATAGTTAGATTAAGCGTTAAACCATAGGTAGGTTAAACAAATTTAACCCTATTTTGATACATGTCCTATTGATTTTTTTTATCTCAAAATCTTCAGCAATTAATATCAATCTATAAATAAGAATTACAATGGGACAAGAGGTGTATGTAGACTTAAGAAAATTGAAAATTATAGAAATTAGTAATATAGTACTAAGTACAAAACTGTATAGTTCTGTCACAAATTTCTTCAATGCAAAAAGTATTAAGTAAAATTATCTTCATTTATGGTAAAATTTCATTAAGACTATAGGAGAGTCGCTAAATGAATTTGGGCACAAAATTTTGGGATAAATAAATTGTTTTGTTTTCCCCTTAACCATCAATTCAAATTAAGACCATTATTACAACTTGTGAACATGTGTCATAATATATATGAACCACTTAATATGCATATATTGTAAAACAGTAATTACATACCAACTAAGTTCTTTTTGCTATAAGATCATTTTTAGTGTCTCTAATATTTTAGTATAAATTTGTATCAAAAGTATTCTGATATTGTCCAATTATAATTAGAAATATCTCTTTCTATTCTTCTTTATTTTTCTTTTAATTTTTAAAAACTATCTATTTTTTTCTTTTTTCTTAATTCTCTTTGATCCCAAACAAGATTGGTAAATGATTACTCCATCTCATATATGATGTGATCAATATAATAACAAATTTATAATGAATATAGTATAATTTTAAATAATAGAAAAAAATTTAAATACAGTATATATTGTTATTCAAAATTATAAATTTAAAATATTTTATGAATTAAAAATAAATTATGATAATTAAAGTGATGCATATTATTTTGTATATTGAAGCATCCATTTGACATACTAAAATTTAGTGGCTTGCCAAATCTAAATATTATAAAAAAAATAGAAGGTTGTGCCTAACTTCCATGAGTCATTGGCGTAAAATCCATCGTAATAGGCATGCACTGTGATGATTGAAGCAAGACGACAATCACAAGAAAATGAAATCTTAACTATGCCGTTCGTCAGTGCAGATACAGTTAACCATGATATGAAACTACCTGGATTAGCATCAAAGGGCAGTTTAGCACTCCACTAGAGCCAGGAACATCAAAAAGGACCTCATCCAAGCAAGGGAATGGAGGTTGAAGTGCATCACCAAACTGTTCCAAGGTAACATCAGCATCGGCCTCGATGAACAGGATACCTTCACCGGTACACTCCACGACAAGCTTCCGGTTAGACCATTCCCTGAGTCTGCCAGCAAAGGGATAGTAAAACACTAGTGTTTTAGCAAGTGCTTCCCTTATGACATTTGCGGGGTCCTTCCCTCGCATGGAAGGGTCATAACGGTAAAAGTGTATGATCGGAATTTGGAAACGGAGACCCTGTTGGTCATCGATGTCCGACAAGGACTTGAACTCATGTGGGGTGGGCTTGGCAGGGGCGATTAGTTCTGGTTCTCGCCTATTCACCTTGAAGACTAACGAGGTTGGTGGTGGTGCCATTTTCAATGTGTGACCAAATGGCCAAAACGTCGATCGGGAAGAGTAAAGTAATGTGAGAAGGAAATGAATTGGCTGCTCTCCGTGGAGTTGTGACGATATGCTCTCTAAATAAGTTCTATTTATAAAGAATTTTTTATTTAATTCATCTAAAATATGAGTTAAATTAATTTAAAATTTAAAATAAATAAAATAAGTAGAATTCATTTGAAGTAAAAAATAATTAAATAAATTTGTATAATGTAAAATTATATGTATATTTTATTAAAAATATGAATAGGAATAATAAATACTTAATATTTTATAATTTTTTGAATTATCTTGTAAAATACCATTAATTATTTTAATCATTAATATAATCTTTCATGATATAATATAGTCAATATTTTTAATATTTATATTGAATATATTTTTATTTTGTTTTTGTATATATATATAATTTTTATAATAATAATAATAATAATAATATAAATATACATTAATTCTTTTGATACTTACTTATTTTATTTTTACCATAACATTGGAGTTATAAGTGGAGGTCTTATAATAAAATCTCATCAAAATAAATGCTAAATTTTAATATCTAATTTATTTTTTTAATTTATTTAAAATTATTTCTTGACTTTTGATATGACAACAAGCACAGCCGACACCCATGGCTGCTTTGGTCGAGTTGGCATTTTTGACTGGACTGGGAGGTGGCTCGCCTTATCTCACAGCGACAAAAATTACGTCAAATCCGTGGAAGTAACTCTTTGAAAATTACTCGTTTGAATATGTAAAATGATAACAAAATAAAATACAAATTTTATTAGTCATAGATATTAATTATTATAATTATAAATTTATTTTTCTTTTCATATTTAGTTCTCCTATCAACATAATTAACTAAAGCAGCCATGGGTGTTAACCATGGTTAGCATATGAATCCTATGGCTATTGTGCGCAACACTCATTTGCATTGTTCCTTTCTTATGTCTTTCGAACGGGTCTCAAACATTGCAGCTGGCTGGTGACCAGGTTAGTTTGTCTCCGTATGTAGCATAGTGTTTAGGAGTTCTAATTCGCGCAACATTTAAATATCTTGTAAGAAAATATGAATTAAGTAAATTTAAGGGAGTTTAAGAGAATCGATTTAGAATCGAAAGAGGCTTAAGATGGACAAGAAAATCGAAGATACGAGAGAAAGAAAACTTTGCAAAAGAGAGAACTTACAATTTAATGATATTTTACAAATGAAAGAAGTGGAGTATTTATAGTGGTTCAACTTTCTCAATGTGTGACTATAATCGTTTGTTCCAGATTTCTATGAAACTATTTAAATCAAGACTATTCTAAAATATCTTAAATATTTATAAGAGAAAATTCTAGAAATTTGACATATAAATGTTCATCTAGAAGGTTCTAGCCAAATCTTTGGAGCAACAATTGAATTAGGCATCCAACGAGTCTAGTTTGGCAACGCTCTTAGACGGGCTGTGACATCTTTCCCCACTTAATCTCGTAACATTCTCGTCACACCTTTGTCTTTGTAACGCTGAACGTGATCAGCAAATTGCCAAAGCAAATCTTCTCGTTCCCAACTAACCTCATGACCTGGTAGATATTTCCATCTGACTAAGTACTCGGTATAGTTAGAAACTCCTCTTTTTCGTATCACCTTATCAACAAGGATGCATTCCACTTCCTTGTTGAATTCAGTGATAACAGCAGTTGGTACATGCTTTGATTCCTTACAGTTTGGATTTTCAGTGTCTTTATGAAAGTTCTTTAAAAGACTTACATTGAAGACGTTGTGAATTTTGAGTTTTAGGAGAAGTTTGACTTGGTAAGCAGCTTTCCCTACTCATTTGATTATGGGAAATGACCCTTCATATTTCCTTACCAAGCCTTTATGCACTTTGCGTAAGGACTTGAATTAGTTAGGTAGTAATTTCACCATCACTGAGTCTTCTTTTGCGTATTCCTTTGGGTGTCATTTGACATTGGCCCATTTTTTCATTCGTTCGGCAGCTTTATCGAGGTAGGTTCTTGTAATATTTGCCTCCTTGTGCCATTTCTTTGCAAATTTATAGGCAGCAGAGTTGCTTCCAGTGTAAGAAGAGGTAACAGCGCTTGGGGTTAGATGTTGCTAACCCGTAACAATTTCAAAGGGACTTTTGCCTACTGCTTCGCTCCTTTGGAGGTTGTAAAAGAATTGAGCAACATCAAGTAACTTTGCCCAATCTCGCTGATGGGCACTGACCTAATGTTGTAGGTATTGTTCTAACAAAGCGTTGATGCGCTCGGTTTTGCCATCGTTTTAAGGATAGAAACTAGTTGAGAAGTTTAAATCAATCCCCAACAACTTGAACAACTCACGCTAGAACTTGCCTGTGAAGTAAGGATCTCTATCGCTTACTATGCTTTGACGTACTCCCCACAACTTCACAACATTCTTAAAGAATAGGCGAGCTGTCTCGTTGACTTTGTAATTAGTAGGGGTTGGAATGAAAGTGGCGTACTTGCTGAATCGATCAACAATCACCATGATGCTTCCAAATCCATCAGACTTAGGTAAAGCCACGATGAAGTCCATTGAAATACTTTCCCAAGGTTTTTCGGCAATTGGTAGTGGCTTGAGTAAACTGGCAGGGTGTTGTTATTCCACCTTGTCTTATTGACAAATAAGACAAGTCTGCACATAAGCCTCAACATCAACCTGCATTTGTGGCTAATAATAACTTTGTTGGATAAGGGCAAAGGTTTGTGCCATACGAAGAGAACTCATCTCTTTACGAAGATCATGAATTTCTCCTTCAACAAACTTCCGTACATTAGACAGTTCTTGGCTAAAGGAGCTCAGTTCTCCTTTGAAAGTATAATTGAATTCCCCGATCATAAACTTGGCAGCCCTAGTGATTTCAGCATTCTCGTGGATCAAATTATCAATTTGATCACTTAGTTCTCCCACCAAAGAACTCACATCCGTGATGCTCCTTTTTAGGATAGCCAAACGAAACTCCACAGACTCCTTTGTTATGGCCTTAGACTTCTCACGTTTAGCTGGAACACCCTGCTCTTCTCGTCCCCAAGCTTGAAGCTTGATCTGTTGCTCCTCGATGTCAGCAACAACGATTTCTTCTTCACTTGTCATACTTACAACTTAAACAAAAATAAAGTAGAAATTAGGATACCTTGCTCTAATACCACTTGTCATGAAGTTAAAATCGAATCATACTAACCTGCGTGTCACTTAGACAACTTGTGAGAAAAGATAAACTAAGTAAGCCTAAGAGAATTTGAGAAAATCGATTTGGAGTCGAAAGAAACTTGAGAGGGATGAGGAAACCGAAGGTGAGAGAGAGAGAGCTTTGTAAAGGAGAGAACTTGCATTTCAATGGTATCTTACAAATTAGAGGAGTAGGATACTTATAGTGGTTTTACTTCCTCAATGTATGGCTACAATTGCTTATTCTAGATTTCTATAGAACTATCTAGATTAAGACTATTTTAAAATATCTTAGATATTTGTAAGAGAGAATTTAAGAAATTTGACACCTAATCGTTCATCCAGAAGGTTTTATCTAAATCTTTAGGGCAACAATTAGGTTAGGCATTTAACAGGCTTAGTTTGACAATATTCTTGGACGTGCCATGACAATAAGCTCGTATATATCTTTAAACTTGAAATTTATAAAATGATGATTTTAATTTAGGCAAAGTCAAAAAGAAATTTAAAAATTAAATTGTTAAAAAATTAACAAATTGATAGATTGACAAAATATGAGATGAAATCTCTTAAACTTTATTTTACAAATTAAAGGTTAAATTACAGAAAAATTAATAATATGTTGGTTCGTATTTTTTGTCCAATTAAAATGAAAAAGTTTAGGTTTACTAAGGTTGAAAAAAATATATATATATTTTTTGAGAAGCCAAGAAATTAAATTTGTATTAATTATTATTCCTTTGAACAACTGTTTTTGGGGAGAATTTTTGCGGAATTTTCAGACTACCAAGGAAGAAAATTATAAGTTTATTTTTCCCTTTTTTTGAGTGTTATTTCACATTCAAGCTAGAGGAGATGGCAGAATTCCCAGTAACAGCGATGAGCAAACAGGCAGTACCTGTTGCAACATAATGTAGCAGTGGTAGACCAGTTTTCTAATGCAACATGGGGTGGTGAATGAGGTTGACTTGCATCAGCCTTATAAGGCCTCATTTGATTTACTTGTTGCTATTATTACTTTATGCTGTCTTATTGTTATTACTGTTGTTGTAATGAATATATTATTATAATAAAAGAATTAATTAGATTATAAATTATTAGTTGCATAATTTTTTATTTTAAAAATAAAACTCAATTTATTTATGAGTATATATTTATTAAAAAAATTCAATAATGTAGGGCAATCATAAGAAATCACATACCAAATAATCATTCACAAAAATTTTCGGAAGTAGCACGTCATTAATATCTAAAATAGTCACTTGGAGTTTGGATTAACATGAAATTTCTTATATAAGATAGTATGAGATGTTTTTAGTTAATAGTAGTTTTTAACTCTAAAAAATAAATAAAAAAATTAAATAAATTTCAATTAATAGTTGGATAAAAGAAAATAGTGCATGATGTGTAGGTATAGTTAATTTTAACCATTAATAAAATAGATCATATTTAATATAAGACATTAATAAATTCAATTTACCGATGCAAAAGGAATTCAACTTACATGTCTTTATTACAAATTTTCTTTCCACATAAAACAAGGTTTCATATTAATTGTATAATATTTTTATCATAATTTATTATTATTATTATTATTATTATTATTATTATTATTATTATATATTGGACTGCAATATACTCTTATCGATGTATCATAGCTTAATTATAAGGCAGACACAATAGATGTTGGTTGCACCTTCAACATTTTTTCCAACTCCTACAATCCCTTGTTCTCCCTTGTGATTCTTGTGTGCAATATAAAAGCTAGTCACTCCAAGGATGGGACCAATTCCACCTTCGGCAGGTCCACCGTAGACAGGCTTACCCCACCCAAAATCCACCTCTCCGAATCCCGCACGTGTCACATCCGAAACTAGGTAGGACCTTACCACCGTGAAGTGAGGCCTACCCTTGATTACCATAAGGTCAGCCGAAGATTGCATATACTTTTCAGTCTTGTCTGCCATGGCTTTTCTAACCAATTCCAATGCATAATCCAATGGGTTTCGAGAGATGACGCCGGCGGTTGCCACCGTGACTGGGAACGCAAAGGCATTACCATAGTACCCAGTTGGCAATGGTGTTAGGTATCCCTCCACGTGGAGGGAACCTTTGAAAATAAAAAGAAAAAAAATCTTTGACTTAATGAGGTATAAATACTTCATTAAGTTTAGGTTTTGTGAATAAGTTAAGAGTTTGAGAGAAAGAGAGGTCGGGCGGCCGAAGGAGAGAAAGAAAGAAGAAAAAAAAAAGAGAGAAAAGAGGAAAAAAAGAGAAAAATCTAAATGGAGAGGTGAGAGCCTATTTTTGATCTTATTTTTGGAAAGGATATCGGTGTCCGATCAGCTTGAAACTTGGATGGTTGATAGAGGGCGTTTGGTTCTTATTTCGGAACGGTGGAGATTGGGTTTTGAGCTCTGTAAGTCCTCCTTCTCTTCAGTTTTTGTAGGTCTATTCTCTGGATAATTTTCTGTGTGCATAATTGATCAATAGTGTAATTTGATGAACTTTTGTGGTTCGATCGAGCTGATTTTTGGTCAGTAGTTGTAGGACACATAGATCTTCTTTGTGGACGGTTGGATTAAGTTTCTGTGAACTGCAAGTGCATTTATTCCATTTGAACCGAAGCCTCTCAATTCTGGTAACTCTCTGTTTTCTCATCTGTGGCAGAATTGGTAAACCGTATGATATATTGTTGACCCGTGGTCCGATTGAGCTGAAATTTGGACAGCTAGTAGGAGACATATGGGGGTTCATTTTGAATGGTTGGATTACTGCCTTGAGGTCTGGTTGTTGAGTTATTATTGACAGAAAGTGTCTTTCGTGTTGGTTAACTCATTTGGCCTCTCACTTTGGTTCAAATTGAGTTTGTTCAATTTGGTTGATGTAATTGAGGTTGTGTACCTCTGTTGTATTCACTTATTGATTATAGTGAAGTTGATTTCTGGACCGGTGTGTCCCGTGGTTTTTCCTCTTTACTTTGAAGAGGTTTTTCACGTAAAAAATCGGTGTGTTCTTGTGTGATTGTTTAAGTTGTCTTATTTGTTATTCAGTTAACTTCTCACAGATTCAAACAAGTGGGAGAGGTCTCTTGGGCAATTTGTATTCCGTTGCCCTTCTCCCATCAAATTGGTATCAGAGCTTGGTTCCCTGATTGGTGTATTTGGCTTGTTTGAATGATGGAGTTGAATGTGAATAGAATGGTTTGTTTGAATGGCACAAATTATCATATATGGAGGAGTAAAATGAAGGATCTCCTATTTGTGAAGAAATTGCATCTGCCAGTATTTGCTACCACGAAACCTGAGTCTAAAACTGATGAAGAATGGGAATTTGAGCATGAACAGGTTTGTGATTTTATACGGCAATTTGTTGATGATAATGTTTATAATCACATTTGCAATGAGACACACGCACGAACTTTATGGAGCAAGCTTGAGACTTTGTATGCTTCAAAGTCTGGTAATTAGAAGTTGTTCTTGTTAAAGAAAATGATGCAGTTGAAATATAATGAAGGGAGTTCAATTGCTGACCACTTAAATGAGTTTCAGGGTCTCATTGATCAGCTATTAGGCATGGGCATTAAGTTTGATGACGAAGTTCTTGGGTTATGGTTACTTGCTACCTTACCTGATTCTTGGGAGACTTTTCGAATGTCTCTCGCTAATTCTGCCTTCGGTGGTGTTTTGTCAATGGAACTTGTAAAGGGTGGTGTGTCGAATGAGGAGATGAGAAGGAAATCTCAGGGTTCATCATCATCCAAATCAGAGGTTTTATTTACTGAAAATAGGGGGAGAAGTCAAGAGAAAAGAAGTGGTAAAAATGGTAGAAGTAAGAGCCGAAGCAAGTCATGTTCTAAGTACAAGAATGTCCAGTGTCATTATTGCGGGAAGATGGGTCACATTCAGAAAAAGTGTTATAAGTGGAAGAGAGAAAATAAAGATGGCAGTGATAGGCACGAGAAAAAGAATGTGAGTAATGATCGTGTTGCTATTGCATTAACTTCTGGTACTGGTGATCTTATTGTTGTTTCTGATGAAAATGTGGTTAACCTGACATCTCATGAGACTGATTGGGTCATTTATAGTGGTGCTTCTCTTCATGTTACGTCACGTAAGGAATTCTTCTCTACATATACACCTAGAAATTATGGGGTGTTGAAGATAGGTAATAATGGCTTAGCAGAAGTCATTGGTATTGGTGATGTTTGCTTAAAGACTGGTAATGGAGTACAGCTGACATTAAGGGATGTTAGACATGTCCCTGATATTCGGTTGAATTTGATTTCAATGGGAAAGTTAGATGATGAAGGTTTTTGCAGTACCTTCAGTGATGGTCAATGGAAGCTCACCAAAGGTTCCTTAATTGTGGCACGAGGTAAGAAATGCTCCAGTTTATATTTTATGCAAGCTTCTATTGCTAGAGATGCTGTGAATGCTGTGGAGAATGAGAATTTAATTGATTTATGGCATAAACAACTTGGCCATATGAGTGAAAAGGGGATAAATTGTTTGACAAGGAAAAACCAGCTTTCAGGTATGAAGAGTGTAGCTTTGAAGAAGTGTCCTCATTGTTTGGCTGGAAAACAGAACAGAGTCACATTTAAAAGTCACTCGCCTTCAAGGAAATCAGAGTTACTTGAATTGGTGCATTCTGATGTATGTGGTCCTTTGAAGGTACGCTCACTTGGTGGTGCTCTTTACTTTGTGACTTTTATTGATGATCACTCAAGGAAGCTTTGGGTTTATGCCTTGAAGACTAAAGATCAAGTCTTTGATGCATTTAAACAATTTCATGCCTTTGTTGAGAGACAAACTGGTAAGAAGCTGAAATGTGTCCGCACTGACAATGGTGGTGAGTATAGTGGTCCATTTGATGAATACTGCAGAAAGTATGGAATCAGACATCAGAGGACACCTTCCAAGACACCACAGTTAAATGGTTTAGCAGAAAGGATGAACAGAACGTTGATTGAGAGGGTTAGATGTCTTCTCTCAGATGCAAAACTGCCTAAATCCTTTTGAGGTGAAGCCTTGAATACAGTGACACATGTAATTAATTTGTCTCCTAGTGTTCCACTACAAGGTGATGTTCCAGACAAAGTTTGGTTTAGTAAGGAAGTCTCTTATGACCATTTACGAGTCTTTGGTTGTAAAGCTTTTGTTCATGTCCCTAGAGATGAAAGAGGGAAGTTAGACGTGAAGACTCGATAATGTATCTTTCTTGGTTATGGTGAAGATGATTTCGGGTACCGTTTATATGATCCGGGTGAGAAAAAGCTTGTAAGGAGCAGAGATGTTGTGTTCGTTGAGGATCAAAACATTGAACACATTGAGAAGTCAACTCCTCAGGTTAATGATAATCCTACTGACATTGTTCCATTTCCTCAGACTTCTTTAAGTGATCCTGAGGTGATGGTAATATTCAAGAACATGATGAGAATGTTCAAGAGGATCATGTTATACAGGGTGCAGGTGATATTGATGCTCCAATAGAAGATCATCCGCACATACCTTCACCTCCATTTCAGCCACGAAGGTCCAATAGAATTCCAGTGCCTTCTACTCATTGCTCTCCTGATGAGTTTGTGTTATTAACTGATGGGGGAGAACCTGAGTGCTATACAGAAGCAGTTGAAAGTGAGCACAAGCAGCACTGAATTGATGCTATGACAGATGAGATGAAATCCTTATATGATAACTCTGCTTATGAGTTAGTAAAGTTACCTGAAGGTAAAAGGGCTTTGAAGAATCGGTGGATTAACAAAATAAAGTAAGAAGAAAATACTTCACGTCCACGGTATAAAGCCAGATTGGTTGTCAAAGGATTCAGTCAGAAACAAGGTGTCGACTTTGAAGAGATCTTCTCACTGGTGGTGAAAATGTCTTCCATTCGAGTTATGTTGAGTTTAGCTGCTTGCCATGACTTAGAGATTGAGCAGATGGATGTGAAAACAGCTTTCCTCCATGGTGACTTAGAAGAAAAAATTGATATGGAACAACCACACGGATTTGAGGTGGAAGGAAAAGAGGATTATATGTGCAAGTTGAAGAAAAGCTTGATATGCAACGGTATGTACGAGGCCTGATATAGCTCATGCAGTTGGCACAGTTAGTCGGTTCCTTTCAAATCCTGGCAAAAAGCATTAGGATGCAGTGAAGTGGATAATGAGATATTTACGAGGCTCTACTAACGTCGAACTTTGTTTTGGGAGTGATGAGCCTACTCTTATTAGATTCACTGATTCAGACATGGCTAGTGATATTGACTCCAGAAAGTCTACTTCAGGCTATGTAATTACTCTTGCAGGGGGAGCAGTGAGTTGGCAATCTCGATTGCAGAAGTGTGTTGCATTGTCTACTACAGAGGCAGAGTTCATTGCAATAACTGAAGCGTCTAAAGAGTTGCTTTGGATGAAAAGGTTTATAAAGGAACGTGGTTTTCAACAATCAAATTATGTGTTGTATTGTGATAGTCAGAGTGTCATCCATCTTGGTAAGAATCCGGCTTTTCATGCTAGATCAAAACATATTGATGTGCGATATCATTGGATACGCGATGCTATTGATTCTAAACAATTAGCACTTGAAAAGATTCATACGGATGATAATGTTGCTGATATGTTAACAAAGGTATTGCCAAGAGGAAAGTTTGAATTGTGTTGTTCGTTGGCCGGGATGGTTAATACCTCCACATAGTCGGGAGGGGGAGAATTGTTAGGTATCCCTCAACATGGAGGGAACCTTTGAAAATAAAAAGAAAAAAAACCTTTGACTTAATGAGGTATAAATACCTCATTAAGTTTAGGTTTTGTGAATAAGTTAAGAGTTTGAGAGAAAGAGAGGTCGGGCGGCCGAAGGAGAGAAAGAAATAAGAAAAAAAAAGAGAGAAAAGAGGGAAAAAAGAGAAAAATCTAAATGGAGAGGTGAGAGCCTATTTTTGATCTTATGTTTGGAAAGGATATCGGTATCCGATTAGCTTGAAACTTATATGGTTGATAGAGGGCATTTGGTTCTTATTTCTGAACGGTGGAAATTGGGTTTTGAGTTTTGTAAGTCCTCCTTCTCTTCAGTTTTTGTAGGTCTATTCTCTGGATAATTTTCTGTGTGCAGAATTGATCAATCGTGTAATTGGATAATTTTTTGTTGTCCGATCGAGCTGATTTTTGGTCAGTAGTTGGAGGACACATAGATCTTCTTTGTGGACAGTTGGATTAAGTTTCTGTGAACTGCAAGTGCAGTTATTCCATTTGAACCGAAGCCTCTCAATTCTGGTAACTCTCTGTTTTCTCATCTGTAGCAGAATTGGTAAACCATATGATATATTGTTGACCCGTGGTCCGATTGAGCTGAAATTTGGACAGCTAGTAGGAGACATCTGGGGGTTCATTTTGAACGGTTGGATTACTGACTTGAGATCTGGTTGTTGAGTTATTATTGACAGAAAGTGTATTTCGTGTTGGTTAACTCATTTGGCCTCTCATTTTGGTTCAAATTGAGTTTGTTCAATTTGGTTGATGTAATTGAGGTTGTGTACCTCTGTTGTATTCACTTATTGATTATAGTGAAGTTGATTTCTAGACCGGTGTGTCCCGTGGCTTTTCCTCTTTACTTTGAAGAGGTTTTCCATGTAAAAAATTGGTGTGTTCTTGTGTGATTGTTTAAGTTATCTTATTTGTTATTCAGTTAACTTCTCACAGATTCAAACAAGTGGGAGAGGTCTCTTGGGCAATTTGCATTCCGTTGCCCCTCTCCCATCAAATGGAGGATCAAGCCTAAGCCTCTTGCGCGCATTAACGATGCACATCATGCGCATCTCTTCATTGGGGTCTGGCTGGAGGGCAAGGGTGCGACACTTCGAAACGCATGCAATTAGTATGTCGAAGGTGGAGCAATTGCGGAGATGGGCGGGAGCGTGTCGCCGAAGGGCCGATACTTCAGTTGGGCCAAAGAAAAACGAGCGATGGGCCATGTCGTCGACTGGAATTTTTGTGCCCTCAGAGTCAGCTACTTCTTCATATTCACGGTGCGTGAATGTCACGCTCGGTGGTTCTCGCGCATTGAGGACGGGCCTTTCCCACACCGGTCGGATCGAAGGTGCATGCTCACCACGCGCCATTTTAGCAACAGCGAACAAGAACTGTGTTAGTCCTGGGGCATCACTCATGGTGTTGTTGAGGCGGACAGCAAAGATGAAACCTCCGCATTTGAGACGCGTCACCTGTGTCAAATTTCAGAAATCGAGCACTTTTCATTAATTTTCAGAATGTTATTGTTGCACTTTATTGGCAGTCTGGAACTAACCAATAGTGTTAAAGTTTTGATATTATGAGCTTCAGTGTTTTCTTTTTTTTTTTT
>JAHLGO010000471.1:0-11304 GCA_020615895.1 Ceriops decandra | reverse complement strand
TTTTTTTTTTTAATTTGCATTTTGTTCTTTGGAAATGGAGAGAGATGAGGCCCATACCTCTGGAAACGAGAAAATGGACCGCTGCTCATCTTGGATCTTGTCTAATTCTTCCTCTCCTCGGAGTCTCTGAGATTCTAGAATATGCATTTTGTCACAGTGATGGAGGCTCAAAACTTTCAAGGCCGGCCATTCCGAAGTATGCATTCCTGGGTAGAATCTCTTCAGTTCTGGTGTCCAAAGCAACAGTTTGTTTAATTTAGGAAATACAAAAGCGGATGCTGTTGTTTCCTCTCCTTCCTCATTCTCAACAATTTCCTCAATCCCACAATCATCAACCTCGAGGCATTCGAGTTCTAGAAGACCTCTGGCTACGGATGCCGGGAATAAACTTCTCAGATTTGGGCAATCGTCAATAACCACGTTATTGAGGTTATGAAAGTACAGAATTTCTCGGGGATCCTGATTCCACACATGCTTCAAATTTGGGAGATTCCGTATGTCCAAAGTATTCAAGCGAGTCGAAGCGGTGGTTGCAACCTGTGATTTTTCAACGCTGGTCATCGCCCCTTGGATGTCAAATACCTGTTCTAGTGACTCGCAATCTTCTATGAAGAGTTGCTCGAGATTCTGGAATCTTCTTATAAGCATACTGGATGGAAACACCTCTCGGAATGCTTCGTCCTGTACCACCCTTAAAATTCTTAGTCTGCAAAAGGAGTCTTCGTGGAGCTCGTTGTGCCAAATCGTCTTCAACCGGTACATGTTGCGAATTGTCAGTTCCTCCAGGTCAGGCAATGCTACCTACACCAATTTTTTTCATTTTAACAGTGTTCACGGGAAAGAATTAGAATCTTTAAGTGAATAAAAATCCATTCCATTCAGAGAGGAGTTAAGTAAGATCTAGACAAGAGAAAAAGAGAACGAGACATTAGTGCAGAATATGTAAAATATACCTTCTTCTTTTTTTTCGAAAGAGCAAGGATCAAAAGGAGGGATGTAATATGGTATATAGTAGAAAGAACAGATGGGGGAAAATAACAAATTTCACCTTTTCATCAAAGAGAGGTGAATCGCAGTTGTCAATTTGGCCCCTGGATGCCAAATCTGCACTTGTAGGATCAGAGACGAGTGACTTAAGTTTAGGACAGTTGTCTATTTGTAGCTCTTTCAAGACAGGGCACTCGAATGAGCTACAGGTGTAGAATGTTGCGAGTTTTGGCAGATTCTTGAGCGTCAGGAGTTCTAGTTTAGGGAATAGCATTTTACACCAATTTTCTCCATCGCCCACATCTCCTCTTACCACAACTTCTTCCATGGACTTGCAATTGCATATGTCAAGCCTTTCAATTTGATCAAGATATTTAACCATAGAATACGTAAATAGATATCTCAGATTCTCACAATCCTCCACAATCAAGATTGTTAAGTGTTTAAAGCTAGAAGACTGCTCTATGAGTTGGCTGTTCCACATCTCCTTCACTTTGATTGAAGACAGTTCCAGCTGCTTCAAGTTGGGGAATACAAGCTGCATGGATAACTAATTTTACCCACTGAAGAAAATCATAATGGTACATGACTATTTTATAGCACGACCGTGATAAACCAATCAGTAAGAAGTAAAAATTGCAAACAAATTGTTTAGACAAAATCACATCTTTTGGCTATGTTGCTTGTGGATGGAGTCATAAATTCAAATAACCTTTTTTTTTTTTTTTTTCTATAAAGTGTTCACGGCATTGTACCTTTTGTTTGGATATCTGGCGTGCCAAACGTTTATCATGGAGAGCAGTAGATCAAATATTAGATGCATAATTATTAGTTTTAAATTAAATAAAAAAATTTAAAATTTGAGAAATGAAATAAAAATAACATAATACATTTTATAAACTAAATAATAATGCATGTACTCTAATTTATCATCTAAAATTTTCAAGTTATGCAATAATGTGAATCCTTATATTTAAAATGTTAGTTTGTTTAGTTTATAGTTACATCATATCACTGAATGAAATATTTCATATCATACTTAAATGGACAAAGTTTCACTTTAAAGAAAAATGTTGGTCCTTTTTGTTTCTAACATCTCTCCTTTCTTTTTTTTTTTCCTCAAAACAAAAATCTCTTTAAAAAAAATTATCGTCCCTAATTTATAACTCTCTAAACTAACGTACCTTCACGTTGCATGATAATTTGAAATTGATCAATGCGAGTCATGGCTAAAAAAACAAAAGATTCAAGCTTCAATGCCCCAGGAGCCCCATCTTCACTTTTATTTTTATGCACCTAAATCTTAGCAGTTGGTCTTCTAATCTCAGCTCATCATTTCGGTTAAACGGGCACAAACGTTGAATCATACTACCTCATGTGTCGCATGGTCTAATTTCAAAAAACACCCATGTGACGTGACATGTTAATGATACATGCATTGTTCCTTGATTTCAATGTTATTATGAATTCGTCCATCAAGTTTCAGAATTTCTAATTTAGTTCCAACCTTCTAATTAAGCATATGAGGATCTAATTTCCAGCAATTATCCTAATTCTATCTAAAAGTAATAGTTAAACATAATTGATTTTAACTACTTGCTAATAAATGTAGATAAATTTGGGACAGCGCCTTATAAATTTTTTTAGTTCGATGTATGTATGGAATAGATTAAAGAATTTTTTAAATTCGAGAAAGAATGGAGCGTACGAGACTAGGGACCAATGTTCGATTTGGCCAATTCAAATTAGATTTTAAATTCAAAGATGCATTATTTCAACATAATGTAGAAAAGAAAAGGCAGGAAAAAAATGGAAAAAGGGAAGATGAAAGGCTGACCTTTGCTTGGCTAGCATGATTAGTAGCATTTGGAGGTGGTTCATTCGAGAACGTAGAAGTGATTGCCCTTGAACACTCGACTACGGCAATTTTCTCCAGCGATGGGCATTGCACAGTACCACTTCCTGTATAGATGCTTATAAAGTTCGGCAAGTACTCCAGGGCAATGGAGGTTAATCGGGGAAACACAACATTATAAGATGCTGCTTCCTTTGATATTATTTCTTCAATTAAGGGACAGTCTTTTACTTCTAGCTCTCGGAGTAGCTTGAGGCTTAAGCACGTGGTTGAGGTAAATATGTATCTCAAACTGCCACAATTGTGAATTTTGAACACTTCAAGATTTCTAAAGGGAAAAAACCCATCAGGCTTCTCTTTCCATACATGCTTCAACCTCGGTAGATCAATCAACTGGAACTTGTTGAGCTTGGGCTGCGTCCCAATTTGTCCATCCGCAGCATTTGGCAGTGTGAGGTCGAACACTTCTTCCACTAAATCACAGTTTTTCACCCCAAGTTCCGACAAATTGTCCAAGAACGGTAATAAATTGGATGGAATGGCAGTTGACCAAGTTGCACATTCTTCCACTATCAGAGACCTCAAATTCGAGAAGAAATTGGCTGGAAACTTTTCCTTATGCCATTCTACTTTCAGCTGGGGGTGTTCTGAGAGCGCCAGATGTTCTATGCCCTCAAGTCCAACCTGGAGAATCCAAATATTACGGCTCCTTCATCAAGCTAAATATGATGAAGGAAAAAAAAAAAGATGAAAATAATTAAAAACACTAACCAGTTCTGCACACATCTGTTGTATGGTGGAGTTGAGATCGCCCTCCCAACGCCCTCTGTTATTTTCTCTTTCTGCCATTTTCACTCTCTTGAGCTTTGGTGTGATTGAGTCTCCTCTTGAGAAAGTCTTCATCATGGGGCATTGTGCTACGATTACTTCCTCCAAAGATGGAAAATTGAAGGTGTGATACGCAGAACAGAAGCAAGTGAGGCTTGGCAAAGAATGGAGTTCCAAACATTTCAAATTGACCCAGGTAATCTGGCCTTCTTTGTGATTTTCCTCTCCTACCACTACTTCCTTCACGAAACTGCATTCCCTTATGCTCAATTGTGTGAGACTCCCCAGACGTGGGGCCATTAAGAATGTTACTAGATTCAATAAACCTTCGCATTTCCATACATCTAGATGGGACAGATTTCCAAAGGATGCAATATTAATAGATGGCACCAAACTAATCAAACTGTGACACATCCATATTTCTAGAGTCTCAAGACTTTCGAAGATGTGATCCAGTTGACCATCTTGGTTGCAAACACGCTTCAGTACATTCAGAAGATTTAGCTTCATGCGTCTAATCCTGGGAATAGTCCTTTCTTGAATCTCCTCGTTGATAAGACCTTCCCATGAGAACAATTCCAGGAGCGAAGCGTTCACCACTTCGAGGTTTTCCAAATTGCGGAATGTTCCGAGGAGAGCAAAGAGAAATGAAGTTGACACCCCATCAAAACCTTCCAAGCAAAGCAACCTCACTTTATCAGATAGATGCTCCGGACAAAGGCCATTCAGTATCAATTTTGCGTTCCCAGGCTTCAATATCAATTCTCCCAATTCCGGAATGGCCTGTGGGGCAATCAAGCAAACTGATTTGTAATATTGGATTTCGACATTTCGACTACATCGAAGACCAAAAAAAATAAATAAAAAAAAAGGACCGTTCAACTTAACTTTTACTTATATTTCAATGTGACTGATCATTCAACTGTTAGTGTGAATTTTACTAAAATTTATCTATAATAATGTTAACATAGTCGACCAAACATACATTACATTGATGTATAATTTTAATTTATACCATAAAATTTTTTCGGTTTCTCATTTTGATATTAGAATTTTGTTAATTTCACTAGTAGAAAATTTAAAACTCATTTTTAAGTTTAAAAATGTAATAAAATTCAAACATTATAATATTCAATTTTTAAAATTATTGTGATTATTTTTAATTTTTAAAAATTTTATATTAATTCATTTTTTTAAAAAAAATTGTGTTCTCAGTTTCTAACTTTTTTAGATTTCATAATTTTTAATTTTTTTTTAGAAAATCAAAATCATTTTGCTTATCCTCCACTTAAAAAACTAACAGAATACTGACGAGAAATCTTAATTGCGACAATTAAGAATCATATAAGCCTCTCAAAAAGATGGAATGAAAGAGACGTACACGGGAATGGGTTCCGTGCATTTAGCCCTTACTGGAATTAAGAACTGACCCGCAAGTAAGCAAAAATAAATGCAACGGTACCGCAAGGCAGGGACGGCAGGCACCCATAAGTTAAAGAGTCAATGTCCGTACCTTCTCAAATAAGACAAAGGGTTGTCCAGATGGATTTTCCGATTGGCTCCTCCAACCTTTGTCTGTAATGCTTCCACTTCCAATTGAAAATATTTGCACCTCTGGACAGTCAAGAACCTTTAGGCCTTCTAACATTGGCCAGTCAGAAGTATGCGCCCCTGGATAGAGCGTCTTGAGTTTCTCTAACTTTATCAGCCCTAAAAAGGTCAATCGAAGAAATTCAAACCCAGCAATCCCCTCTGCGTCTTCCCCTCTGCCAACAATTTCCTCAATCCCGCATTCCATTACGGTCAGTTCTTTAAGCTCCAGAAGAGACGCTGCAATGGGGTACGGAAAGATGCTTTTCAGACTTGGGCAAACATCAACAAACACTGTTTGCAAATTCTGGAAGAAGTTGATTTTTCTTTCACGGGCATCCTTTTTCCAAATGTACTTCAAATTTGGCAATCTCCCTATCCGCAAGAATTTTAGTTGACTGGCTGGCATTCCATGCGTTTTGCCGAAATTTATCAGCTCTTCGTGAGGTGGAAGATCAAAAACCTCTTCTAGTAATTCACAATCAGTTAAATCCAGATGCTCCAGATTCAAGAACCGTCTCATCAGCATATTGGGTGGAAAGACATTCGCTAGCTTCTCGGCTCGTCGAACAAGCATCCATTTCAGTTTGCAAAACGAACCTTCATGAAGGTTATTGTGCCATATCATCTCTAACCCATTCATTTCTTCAATACGCAATAACTCCAAGTTAGGGAATGCCACCTGCAATGGCAGACATGCATGACAAGGCCTCAAATAAAGATCGGCATCAACTGAACAGGAACGAGAACTAAATTTAGAATCAAAAGAATTATCGAAATTTTTTAGCCCAGGTGAAAACAAGGATCCCTCACCTTCTCATCGAATAGAGCTAATTTGGCTCCGGAAGCAGTAGCTATAGGATTTGATACGAATGACTTTAGTGCAGGACAGTCCTCTATCCAAAGCTCTTTCAGGCCAGGCAACTCCATGAAATCACCATCGCAAAATCTGACGAGCTTCGAAAGACCTTTGAGCTTTAGTAGTCGTAGCTTTGGGAACAAAGTCTCCCATATCGTTTCTCCTTCCGCAGCAATCACCCCTTCCATTGACGTGCACTCGCATATCTCAAGTCTCTGGAGTTGTCCAAAATTTCTGACAATTGCTGAAGTAAATAAATAATTTATTTTCCCACAAGCCTCCACAATCAAGGATTTTAAATTGTAGAAGGAAGAAAGATCTCCAGATTGCTTCCACCATATATTTTCTGCAATGACTGACGACAATATCAGCTCCTCCAAATTCGGGAACACAATCTGCAACCACAATTTTTGTTTCAACCATTAATTCTTTTGCATGTCTATGATATTTCTTATATAATTTCTTTTGGTTCATTGTTATGTTAGAATATCAAAAAGAAAAGATAAAGGCTCCTTTTGGCCTTAATTATTGCTCAAACTTAAGTATATAGTTTGATTATTCAATCAAATTAAAAAATTTCTTCAAATTTCACATGAATATGCCTAAGAGTTATCTATAACATTCAATATTAAAGTGAATATCAATATATCTCTGGGAATATCACATCAAAATTAATTTTGATCTCTTATTTGTGATTCTTGTGACGTTTTATTAATTAAATTTTAAGTGTTTATTTAGTGTAATATTAAAGCTAGAAAACTTATTGATCACACATAATGCATTGTACATTCTAATATATAAAAAGAAAATGAATTAAGAAGGAAAATGTAATTTTGTTCAATAAAATATTTCTCTTATATAAAAGTTCTTTACTGTATAAAGTTTTTAAAGTGGTTAAAGGACATTGATTGACTAAATTATCCTTATTAAAAAACAATTTACTAATATTTTATTTCATTTGGATAGATTAAATTAACTTTATATATAGTAATAAAATTTAATTTATTACCAATTTAAACTTTTGTTTACGTATAGTATAGTGAGATGATTGGCTGATTAATGTCACTAAGATATTTACCGTGACTTATATGTTTATGAATATATGATATTTCTCCAACTTGGTTGCCCACTATATGATGAGGTAGAAAAAGAAGATAGAATTAGAATAAAAAATATTTTCTTTGATATTTTTGTTAAGCAAATTTTCCCATGTCAACTTTTTATTGTATTTATACAATTTAGTTGACAACAAACTCTGGAAAAATATCATTACTCATTTTTATTTGAAATATTATATCATCGTTATCTTATCTAATGGTCACAACAGATAAAGTAAAATTTTCTCTTTCGGGAAAATAATGGATAAAACAAATTATCCTTATTAATGCTCATTATGTAATGACCAACTTATGTAAAAATTAATTTACCAAATTGCCATTAATGGATTTTTTTAAAAAAAAAATTTGGATGAGCATTAAGCGGTCATTTTAATCTCATTTGAAAAAAGAAAAAAGGAGTAGACCATAATTTATATGTTACAATATCTATACATATATAACTATTTCTCTTTAAAAAAAAATGTATAATGTTCATTATACTTTCACCCGCGTGCAAGTAAAGATAAATATTTTTACACCACAAATTTAGCTTGTCAGAAGTGATGTGAGTGTTACATGCCATTAAGTTGACGAAATTACATTTAAGTCAAAATTTTGGAATCTAGAATGTGATATCAGTAAAGAATGAATTTGCATACCATTTCATTGAAGAGAAGCAGACGTGGATCAACTGTTGATTGGTTTTGTCTTGAATGAGTCGAGGATGTGGATGCAGGAGAGGATTTCACTTTCGAGCAAAATCTCTGGAGCAATGGCAGCTGTAATTCCAGGGAGCATAATTGAGTAAGCTCGAACACTTCATTTTCATCATCATCTTCTTCAGTTTCACCAGAAAATATCTCTTCAATGCCCCTGCAGTCTATTACTTTCATTTCACGAAGCTGTTTAAGGTTTCTGACCGTGGAAAATGGGAAGAGATTCTTCAATTTGTTGCAGCTTATGACCCTTAAGATCCTCAGTTGGCAGAAATCCCTAGCCATGAGTTGCCCACGGCAAATCTTCTCCAGGTTCACCAAATCATGCAAAATCAATGACTCTAAGACAGGAAAGGCGTCAAAAGGCCACCGCCGTTCTGAGTCGAAGATACATTGAATCTCGCCTCCCCTTGCGATGACGAGATGCTTTAATTGCCGACAGCCTTCCTTGGGTAGATGATAAAATACATTCGTGACTCCCTTCACTTCATCCAAAAAAAGATTTTCAGCTTTCCTCAATAAGGTCTTGACTCCTAGGTTCCAACGGTGAATGCTAGTATGTAGCTTCAGTTTCAGCGTTCTTGAACTTGGATATTCTTCACCCCAACGCCATCCATTGCCAATGAATATCTTAAATCGTTCCAACCTTTTGGAGAACAATCCCTCTGGGAGCTTCTCCGCTTCTGGAACTTCTATCTCCAAGTTTGTTAGGTGTGATAAATGCTCCAGCTCAGAAAGACTTGCATTACTTTGGTTATCGAGCCCTTTGACATCCCAGTCAACAAAGCTGTTACCTATATATAGTTCTTCTAACAATGATAACTGGGATAAAACATTTGCCGGAATAACTTCAAGTTTTGTACAATCTGACAAAACTAGCGACTTTAGCTGAGTCAATCGTCCAATTTCTTTAGGCAACTCAACAATGTCAGAACGCACTAGGCTAAGGATCTCCAATTTTTTTAGTGTTCCAACGATGGCTATGTTGGGCAAGACACATTCATCGAAACACAAGGTATGAAGGCTTGTCAGGAGACCAAGTGATTGAGGAAGACATGAAAAGTTAACTCCTATGCAATCCAACACTTTGAGTTTTCTAGTACCCGAAAAAAATGAATCAGGGATTCTCAAAGAACTATTACCTTCAACGGAAAGGAATTCTAGTTCTGGGCATTTCAAAGCTTCAGGTAGATCACAGATATCACCGAGCGGCAAAGAAAGTCTGGTGCAGCTATTGGATATCCTCTCAGCAAACTCCTTTGATTCAAAGTCTGCTTCAACAATAGCCGCATTTTGGTCTCTTGATGCAATTGACATAGCAAACGCTTGGACAAAGTCATGCATTTTCACGATACCATTCCGATCACCGTCTAGCAAAAAGCAAGCAGCTTTAAGGTCATCAATCAGTCTTAGCAATCTGTTTCTTGCATCCTGGATGCTATCTACACCTTCAAATAAATGCAGGCCCACACAATCTTTCAACAAATATTCAGTACCAATGGAGGAATATACATACAGAGGAAGAAGCAATAAAAGTGACTTGACTTCCTTTCCAGGTAAGTGATCGAAGCTCAACTTCAAAGCCGCAGATACTTCTGCTTGCATCCCTGTGTTGTCAAACCTGGAGGTCATTGACAGTTGCTTCGAAGCATCCTCCCATGCATGTAGCTCCTTATTTCGTAAAGCCTTTGCGACTGTGACAATCGCAAGGGGAATGCCTAAACATTTTGAGGCAACTTCGTTGGCAAGAGGGGACATTTTCTGAGTGTTGCTATCACCCACCGTGATCTGAAACAACTTCCATGCCTCAGCTTCTGACAAAGGGTTCAGTTGGAAGGACTTTTGAGTTCCCATTTTGTTAGTCAAAACATCTAGATTTCTTGAGGTCAGTAGCATTTTGCATCCTTTGTGTTCATCACCCCAAGGAATTCCTATCGCCTTTAGTTCAATCTCTGCCCAAAGATTATCCAAAATGATCAGGATCTTCTTCTTCTCCTTCAACTTTTGACGTAATAGACATTCTCTTCCATCCACGGTCTCTTGCTTGAACTCTAAGCCCATCACGTCTGCGATCTTTCCTTGAATTTTCTCGATCTGTGGCTTTTCAGATACTGTAGCCATAACCGCAACATCGAACAGCTTGGCGTCTATTGCTTGTCTCAGTACGTCTGATGCAAGAGTGGTCTTTCCGGTGCCGCCCATCCCATAGAGTCCTATCATGTGGACGTTGGGATCTTTTAGTGCATTCATAACTTCTTTCAAAATGGACTCCCTTGAAGGCAAGCCCTCCAAACAATTGACAGTTGAGGCCCCAATCTGCTGTAGAGGGGCACGGTAAGATATTTGACTTCGATCAAATCTACCTTTATTCTCCAGACTGACGATGGCCAAAGATTCCTTGACTGCATTCTTGCCGAGCTGATACTGGACCTTCAAGTTGGGACAAAGCCCAGCAAAACACCCCTTCTTTGCCTCTTCTTCCCCATCAATGATCGTTTTGGCGTCTGCAATGGCCTTCTCCGCGTCAGCCAACCACTTCTCGACGTTCTGTTGGATCTCGTCCCCTCTTCTCCTAGCATCTTCAACGGAGTTCAGCAAATTGTCTCTCGCACCGGTCAGTGTCTCAGCTTTATGCCTCAGCTCCTCAACCATGCTCGTGTAAGTGAAAGCATAACTTGCAGTGCGCGTGAGCAGCTCGATGATGTACTTGCCAACGGTGGAAAGGAGGGAAGTGCAAACAGAGTGTATGTCCATTATCTTTCTGAGTTCTAGTTGCGTTTCCCTTTTCTTTTCAATTACCTTTTTTTTTTTTCTTTTAATGATCAGAAAGTGGCAAAAATTTTACCAAACAAAGAAAAGAAAGGAAGAAAGACAAGTTAGTTGATCAGGGAATTTCGACGGTGAAGACAAAGGAGAAAGATAATGTTTTTTTTTCTTTCCTTTTTTGGGGTTTTTTTTTGGGGTGGTAACAAGGAGAAAAGAAAGGTAAAGATTAGAGGAAGCAAGACACGGAAACGGCAACAGCACAGACACAGCAAAGCTGAAAGTGAAAGAGAATGAATTGCAAGAGAGGTCTGAGAGAGGAGTTAACTAAATCAGAGCTCTCACAGGCAGATGAAGGGTGTGGAATATGTTTAACTAAATCATAAGAAGTAATATTTCATTCACTCTCATATATTTATTACCAATCAAAGGAAGGGAAGGGACTATACGACGAGATTATTCCAAATCCAAAATCAAATGTCGTTTGGTAGAAACTATAATGATAAACAACTGGGAAATGAAATAAGCATAACCTAGTTGCATTTAAAAAAAACGTGTTACGAGTGCTTGACTTGTATTATTATTGTCCTTATTATGTTTATTTATTTA
>JAHLGO010000464.1:0-29446 GCA_020615895.1 Ceriops decandra | reverse complement strand
GACCCTCCCACTTGATTTTCAAGTCTTCTAAGATGATTTTAAGCCATAATAGCTCACATATTCCTTGAGCCATTGCTCGAAATTCTGATTTAGCACTTGATCTTGCAACTACATTCTTTTTTTTACTCCATCAAGTCACTAAATTTCCATCAAGAAAAAAGTGCAATAACCAGATGTTGACCTTTTATCCACCATGGATCCTACATAGTCAGCATCAGTATAAGCTTGCAGCACCAATTTTTGATTTCTCTTGAATAGGAATCCTTTTTCAAGACTTCCTTTTAAATAATGTAGCACTCGATTGATGGCTTGTAAGTGTGATTCTTTTGGGTCATGCATAAATTGACTAATCGCACTTACTGAATAGGTAATATCTAGCCTAGTATAAGCAAAATAGATGAGTTTTTGGACCAATTTTTGATACATTTCTTGATCTACAGTAGGTTTTTCCTTTACATCCCCAACCTTTTTATTAGGCTCAATAAGTGTGGCTATTGGTTTACAACCAAGTTTTCCAGTTTCCTTCAAGAGATCAGTCATATACTTCTGTTATGAAACAAAAAATTCCTTATTTAGAGTAAAAAACTTCAATGCCAAGAAAGTATTTGAGTCTTCCTAGCACTTTTATTTCAAACTCTTTAATCAAATACTGCTTTAGCTATTGTTTCTCCTCATCATCATCACCTGTGACAATAATATCAATAACGTACACTAGAAGTTTTGTCACCCTCCCTCTTGTTGAATGCTTAATGAAGAGGGTATGATCATCTTGGCTTTGTTTGTAACCTAAAGCTTTCATAACTCTGCAAAATCTCCCAAACCAGGCTCTAAGTGATTGCTTGAGCCCATATAGTGCTTTCCGTAATCTATATGCTTTATTTGTTGTCTTTTCTCCTTCAAATCCTGGTGGAATACTTAGGTAAATCTCCTCTTCTAGGTCTCCATGTAAGAATGCATTCTTCACATTAAACTGTTGAAGTTGCTAATTAAAATGAGCCGCCAAAGAGAGTAAAATCCTTACAATGATCATTTTTGCCACCAGAGCAAATGTCTCATGATAATTTACTCCATAAGTTTGAGTATAACTCTTTGCCACCAATCATGCTTTATATCTTTTAAGAGAACCATCAGTTTTATATTTCAAGGTAAAAACCTATTTGTAGCCCACAAGATTCTTTCCCTTAGGTTTTTCGACAATGTCCTAAGTCTGGTTTTTTTCTAGTGCATCAATTTCTTCTCTCATTGCATTCCTCCATTCTTCTTTAGACAATGCCTCAGATAAAGTACTTGGAATAGAAAAGGTATTTAGACTCATAATGAAAATTTTATGAGATGGTGATAGGTGATCAAGTGACACATATGTCTATTATTCAAGCTTCACTTGAATGTTTTTCTGAGACATTTAGACTAAAAGAGAATGGAGACTTACCTAAAAGTGCTAAGGAACATACACCAGAGGGCTTATCAAAAGTCCCTAAAAGCCCTTTAATTCTTTTTATGTCCTTACTATTGAAGGATTATTTCACTTGTCCTTCATTGTGATTGTGTGTTCAATTAGATTAGCCTAGGGCCTTGGCTGTCCTCCTTTGTTTCTCCATTCTCGGCTTGAGGTTACTGGTTTGCCATTTAACTTCCAACAACATTCCTTTGTATGCCTTGGCTTTTTACAGTAGGTACACCATAAATTGTCTTGATTATCCCTCCATGTAGGCCTCGAAGCATCCACCTTTCCTCTTTCTTGTGTTGACACATTGCGAGTTACTAATGTTGAGCATTCCAAAGCTTGAGGCTCTAGCATTATTCCCCTTTGACTTTCTTCTACCCGAATTAGAGAGATTGTTTCTTCTAAAGAAGGGATTTCTTCCTTTCCAAGTATTTAAATCCTAACTTGGTCAAATTCAGAATTATGACCTGCTAGGAAATCATATACTCGATCCTTTTCAATAAAGGTTTTTAGAGTTGCAGCATCATTTGCACACTTCATCTCAAATACTCAATAATGATTGAATTCTTGCTATAGATTTTGAAGGGAATTGGCATATTTCGTCACTGTTTTGCTCCCTTGTTTTGTTGCACTTGTCTTTATCTTGATTTCATATACTTGTGCTGCATCTCGAGCCTTTGAATAAGTCCTGCGAATAGAATCCCAAATCTCCTTTGCAGTTTTGAGAAACATACATGTATCACTTATGGTTGGATCCATTGAATCCCAAAGCCATGACATGATCATTGAATCTGCCTCATCCCATACATTGAACGTGGGATCTTTTGGTGTTGGACCTGTTTTGAGAAGATGACTGAGTCTTCCTTTACCCTTCAAATAAGTCTTGACAAATTGAGACCATATGAGATAATTCTTTTCATTCAGCCTATAAGTTGCTCTCACATTTTGTAGATCTCCAGTCATATGGTTGATGTTGGGCTTTTCATTTTAACCTGAAGTATCTTCAATCAGTTTTGTCTTAAACAAGGATAACTCCAAGTACAAAGAATGTACTTGGAAAGGAAGGGCAAAAAAAAAAAAAAAATAGAAGCAGGCTACAAGTGAATGAGATTTTAGGGCAAAAATTGGGACAAGTTTAGAAGTGAAGAGAGAAAAATATAACTAAAGAGATCACAATAATGATAATTGCAATCAAATGATTAAGGACAAAGACAAACCCAACAATGAAGGTTGTGATTGGAAGATTATTGCATCAATGAAGGATGCATTACAACACTAGCCTAGAAAAATGAGCCTATAGCTTTGATACCATGTAGAATTTAAAGAAAAGAATTGTGATCATTATTCATATTCTTGCACCAAGATTACAAAGCTATGTATAGGACTTCTACAAATACTAACTAGGAAAAACAGATCTGTAAAATACTGCTATAATCCCATAAATTAAGAATACTAATAATTCATTTCCTAACTAATTATTTATAACTATTTCCTAATAATTATGAACCAAAAAATCAGGATTGAATATTCCTAATAATCAAATCCTAAAAATCAGAATAATTCAACAGTTGGTCAATGATTTTTCTTTTTTTTTTATCTTATCTACATTTATTTCTTTTACAATTTATTTTTTGGCAGCACTAGTGCTCCCTAATTCTTGGCTAACTAAGTATATGCTTGACCAGCTTGTTGATCTTCAAAACAATTACACAAATGATCTTAAGGCCTTTATGTAATCCAATTGGAACTTGCTTCAGCTGCCAATTGACTACTCTTTTAAGTACAGGAATAGCTGTTGCTTAAAGTTAATAGAGCTTTGAAAATAATGGCATTATCATAGAACCTAACAAATTACTCATATTGTTAGGACCTTGCATTGATTCCACAAAATATTGGATTTTACTTAGCCCCATGTAACAATAGTGTGGTTTCCTCATGCTTGGCAAATTCATAAACTTGATACTTGCATACTCTCTCAAGTCTCAACAGTTCTCAAACTGTGTAAACAGAAAAGTGCATGACACCGTTATGCTATTTTCTCTATGTACATGTTAGCTCAGTGTCTTGTGACCTACGAATCTCCAAAGGTAGAATAATTGATTTTTCTTTTCTTCTTTTTTTCTTGCATGCTCATCCTCTCTCAATATAAGTTAAAATTGTAGTTCATGAAACTCAATTGATTATTTCTAGCAGTTGGATGAAATGAGTGCAAGAAATAACATTCAACAATCATGGGATGGTAATGAAACGAACATGTCATTCGATCACCAGCATGCTCAATCTCAGGGGCTATTCCATCATTTAGACTGTAATCCCACCTTACAAATAGGGTAAAGTACAAAAATTTAGTTCTTGTATCTTCTCTGATTCCTTTCAAATATCACTTAATTATTGATCAATTAGCTCTTGTGATAACTCTATGTCCCCTTTGGTTACACATTATGCATGTAGGTACAATCCTCCAAGCTCAGATCAAATAACTGCTATAAGTACTCATGCCCAACAAGTTATATGGCTTTATACTTGGATGGATGCAATGAGATTTTTTGCTCTGCCTTATTTTCCATAAAAAGACATAATTGCTTCTTGGCGTTGGCAATATTGTAAATAATGAATTTCAACAAAATATATGCGCTTGATTATGGTGGCGCAAGCATCGGTGCTTGATATTTAAAGGGCCCTTAGCATTAGCCCATAGGCATAAAAGAAATTGGCAAGTATTTTGCTAAAAAGACGCCAAAAAAAAAAAAAATTATCTGTTAAACCTATGGGTTTTAAAAGTAGCTCTAAATAATAATGTGTAAACTTAACGGTATACTTTTAACTCGAATATTTTGTACATTTTTCAGGGGCATTGAAGGAATTTGAAATTGAACTACGTAACATAAAAATTGAGCCAAGTACATAAAGACATGTTAATACTACCCTCCCAACATCGGGTGGTTCATTTTTGGGTAGTTAATTACTCAGCAATGGTACGTTTACGTGCATTTGCATATGCTTAGGAAAATAAGTTATTTCCATTGTTTTTTTATTCAATTGAACAATTAAACAAAACAAAAGAACAAAATAAAAGAAAATATTAATAAATAATAAATTACATGAACTTAGATCCACCAAAGACTTCTATTTCTATGCAATGATTCAGACTAATGAATTTGTTCATTTAGATTGATTGTATCCGTATGAAAAAATGATAAATAAAAGGAAAGGAAGAGTTTAGAACATGAGTATTTTCACGCTATTAATTCTTAAGGTATGCAAATTTAGAAAAAAGTAACTGATTAGTTTGGTATTCAATAAAATCTAATATGTAAAGTTAAAAATCTAATACATTAATATTTCATTATGTGCACACATTTTGTCGCTTTAATTTTTGTACAAGACCCTTGTGGACTCCTCACATTCTGTATTAATACGGTTTGCCTTGTGATTGATACGGGCGAAAAATGGTGGGCCAAATTGGGCTTGAATGCATTTTCTCTTAGAATGGACACGCTACTTCCAACTCACTCGTCGGACTGCACTTCCTGACAGCCAAGGACCCCGCGATAAATTATTTCTTTATTTATCAAAATTTATTTATTTATTGAAATTGCTTTCTCTCTCCTTCTTTGTTAATGAAATTCTGAACCTATCTTTCATATTTTTAAGTTGAAATTTCTAAATTAAAAGAAGTAGAGGTGAGAAATATGATCCATTTTAACGCTGCAGAATGACAACTTACACGTCAAAGATGGCCTAAAAGCTTCTCATACGCCGATTTTTCTTGAGTCTCGTCTATAATATGAAACAAGCCCTAATTATTTTCTGCACTCTTGGACTTCTTGGTACTTTCATCAATGTTGGAATGATTCATCTCCTTAATACTAAAGTTGTTTTTCCAAGTCAAAGGTCTTGAGTTAGAGTTTGAATTCATTCTAATTAAATTAAGAAAAAAATGTTGGAATGATTTGATCTTCCTTTGTCGTTCTTTTTGTGGTCCAATTGTAGCAATATTCCCAAAATAATAATAAAAAAGGTTAATACTCTTGAAGCAAAGATGCGTCAATAAAAAAAAAAAAAAAAAGGAAAATGGGCAAATCTTTGTTATAACTAGTTGATATGAACTTTATCATCAAGATCTGTTACATAAAGGATAAAGTGCTTACCATTAAGTATGAATTAGTAATCACCATCAAATTTAAAAGCTTGGGGATGAGATATAGGATTCGTATTTCATAACTTAATCATTTTCATGTCCAATTCAACTGAATTATATATATACATAAACGATAAAGCTATAACACCGGGAAGTTTAGAATAATCATGGGGTGCAGCACATTATTTTAAAATTTCAGCATCTTCACATTAAAGTTTTCATGATAAAATTTACTTAATGGGTAAAGAAATTTTCTGTCTATTGTAAATGCTTGTTTATTTACATTTTAAATAGTATTTTTCAGCATCCCTTATTTCCTTTTGTTGAGCGCAATTAGTTCAAGAATCCATCTTTTTGGTGGGGATGCATGTATGATTCGTTACTTTCTGAGTTCGTTGGAGCTCCATTCTATTGGTCTTACAGGCCATAGCAAGACTGCTACTCCATGCTCTCACTGTATTACACCAATATTATTTTATATATGCATTTTGGTTTTTGTTTTTTTTTTTTCATGTGCTTATGATCAAGTTTTTGTAGAGGGAGAATGTTATCTATTAGGTGGCATTTATTTTTTCTTTTTTTAGTCACAGTGTTGTGTTGCGACAACGAGTGAACACGAGAAGCCGAAAAATGTTGCAGCATTTTAGTCAGCAAGCTGCTGATCTGAGACAAAGTAAAGTTGGATCAAGTGCATGCAAGAAGAGAGGGCGTCTGGAAGAGACTTGACCATTACTGGTACTTTTTATTTGACCATAACAATGTTTATCAATGGGGGCTTTTAATTTGTTCATATATATTAATATTTAAAGCGCAGACAAAAAAATGAAGAACGCTTTCGGTGGGAACATTATGGATAAGCTCCAAGAAGTGTCGAGACATAAGAAAGCAACATGAAGATGGGACCTCTGCAGCAGGAAGAGAAGCGGATCAGATCATTGAAGTGTACGTGTCAACAGCGAGACCAAGATCGATCCAAAATTCTGGGTTTCTATCAGTTGGATTTGGATAAGTTAGGGGGCAAAAGTTGGAAGTTACTCGAATAGCTTTCCTGACAATTGATTCGTCTTCGTCTATAAAGTCAAAAGTCAAAACTATAGCAACCCAAATGTAAATAATTTAAAATTTAATATATCTAAAAATTAATATATTTTAAAATCTAAAATAATTTTGATCTGTAAAATTTTTGTATTGACAAAGTGAAAAAAAAAAAAGGACGATTCTACCATGCATCACATCTTTCATTTCATAGGCCCAATTTCTGCTTCTGTTCATTAAGATCAATAAAAAAGATTATTCAGCCACCAATACCTTAGTATAGTACAAGACAAGTTCCAGCTAGCACATCTCTATAGTCCACTTGCCCCCGCCTGGTCTCTACTCTCACAAACTCTTCAGTTGTAACCTTGTGGTTCATATCGCCCACCACATTGCCACACTAATCTCTCCTCTCACAAACAAATTAATTAAAGCTATGATGAGCAAATTCAATAAGTCCCAAATCCTGATGCTGTCCATCTTAGCTGCCCTTCTCTTTGTGACACCTCTCTTGTCATCCTCATTAAGGCCAAAGTATATCTATTTTATCATTAATCCGCTTATCTTAGCAGTTGGAGCTGAAGCTGGTCTCCTTCCAAGATTGTCCAAGCCATTGGAGGACAAAAAGCATGCTGTCCCTGTTACCTTAAAGCCTGTTATAACAAGCCCGGCAGAAGCCTCCTCTCCTGAGGCTAAAGTTACTCTTGCAAGCGGTAACTCTTCTGTGTCTGAGAAGATTGTTAGCACTGTCGAGGTGAACAAAGTCGCAAAGTGTCCTTCCATTCCAAGCCTTTTCTTTACAGGAAGTGGAGAGACTGAAGCAGAAGGGTTAAATGAGGACGATGAGGAACAGGAGGAAGTTGGAGGGCTACGTGGGCAAGAACTATATAACAAAGCTGAAACATTCATTGGAAACTTCTACAATCAATTGAAGATGCAAAGGGAGGATTCTTGGAAGAGGATTCATGGGCTTTCCCACAAAGCCTTTTAAGCAAATATATATTATTATTGCTTCCTACTTCCATGTCATTCTAGATGATATGATGATCAGTCTAACTAAAGCTAGGACCATTGTTTTGGGGTTCACCATGATTGGATGAAGGAGAATCATAGCATTTCATTTATGATTCTTCCTTTTCTTGTAGTTAACTTGTTAATAGGGTAAATGCCGTCAAACTATTCTTAAAAGAAAAAAAAAAATCCTGTCAATTAAGCCTTGGTATCTCAGATCATATGCTCCTCCTACTGTTATCATATGTAATGGTTCGGTCTAGAACATACAATTCCAAGCAACTTTGATATGTTTGGTGTACATGTACATGTATATATATATATATATATATAGGCTTGTATTGGATAATCAACTAGTCTAGGTATTTTTCTCTTTGACATCAAGTATTTGTTTTCAAATTGACAATTGTAACCTATTCCGAGACCAAATGATGTTGCAAATCTAGGTTTCTATGAGCTCAATTGGCAAAAATTTTACCATGTTGCAAATACGTAATAGCTATAATATGTTCGAACAACATTGTTCTCTTTTGTATTTTATTGAAGAAAGACACATCTGTCAAATCATGCTAGTCATATTGGACCACATCTACAATTTGGTGTGACCAAAATACATAAATTGAAAATTTTGATTCCATTTAAGAAACTTTTTTCTTGAAAAGAAAAGAATAACCTTATCATAAAAAGATTCGATTATTTATGAAAAGTTACAAGGCCATTTATTTTGTCTGAATTGAAACGAAGGCTAGGCAGGAGGTAACAAGGACTTGGTGTACAGACGAGGAAAAGAAGCAAACGTGGTGTTTCTGTCTATTGTTGGACAATGTCTAATCTATTGCATAATCAATGACACGATAAATAAAATACAAAATACGAAAGTTTCATTTTCAGAACTTACTTGTTTCTAGCATTATTTTCTTTCCGTTTGCTACCTTGCTTCAGTATTCCTAGCAACTCTGGATTTTAACTGAAAAGAATTTCTCGTCATAGAAAAAAAAAACAAAAAGGAAGAAACAGCGCAACCTGCACTTACAAGACAAGATGCTGCCAAAAGTGCAAATGGAGAGGGTCTGTATATATATATATATATATATATTTATTCGTGTTGCATGCTATTAAGGAATGTTCTTCAAATTTTGTTTGGCAAGATTAATGGTATTGAAACATTGATTAAAGGGACTTCTATTTATGTGACCCACAGCCAAATAGGCCCCTCGGTGTGGTCATGTAATCTGGAGATAGGACATAGAATGGTAAGTAATTGTTACAGCCAAGCTTTTGGCTTAAACAATGGGGAAGTAGGTAGGAAATTATTGGTCCCAAGACGTCACACAAACTTTAGCTCATTCACAATTGTTTTCTACATCTAATTCTTTAGAAAGTAAAGTTAAATTCCTACATTGAGTTATACATATCCAACAAAATTTATAGGATGAAACACTTCTAACAATACTTTCTTGATCTTTCAGTACAATCAATTTAGAATTTTCAATAGTTTGTTTCAAGTTGATGCAAGGTAACCTCAATAAACTATATAATTGTACTTTGGTCTATTGTAGAAAGTTCATGTACATCATTCCTAGGAAAGAAGAGTCCCTTTCTAACAAGCATCAATTGAAGCAACTTAGCATTATATTTATATTTGTGAGGTAAATAAGAGGATGCCTTTATATGAAGCAAATATCTCCCACAATTCTTGTTGTTATGTGAATATGGAGTCAGTTTCTTAGAATGTACTTGCTGTGTTGGTTTTACGGGATCTCATCCTTTTGGATTTTTACTCCTTTTTGCTATACAGCAACTTCCTTTTTCTCCACTTTGTATTGTTATTCCTATGGTGGTAAGTGTGAGAAATTATAGTGACACTCTTTATTTTAGTATCTGAAAATGTCATTTGAATTGTGACTTATTAATAAATGAATACTTGCATAAGTCCTTATCCTACTTAACTTTTTATTTGTTTATTTATTTTGAAAAAAAAAAAAAAACGGATTCTCTTTAATATTGTTATGCCAATGTCAATGCCATAGGCATTTATAGCCTAGCAATGATAACCAAAATTTATGGTTTTGGTCTAAATTTTTTGGAACATATACATACTTACACACACATACAAACATTATGTCTTAACGCAATTCTAACCTTTTTCCTTAAATTTTTGAGCGTCTTAGGATAGATCATAATGGCCCATGTTTCGCTAATATGTGCTTCACTATCAATATCTCTCTCACATATTAGGGTACATGCATAAAACTTTTAAACCTTTCAACTTGGATGAAGCAACTATTTAAACTATTAAAATTTTACAGAATCTAGTAGCAAAAGAACAATAGAATACACAGGCAAGCTTAGGGTTGTTTTAAATCAAAACCTTTGATTTATGTCTATTCATAAAATTGTATGGCATTGTCAATAAACTACATGAAATCAAACCAACGGATACCTAAGACTAAAGGATGTAAGGGGAAGAAAATGCTTTAGTTCCATTGTATTTGCTTAGAGGTAAATAGGCCTTTATAAAATGAATAACAATATAAAGTCAAAAATGGAATATATATGGATTGCAACAAAAATGATGTCATCCTCTTCCAAATATTGTGCTAGTTGGTATGTTAATTCAATCTTTCTTCTATTAAATGACGTGCGAGATGCATGGATTCTCATTAGAGTTGAGGCTTTTGCACTTGTTAAAGATAAATTGATGGAGTAATGTTTAAATTGAAAAATTATATAGATGAACTAAGTTGATTTGATTTTTTCTTTTTTTATTAACAAAAATTTCTTCCAAGTAAATCCCAAGTTTTTGCTATAGAAAGTCCCAATTCAAACATAAAATGCACGTAAAAGAATTTGAACTCTACCCCTGGTATTAAGCTTACACAACATAATCTCAAGTTCGTCCTTATCATTACGTTAACTATGGGTGGTTTTGGGGTCCACCAAGCAAGGCAGCTTAAACCATTGACATGACTTATTTGTGCATCCCTAATACACATTTGAGGGACAATGGCATTTGCCTATATATAATATGACATCGCAATCGAGAATAAGCTAAAAAAAATAACAAAAAATGCATTTAGGTGGCCAATTGACCAAAACTAATAATCATTAACACCTTTGTCTATATCTTCTAGGTTGAAAATTGGCAATATAAGATCTACATGCTTTCCGAATTTCTTCTTGTCCGAAACCTTTTTACTTTATTTGGAACTTTTTCTCTTTTGACAAGCCACAAAGAGAAGATAGCAAACTGTCATGGAGTTAGGCTCGGATCGTGCTAACTCGCGCGGCACTTAGTCAATCTTGCAAGAGAAGATGAGTTAAGTAAACCTTGAATAGTTTGAGTGAACCAGCGGAAGACTTGTGAGAGGCGAGTGAGCGAATTGGAAGAGCTTGAGAGAACGAAAGAGAGAAAGCACAAGAGAGCTTTGCAAGTAAACTTGTATTGAGAAAGGATGTGTGCTATGCAAATAAGATTAGTAGCTTATTTATACAACTCAAAAGAAAGTTCTAGAAAAGAATATTCTTCGTATATACATAGAGCATTCTAGATATGGTCCCTTCCAGAATTCTTTAGGCAATTGTGGCACATTTTGCATGCTTCTGGGACCTTCTGTAGCAAATGGGCTGGGCAGCCCTTAGAGGTTTGGGTCTTAACCCGAATTTGCACCTTAAGGATACATGAATGGGCCGGATCAATGGATCCTTGTGACATCCTCCCCCACTTAATTCTGCGACGTTCTCATCGCATTTTCAGCCTTAAATTGCTGAATGTGATCGGCAAATTGCCAAAGTTGGTCCTCTCGTTCCCAACTAGCCTCTTGGTCTGGCAAATCTTTCCATTTTACCAAGTACTCAATGTAGTTGGGAACTCCCCTTCTCCAGATCACTCTATCAGCAAGGATGTGCTCCACCTCCTTGTTGAATTCAATGACCACAATTGTTGGTGCGTGCTTGGACTCATTTTGGCTTAGATCCTCTTCATCTCCATAGAAAGGCTTTAGAAGATTTACATGGAAAACGTTGTGGATCTTCATCTTTGGAGGGAGTTGGACTTGATAGGCAGCCTTTCCCACACACTTGATGATAGGAAATGGCCCTTCGTACTTCCGTACCAAGCCCTTGGGTACCTTGCGTAGAGACTTGGAATCATTCAGTTTACGACTTTTGTAGGTAATGAGATGCCTATCTTGCATCAAAACTCCTCTAATGGCGAAGTCGGATGCATTGATATGGACTTTAAAAGGCTTTTCGTAGTCTAGTAGTGACACAACAGGTTTCTCGGAGATTGCTTGCTTCAATCTTTCGAAGGAAGCTTGACATTCTGAATCAATCAAGTCATGGAGCTGCTTCCTCAATTCAGCGAGCTCCAGGAGTGCCATGCGATAAGGACCCATGGTAGGGAGGTTGGCACCGTGTTCCAGCTAAATGTGGTGATCCATATCTCGTTTTGGTGGAAGCTTCTTCGATAATTTGGAAGGCATGACGTCCTTGAACTTGGTAAGGATAGCCTGAGGGGGTTATGGTAGTGTGGGAGTTGGTGCTGTTACGTCTTCCCCATCGCTTAGCTCCCTTATGGTAGCGACATAACCAGGACCTGACTTAAGACCCTTTTTGAATTGCAAGGCCGAGATCATTGATGGTTATGATCTCTCTTTGCGCTTTAAGGGAACTACGCGGATTTTATCATTGTCGACAACCACAAGAGAACGTAAAGCAGGAACGAGAAAAGCCAAAGCTTCGCAAAAGAATGCAAGACCTAACACTACCTTGAAATCGTCTATAGGAATGACGGTAAAGTCTAACTTACCAGTCCATTCACCAATTTGGACAGCAACTCCATGTGCTACGCCTTGGACAGGCCTCACTTCCGAATTTACCTCTTCGATGGTGTCGTTTCCCTTCGTTGGTTTAAGGCCTAGACATTTGGCCTCTTGCACATTCATGAAGTTGTGCGTTGCCCTCGTATCTAGCATCGCACAAGTTGATTTACCATCGATGGTAACATCAGCGTACAACAACCCTTTTCCTTAGCGACTGTTAGGGAGAAATGCTTTGAGAGATTACCTAACTATTGGATAAATCCCATGTTCGCTTGGGTTTTTTCATCGGCCTTTTCTGAGCTGAATACCACCATCATAGCATTCATTGCTTTTCAATTGGGACAGTCCTTTACCCAGTGTGGTCCGTCACAAATGAAATAGGGTTTAGGAGGATTAGCCAAGTTGTGCTTATTTGCAGACTTCTTCTTATGCTTGGGATGGTCATTTGAGGGTCTTTATTGTCCACCCTCATTGCAACCAGAATCCTACTTCTTATGCCTGATTTTCTCTCCCCCACTTTTGCTAGAGGTTGTTTTCCTGCCCTTGGAGTGAGCGGAGTAGTCGATGAAGGTTTCGGCAGTGGCAATGGTAGCATTTAGGGTCTGCATATCACGCCTATCCAGCTTGACTCTCGCCCAATCCTTCAAGCCGTCTTTGAAGTAGAAGAGAAGTTCCCTATCGGACATTTCAATTTCAAGAATGAGGGTAGTAAATTCCTTAATGTAGTCAGAAATACTACCTGTCTGATATAGGCGTCTCAACTTCCCTCTAACTTCGCTATTTGCATTGTGACGCACAAAGTATCTACGCACTTCAGCCTTGAATTGTTTCCAAGTGTCGATTACACACAAGCCTTTCTCCCGTTCGGAATGCTTCCGTTTCCACCAGAGTTGGGCAACATCCCTTAGAAAGATTGGGGCGTTGCCTATCCTTGTTAGGTCATCGACAACCCCTATGGCCTCGACGTACTGCTCAAGGCTAAACAAGAAGTTTTCCACAACAGTAGCATTGCGTGTGCCATTGTACATGGTAGGCTTCAGGACCTTCAAGCCATGTATCACAATGGTACTAGTAGTGGCAGTCATACTAGTAAGTGAGTTGTTTCGGTGTAGAGACTTCATCTCCCTACGAAGGTCGTGAATCTCTCCCTTAACGAACTCACGAAGGTTGGACAAACCTTGATTCAGAGAGCGTATTTCTCCCCTAAACGAGCGGCCAAATTCTTCGATCATGAGTTTGGCAGCCTGCGTGATCTCCGTATTCTCATAGATCAAGTTGTTGACTTGATCGCTGAGGTCGCCCACAAGGGAGCTTATATCAATGACACTCCTTTCCAAGTTGCCAACATGAGAGTCCATGGTTTCCTTTGTTGGAACCTTGGACTTGCCACGTTTGGCTGGAGCACACTACTTCTCACGACCACAAGCTTCTTGCTCTACTTGTTGCTCATCAAAAGTGGTCTCAACAAATCCTTCCTTACCTGCCATATTCACAACTCAAACAAGAACAAAGTAGAAACTAGGATTACCTTGATTTGATACAACCTGTCACGAAGTTAGGCTTAAATTGTGCTAACCCGCACAGCACTTAGTCAATCTTGCGAGAAAAGATGAGCTAAGTAAGCCTTGAAGAGTTTGAGTGAACCAGCGGAAGACTTGTGAGAGGTAAGTGAGCGAATTGGAAAAGCTTGAGAGAACGAAAGAGAGAGAGCACAAGAGAACTTTGCAAGTGAACTTGTATTGAGAAAGGATGCGTGCTATACAAATGAGATGAGTAACCTATTTATACAACTCAAAAGAAAGTCCTAGAAAAGAATATTCTTGGTATATACATGGAGCATTCTAGATATGGTCCCTTCTAGAATTCTCTAGGCAATTGTGGCACTTTTCGCATGCTTCTGGGACATTTCGTAGCAAATAGGCTGGGCAGCCCTTAGAGGTTTGGGTCTTGACCCAAATTTGCACCTTAAGGATACATGAATGGGTTGGATCAATGTATCCTTGTGACATCCAACTACGAAAAGCCTTTCAAAGTCCATATCGATGCATCCAAATTCGTCATTAGAGGAGTCTTGATGAAAGACAAGCATCTTATTGCCTACAAAAGTTGCAAACTGAATGAGTCCAAGCGATGCCCAAAAGACTACACAGCGGGAGACATGGTGATGGTGAAGCTACTACTTAACCAATTCAAGTCTCTATGCAAGGTACCCAAGGGCTTGGTACGGAAGTACGAAGGGCCATTTCCTATCATCAAGTGTGTGGGAAAGGCTGCTTATCAAGTCCAACTCCCTACAAAGCTGAAGATCCACAACGTTTTCCATGTAAGTCTTCTAAAGCCTTTCTATGGAGACGAAAAGGATCTAAGCCAAAAAGAGTCCAAGCACGCACCAACGGTTGTGGTCACTGAATTCAACAAGGAGGTGGAGCACATCCTTGCTGATAGAGTGATCCGAAGAAGGGGAGTTCCCAACTACATTGAGTACTTGGTAAAATGGAAAGATTTGCTAGACCAAGAGGCTAGTTGGGAACGAGAGGACCAACTTTGGCAGTTTGCCAATCACATTCGGCAATTTAAAGCTGAAAATATGACGAGGATGTCGTAGAATTAAGTGGGAGAGGATGTCATAAGGATACATTGATCTGACCCATTTATGTATCCTTAAGGTGCAAATTCGGGTCAAGACCCAAACCTCTAAGGGCTGCCCAGCCCATTTGCTACTGAAGGTCCCAGAAGCATGCAGAATGTGCTACAATTGACTAGAGAATTCTAGAAGGGACCATATCTAGAATGTTCCATGTATATACCAAGAATATTCTTTTTTAGGACTTTCTTTTGAGTTGTATAAATAGGCTACTCATCTCATTTGCATAGCACGCATCCTTTCTCAATACAAGTTCACTTACAAAGCTCTTATGTGCTTTCTCTCTTTCGTTCTCTTAAGTTCTTCCAATTCACTCACTCGCCTCTCACAAGTTTTCCGCTGGTTCACTCAAACCCTTTAAGGCTTACTTAGCTCACCTTCTTTCGCAAGATTGACTAAGTGCCGCGCGGGTTAGCATGATCCGAGCCTAACTCCGTGACATAACACTGGCTTCTTATGCTTGGGCTTGAGAGGAGGTTCACAGCCATACAAGGCTATTCTATTGAAGACACATCCAGTACCCACATAAACAGGGCCTTAATATGCCATCCAAACCTCTTAGATTTATCTGAATTTTATAAAATATATATCATTAAAATTAATCCTAAACAACGATGTTCCATTGTATGTTCATAAACGAACGTCGTTACAAAAGAATCCAGAGCTCTTACACCAAAGTAAACAGTGTTCTGATTGGCAGAACGATCATTCCTATCAATGCCATCAAATCTCCAAGGGAACTGAACATAACAGATATGTTTGCCAAGGTTGGGTTCCAACATGAAGCACGTCGCATCCAACAATGCTTTGCTATTGTTTATGCAGTGATCACAATCTAGATTTAAGAACGGTCAATTAGTAAGAACAGCTGACACTCGAACTTGCAATATTTGCATATGTCACTAGAGATGAAATGGCGCCACCAATGAAGAAGGCCATCTCTGACTCCTTTTTTACCAACTTACGAGTGCATTCATGGCACCAGCTTTCTTATGGTGCTTGAAGCCTGGACACTTTCACGAGAAACATAAACTAATCGTGGCAGCTAATGAGCTGGCCCCAGTTAGTTTTAGGATTAAGACTTTATTGTTACTCACATAAGTAAAGGACTCACACATGATTGGACCAAATGGTAGAGAATGTGGCTCTGTTCATTTCTAACCACTCTATCAACATCATGAAGCAATAATTTAGACCAAGGATTTATGCACAGGGAGATCTTGATGCATCCAACAAAAGTACAACCCATAAAGTGTACTGTTCAAACCAGACGAAAAAATAAAAATCATAGAATATCTAATTCCCCCAGGGCACGTATAATATACGAAGCAGTAGAATTTTCTGCTTCCTTTCTTTTCGATCTTTCATTTCCTGTTATGTAGAGCACACCATCTGCAGTTACAATTTGAATTGAGAACACAAAATTCTTGTTATATGGAGGACCTTTGTCGAACCTGTGCATCAAAAGAATAACAAATTATATATGGATCATTTAGAAGATGGTGATGAGTAAACCGTTCATTAAAAAGAAAGCAACATGAAGAAGGTAGGGAATGTGGTGATAAGTAAATTGAAGGAAAAAAAAATACATGTGAATCTTTTAGACAATGGGAAAATGCATGTGAATTTAAGACGAACCATAAAAAAACACAATATGTAGGCAAGGTTAAATCACTACAAAGAAAACAGAGGTACAAATAAGAATCAATATGTCATACACAAACAAAAATATTTACATGTATCTTGGTTTGGGCCATTTCTTCTTGCAACAGAGTTCGTGTAACTTCTGTTTTGCTTTTTGAATCTCAAGCAAAAAGTCCATTCACCACAATATTCAACCACACCACCATCACTAGCAATTAATTTTGACAATTTGTGTAAAGCTACGTTTGCAACATCGAGCCTTGCAATTTCTTTTTTGCTCAGAAGAACCAGAGGCAACAAATACACTGTCTACATACACAGTAGCAATATTTTTTGCCCCCTTTTCCCAATTCTTGATGTCAACTTGCTTTCCTTGCTTTTAGCACAGCTCAAACGACAATGTCACAGGATGTGGTTGTTGTTGCAAGAGCTCCAGAGTAAAAATGGGCTCCAACAGGCTCCTAAATATCTGCATATAGTGATATTTGCTGGCTTCTATTATAACAGTAAGTTAAAATGGGAGTTAAATTCCCTTTAGTACTCGTCAACCATAGACGTTCAAGGTCAAAATCAACATCAACATAAACAGCAGCTGCCAAAGCCTCCACAATATTGGCCAGAATCTTGGGCGCTTTCACTGACCCACCGTAAACCACTGCATCATCTTCTCCCCACGCAGCACTCGTAAACTCCCTTACCTATTTAGAAATAACCCCAACGAGAATTAAGCAGATCCAAAATTCCATAAATAATTAAAAAGAAAAACCAAGATCTATGAAAATTGTGAACATAACTACCGTACTAAACCTATAATAAGATTACCTTATCATCTAGTCCAGAGGCATTGCGCCAAATGAAACTGTAAAGCTCATGCTTAACAGTCACCTGGGCAAGTTTCTCGGTGCTGATGTTGGCAGTGCATAACAAAGACAATTGTCCTGCGTTGAGATTGGGGTAGGCGAGGCAGACATGGTTGCTGAATGCAAGGCATGGCACAGCGTCACCAACAAACTCCAACCGCTGGTAACTGGCATAGTCAATGAGTGAGGGATGCATCAGTGCCTCTTCAAGAAGGTGCTTGTTTCTAAAACTGTAATTGAGGATGGCCCCTCCAGAGTTTTCTGCTTCCTTTACTCTCAATCTTCCATCTCCTATCATGTGGAGCACACCATCTGAAGTTACAATTTGAACTGAGCACACAAAACTCTTGGGATTTGGAGGAAACACATCTTTCTCAATCCTGTGTGTCAAAAGAAAAAGATGGTGACGAGTAAATTGGTGATGCGAAGGAAAGTAATGTACAAAAAGGTAGGCAAGATGGTGAGTAAATTGAGGGCAAAAAATTACATGCATATCTTACAGAAGATGGGAAAATGAATGTGAAATTCAGAGGAAACAAGCAAACAAACAAAAGGTAGATAAGGATAAATCACAGCAAAGAAAACCTAAAAACACATTTGCCATATAAAGTAGAAATACATACGTGTAACTTGGCTTGGGCCATTTCTTCTTGTAATTTGTGCATAATGCTCATGTAACTTTTGTTTTGCTCCTTGAATCTCAAACAAACCATCCATTGTGCCACAATGTTCAAACATACCACTATCAATTAGGAACTAAATTTTATAACTTTTGTAAAGTTAATTTTGCTGTGTTAAGCCTCACAATTTCTTTCCACTCAGAAGAACCAGAAGCAACAAATTGACCATCTACATACACACTAGCAATGTTTTTTGCCCTCTTTTTCCAATGCTTGATGTCAACTTGCTTTCCATGCTTTTTGCACAGCTCAAAAAACAATGTCACTGGTTGTGGTTGTTGTTGGAAGAGCTCCAGTGTGGTTTCCAACAGGCCCCTTAATATCTACATAGAAAAATGTAGAATATCAAGCTAAACACTAAACTCATACATCAAAATCATCCAAAACTATATATTCAAAACAAGTAAATATATTTTTAGACCATCTCAGCTGCAGTAGATCATTGGCTGGAATAGCTTTCAATAGGTAATGAGAATCGACCTTAGGTCACATGAGACAATGCAAAGAGACTTTGCTAGCTAAGCAACACCCGCCAATCTTCTCTCACCTTAACCCACCACCTCACCACCCATAGCCGTTCAAGGTCAAAATCAACATCAACATCAACATAAACAGCAGCCCTCCACAGCTTCCACAATATCGGCTAGAATCTTGGATGCTTTCACTGACCCACCATGAAACACCGCATCATCTTCCCTCCTCACAGCATCACTAAACTCCTCACCTAGAAATAACCCCGACAAGAATTAAAATTTTCATATTTAATTTTATTTAAAAAAAAGACAAAACAAAGAAATATGAGAATTTGATAAGATTCCTTAATAATAGGATTTCTAGGATCTCTAATTTATATGATAAGATTAATTTCATATTCATATACAATTAAGCTATGACTTATAGATTCAAGTAATAACATCTATTTAAGTTTTTGGAGTCCGATCTCCTCAGAGCGATCATTGGAAGTTAATTCCCAAGTGATCAATCTCCTCTCCCTTATTTTCACAATTGTCTTTTTCCCAAAACCCAATTTTTCATCATTTGGTATTAGAGCAATGTTTGTAGGGGCTTCGTTTCTATTTCAAATCCCCTCGCTTTTGTTCCAAATCCCTAAACCAAAAAAAAAAAAAAATAGTTTATTTTATGTCCCTTACCTAACAACAAAAGAAAAATCTTGGCATTCCCGATTTACAATCTTACGCCTTGTCTTCACGCAACTGAATGGATTCTGACACTAAAATATCTCGTCTTGAAGAATCAATGTTTCTCATTCAAAAATCTTTTAAAAGGCTCGAACAAGCAGTCCTAACCATAACAAACAATTAGTTAAGAAACAATACATAACTAAAAGAATCAGGAGAATCCTCTAGAGGCGTTGATTGTGACTATACACAATCACGTCTGAGGGTGGAATTCCCTTATTGGGATGAAAGTGATCTCGTTGGTTGGATTTCCAGGGCTAAAAAATACTTTCATTTCCATTGTATAGCAAAGCAATCTAAGGTGAAAATTACTTCTATCTAGTTGGAAGGTAATATTATCCAATGGTATGATCGGTTTGAAACGAGTGTTGAAAGAGCGGAAGGTAATCTAGTTGCAAGGAACACAGTTAGAATATGAGCACTGCTTACCATCCACAAACGAATGGGTAGACTGAAGTCATTAACAGGTATTTGGAGAATTACATTCGTTCTTTTGTAAATGACAAGCCAAAGGACTGGGTGAAATGACTTCCTTAGGCAGAGTGGTGGTATAATACCACTTATCATTCCTCAATGAGAATGTCCTCATTTAAGGCTTTTATGGTCAAGCTCTGCCAACCCTTATAAGGTATACAACTAGGTCTTCTCATATAAACTAGGTTGATAGAGACTTGCAAGATTGAGACAAGTTGCTTCGGCTCCTTAAAGACAATTTTTTCACAGCCCAAGCCCGAATGAAGAAACACAGTGATACACATCACATTGAACGCGAGTTCACCATAGAAGATTGGGTCTATCTTAGACTTTAACCATATTAATAGTTATCTATTATTGTTCATTCGTCAATGAAACTATTTGCTTGCTTCTTTGGGCCATTCGAAGTCCTTGAACTCATTGGTCCTATTGCTTATCATTTAGACTTACCACCAGAGTCCAAAATACATCCTATCTTTCATATTTCTTGTCTAAAGAAAATGTTAGGGGAGCATGTGATTGCACAAAGTCAACTACCTGACATTTCTTCTACAGGAGAAGTTAAGGTTCAACTACAGGTCATCTTAGACCGACGAATTATCAAATATAGAAACCAAGATGTTACTCAAATTCTTATTTAATGGTCTACTCTTCCTATTGAGGAAGCAACTTAGGAGTTTTATCACTCTTTTGTGAAGTAATTCTCGCAGTTTATTGTTGCTCATCCTTAAGGACATGACTACTTTGAAGGGTGGAAGAATAATAAGATTACTTAACAATAGGATTTCTTAATTTATGTGATAAGATTAATTCCTTATTACAATTAAGCATTATATATATTTATATATAAAGCTTATGACTTATGGATTCAAGCAATAACATCTATTCAAGTTTTTCTAACTATTTAGAGGTCGATCCCTCGAAGCAATCATTAGAGTGATCTTTTAAAATATTTTCACAATTTTCTTTTTTCCAAAATCCTAATTCCTTATCAGAATTATGAACACAACTGTTGTCCTAAGTTGATAATAACATTACCTCATTGTCAAGATTAGATGCATTGTGTCGAACAAAACCGTAAAGTCCATGCTTAATGACCATACGAGCCAATTTCTCTGCGCTATTGTTGGTGGCACCTAATGAAAGACAACTGTTTCGATTTGAGATTGTGGTAAGCAAGGAAGACATGGTTACTCAAAGCCACACTCAGCATGGTGTCACTGACGAACTCCAGCAGCTGGTAACTAGCGAAGTCTATGAATGAGGGGTGCATCAGTGCCTCCTTAAGATTGCATTCGATCTAGATTACAATGAATCAGGAAAAGCCAACTGATAAGAATAGAGAAAGACTTGCTTGGAGGTAGATAAATAGCTTGAGTCTTAAATGCATTGAAATCAGTACAAACAGAGCTTGAAACTTTTACCTACTTTTGTACTGCTTTTGAGTTCTCTTGGAAAAGCTTGATGGGTTCTAGATACCCATCTCATCAACTTAACAAAGTTCTTTTTGTATCAAGTCCACTTAAGTAGCCTAATAATATCTAATAATATCTCAAGCTGTGTTCTTTTGTATATCTTTTTGTTTTAAATTTTTATGTAGGGTCTTGGAAACAGAAAAATGTAGGAAAAGTCAATGAAAGGTCTCTTAAGCTTGGGTGAAAAGAGTAGAGATATGTTGGCTGACAAGGTAATATTTAATTTACATTAATTACTCTTAACAATATATTTATGTATTCCATTATTTCCATTTGCCCATATAGAGAAAAGCAGTGTTCCTGTTAAATCCTTCTCGTGTGTCCTCCTTCATGTTAATGCATATGGATAAACTAGCATGGTTTGCTCCCAAAATGCTAGCTTTAGGATTATTTGATTATGGGCTTACTGACTCATAAAAATTTCTTTAAATAACAGAAGAGGTACTCTTTTTCAAAAACTGACCCTATATTTATGCAATTTTACTTGGACAAAATTTTCTTATAATAGCATAGCTTCACTTCACTCTTCCCAAATAACCATATTGAAAGGATCTTTCCTTCTCTTCCTAGTAAGGGGTCTGATTTGGTTAATGGTTAGCCTTTCATTTTCTATTTACGTACCAATTTGTTTATGAACATATACATAAACATAATTCACAAGCATGTGATTGATGCATATAATGTCTGTGTGTGAGCAAGTGAGAGTGCATATGTAATTTTTTCTCATTCTTGCACAGCTTGCCTGACATGTTATAACTTCTACCAATCTACCTTGACAAAACTAGCTAAAGAGAATTATTTTTTCCGTTATGGATAAGTTAGTTATCCTTAGCTTCATAATATAACAAAATATTATACGTCTAGTAATATTTTGAGACCTAAAATAGTTGGATCCCTCTTTTATATATGGTGTTTAACAAGCAATAGGATGCATCAGGAATGGGGTTGGAATATTTTCCAAGCATTTGAAAAGAATTCTCACATTGAATCAAGATATGCTAGATTGAAGGAAGTAAAGGGTCATAAATAAGCATTATAGATTTTCTATTTTTTATTTTTTACTTGGAATATTTTAATAAAGGCATCATTCTATTTATCACACTTTTAATTGTTTGGCATGATAAAATTTAATTTCTCACTAAATTATTGCATGTTTTACCTAAGTGCAACAATCTTATGCAATTATTCTTGATTAAGGGCTCTTAGGATATGCCATGAATATTTTCTTGAGCATCTATTGTTCATCATTGCTTTTAAAAGCTAAATTCAGTGACCATTATGGATAGCACATTATTTAATTTTTAACATATCTTAAGAATGTTTTTCTTATATTTTTTTTCTCATTTTTTATTCTATTAAGTAATTTATTAGATTATAAATTTCATAATAGGAAGTAGTTTTTTCTTTTTAAATAAATCTCAGTCTTTCCAAGAAGAATAATTTAGCCTTTAACCACTAAGGTATTCTTTAAAAGACGTGTATTTCTATTTTCTTTAAATTTAAGTTCATAGATATAAAAGTATGATGGTTAAAAGATTTTTATATTATAGAGATAATTGACTAAATTTCTCTAAAATAATGATTAACTAATTGTTTTTTCTTTCTTTTTCCCTTTTACCTTTGCTGGGATGCAAGACACTACAAAATTGGATAGTTTTCTTTTTGCATGGATGCTAATACTAGCTAAGTATTAGTATTTTCAGTTCAATACTGGAGTTAAAGACAACATGATGCAAAGGTTTTTCCTCACAGAGGCACTAAAATATCTATACTCCCTTAGAATTGTGACCCTACACGATGGGAAAATTTTGGGACAATGAGAGAAACAGACAAGTAATAATCATAGTAGGAAAGAAGGTCAATTTAAAACTCATTAAGAGTTCATTAATTGATCATAAGGGGTCTATTTGCTTCCTGTTTTCTCAATTGAACCCATTCAATGATTTTGAGGCATTGATTTGGACGACAAGCAGTAAAACTATAAGACCATTGTTATTGAACTTAAGATTAGAAGCCGCATGGAGTAGTGTTCCCATTGATGCGAAATGTGGTTCAATAAATTTTCTCCATTTCAAGCTGATAGAAATTGTTGTATTTAATAGCAAGCAACTTTTGCAACAACTTGGTAGATTGTGTACCATATAAACAATTAATTCTCAATATTTTATGTAGTAAGTCTCCAAATTAGCTTAAAGATGTTTTTTGGCGTACTGATTATTTGTAATGTTTGGAACAACACCAGCCTAAGTCTTGAAATCTTTCTAATCATCTCTGTGTTGGTTTTTCATCTTTGATCCTTTAATTTCAAGCAAATTTATGAAATAACGCAAACATGATACTTATAATTTTTAATTTTATAATTTTACAAACTTGTATGGTGTGTAAAAATAAACACTACAAGAGGCTGATCTCGTAATTTTATTTGAAAAAAAACAAAAGTCGTTGACACGAATGTGATTTAGAAAATCAGGGTATCTCATTTCTAATCGAAGTTGGTCACACCAAGTAAATCTAGCTTTGTTCTCTTTTGGTGGGTCTTATGTGCTTGAAACGCTGCATGAATACGATGTATAAATTATGATAACCTAGTCGTTGGGACCAAGAGAAAACTTGGTTTATAAAATTTGGGGCTGTCCCATCGTGGAAAAAATTGGCATCGGCATGAAGTAGAAATATGCGAGTTCATACCAGTGGCTTCCTGTGTTGTCATATTTTGTCCCCTGAAAGTTTATCATAATTTTAATTGTAAAATGTAAGTTGCGATGAAAACTTTATGGTAACCTTGTAAACTTGGTATGATGCAAATTTCTATTTAGATAAACATCACACAAGGCCCATCTCTTAATTTTTCTGGACGAGACAAAGTTGGCTGACGCAAAAGTCGCTTGTAAATTCATAGAAAACTTTGATGAAACTTCACACTATTATCGTGAAAAAAAAAAAAGACAAAGAAAAAGGTTGACCGTGAGTGAATGGGTTAACACAAAAATCGTTTGTAATTTCGCAGAAAAATTTGATGCAATAAATAAAAAAAAAAAAAAGGGTGGACCGCGAGTCAATGGGCTCTACTATAAATTGCTGATCAAGTTGGTTTCTTGTGCTATGGTTGTCTATTCTTTCATAACTCAAAAGGAGGTGAAGAGTCGCATTAATTCTTCCGTCTGCACGCACTGCCCTCTTAATTTTGAGTTATAATTATCCGATGACTTTGGCTTCCTCTTCTTCATCCTCTCCCTCTAGTCTTCCAGCCACCCATGCTCACAATCAGCATCAATGGAAGTATGACGTCTTCTTGAGTTTCAGGGGTGAAGACACTCGCGACAATTTCATCAGCCATCTCCTTTCTGCCTTCTCTGAAAAAGGTGTTGAGACCTTCACAGACTACCAGCTTCGTAGAGGAGACGAAATCGCTCCCGCCCTTTTGCAAGCAATCCAAGAATCAAACGTTGCCGTCGTCATTTTCTCCCAAGACTATGCGTCTTCTTTCTGGTGTTTGGACGAACTCGTCAAGATCATGGAATGCCGTGACACCCACGGACAGATTGTTATGCCAGTGTTCTATCATGTGGATCCATCCGACGTCTGGGAGCTTCGCTGAAGCAAGCAAGAGAAATTTTGAGATCAACTCCGACAAGGTCCCCAAATGGAAGAGTGCTTTGACCAGAGCTGCCAATCTATCCGGGTGGGATTCCAATGTCATCAGGTAACTTTACAAGGTTCATGTTTCAGTTACTTATAGGCTAAGTGAAAAACTATAAGTTTTCAACTCCACCTAGCTAGTTCATTGAAGTGGAATCCATGCTTTCCCATTTTGAAATTTAACACTTATAACGCTGATGACATTTTTGTTCCTTAAATTTTTATAAATCTGTTGCAAAATTGCTACGGGACATAATTGATTTGCAACTGAAACATGTAGAACACCCAAAAGAGACATCAAGTAATGCCTAAGTATGTTGCAACATCAATGTGTATTGCATAGTTATGAAACTTTGGCTTATTTATGACAGGCCAGAGCGTAAACTTTCTGACCAAATTGTCAAAGATGTTTTGGAGAAACTGGATCAAGAATTGCCTTTGCATACGGGCTCGGAGCGCCTGGTGGGAATAAATTCACGTCTTGAGGAAATCAAAAGGGTGCTAGCTATTGGGTCCCAAGATGCTCGCATTTTAGGGATTTGGGGCATGGGCGGTATAGGCAAAACAACTATTGCTGAAGCTATTTTTAGCCAAATTTCATGTCACTTTGAGGGCTGCTGCTTTCTTAACAATGTTAGGGAAGAATCAGAAAAAAATGGCATGAAAAAGTTATTAGAAGAGCTCATTTCACAAGTATTGGGGGATCGTCATACTAAAATTTTTACATCTATCATTGGACTTGGAAAGTCTTTAATTAGGAGATTAATTCGTAAACAGATATTAATTGTTTTAGATGATGTTGATAATTTGCAACAATTAGAATGTTTAGTTGGAAATCCATGTTGGTTTGAGGTAGGAAGTAGGATTATTGTAACAGTCAGAAATAAGCAAGCTTTTGAAAGTATGGCTAATTATAAATATGAGGTCAAGACATTGGATCATAATGTAGCTCTTCAACTTTTTAGCCAGTATGCCTTCAAGAAAAATCATCCCCTAGAAGGTCACAAGCCCTTGTTAGATTTGGTTATTAGATATTGTCAAGGCAATCCTTTGACTCTTAAAGTTATGGGCTCATTTTTATTTGACAAGAGGGAAAAACTCTGTAGGAAAGTACTATGAATAAACTGAAAACGGTACCTGTGAATGAGATTCAACAGGTGTTGAAAATTAATTACAACGCCCTAAATAGGGAAGAGAGAGAAATATTTCTTCACATTGCATGTTTCTTTAAAAGTTATGACATGGTTTTTGTGTTACAAATACTGAATAATTGTGGCTTTTCTGCGGAGATTGGAATACGAGATCTTATAGGCAAGTCCTTGATAACTACTAAATTTATAATTGGTATTGGGAAACCAATAGTGAAACTAAAAATGCATGATCTATTACAAGAAATGGGTAAAGAGTTTGTACGCGAGGAATCGAAGGAGCCAGGCGAACGTAGCAGACTATGGGATCCACAAGAGATATATGACGTATTCAAGAATAAGACGGTAAGATTTTAATCGTTGTAGAAATTCCAATTCACTTTTCATGTTTACTCATAGCTACTTTTCCTGTTATTTTTCAGGTAACGAGAAAAGTTGAGGGCATATTCCTCAATATGACAAAGCTAAGTAAAGAAATCCACTTGAATCCTAATGCCTTTGAAAACATGTATAACTTGAAACTGCTAAAAATCTACACCATAATGGAAAAAGAAGAATGGAAAGTGCACCTTTCTCAGGCCTTGATTATCTTCCCAGTGGGCTGAGGTATCTTTATTGGTATGGATATCCATTGGAGTATTTACCAACAGAGTTTTGCCCCGAGTATCTCTTGTCGATTGAGTTACCTCATAGCAACATTAAAGGACTTTGGAAAGAAGCAGAGGTACAAATTACTCATTAAAGACCCCTTTCTGGTTGACCAAAAGCTCTCTTTGATTTACTAATCAATTTACGCATAATTCCCTTTCACTACATGCAGCCTCTGAATATTGTTAGGCATTGCTCATCATTGAGGCAATTCGGTGTGGTCACGCACATAACTTTGTGCAACTGCCAAAACCTGACGAGTCTTCCGAATAATGTTGATATGAGATGTCTGGATACTCTTGACCTCTCCGGTTGCTCAAGACTCGTTGTGTTTCCAGAGGTCTCAAGGAACGTAAGGTACCTATACTTAAGGAGGACTGCAATAAAGGAAGTGCCTTCCTCTGCTAAGTATATGGATCGACTTGTCGTACTGAGGTTAGATTGTTGCTCCAAGCTTGCGAGCCTCCCAACCAACAACATTTACAAGTTAACAAGTCTTCAGACTCTCAGCCTGGGAAGTTGCTTTAACCTGAAGGTGTTTCCAGAAATCTGGGAGAGCATGGATAATCTAGAGGATCTGATATTGTCCGACACAGCCATTGAAGAGCTACCATCCCATGTGGAGAACCTAAAAAGGCTAAAATGGTTGGATATGTGTAGTTTCAGAAACGTTGCTTCATTAACTTCATGGTTGGGGATGGCTTGTTCAACCTTGTCTTGTTTAACCTCATTAGACTTGGGATGGTCTAATCTGCGGCAATTACCTGCTGACCTCGGGTGTTTATCCTCTTTAAGGGAATTATATTTAATTGGGAACAACTTTGAGAGTATCCCTGAAAGCATCAAACAACTTACTGAACTTGAAGAACTTTGGATAGGCCACTGCAAAAGGCTTCGATCTTTGCCAGAGCTTCCAGCGAGCCTAGATAGGCTAGATGCGACCGATTGCACACCATTAGAAAACGTATCTTCCCTTGATCAACTACTTTTCAATGAGGCATCTTTTGACCTCAGAGTCGGCCTCTGTAATTGCTTCAAAGTGGATAAAAATGAAAGAGATCCTATCTCTCAGTTCAGGAATCGTTATTTAGCGGAGTATGTGGTGGAAGCAAAAGAAAGGTCTCCGCAACTGTCTCTCACACTCTCTTTGTTCTTTTCTTATTTTTTTCACTGCTTATATCATGTCTATGATTTTTGTTTTTGTGGTAGAGTTGCGGAAGTTTATGGTTAACATCATTTATGCGGGAGGGAGAATTCCAGAGTGGTGCGTGAATCAAAGTACCGGAGACACTGTCAGAATCCCACTTCCCTCAAATTGGCTCAACGATGCCTTCTTGGGATTTATTTTATGCCTCGTTGTCAAGTGTGATGTCACTGTTCCAATAAGGATCCAATTCAACTGGCATTTTGGACACCAATGTGATGACAGCAGTGATTTCAGTTTTCGTGTACAAAATGTGAGGACAATTGGTGGAAACCATGCAGAGTGCGTGGTACTGCTCTACACTGGGAGCGTGTATGACAATATAGCTGAGAATCGTCTTCACCTCACCCAATGCTCGTACGACGTCGTCTTGTTTAACTTCAAAGTTTGTCATGGATTGTGTCACCAGTATTTTGACGAGGTGAAGAAATGCGGGCCATTCCATGGTATGCCCACAGTTGATAGAATTAAGCTTTTGCCTTTCACTGCCTTTCCTTTTTTATTTTGCTTTTTTTCACCGAGTCTGTAGGGTTTTCCTCTTGTAATTGACAAGAAACGTCTTGTTCCCTTTGGAAAATCATCAGAAGCAGGAACATTGCCATCAATTTCTATCCCATGGCAGCAGTTGGTTTCTGTTTTCCTTTTCTCCCCGTTCCTGTGTTGTTGCATATGGATATTACTTTTGAACGTTTTATTATTGTTATTATTATTATTACTTCCTTTTTGTGCTACCGAAGAGGCTATCATGCGTCGTCAAATTGGTTTATCATTGTCTGTTCTATTTAAGTTTTATTCCATGTTTTGCTTGTGTATAATTGGCCAGAGTGAGAACTTATCAACCAAATTGTCAAACATGTTTGGGAATTTTGGAACAAGGGTTGTCCACTGGCCTGGAGTACTTTTTGGGAATAAATTCAAACATTGGGCAAATCAAAGGACTGTCTATTGGATGCCAAGATGTTCGCATCTTAGGATTTGGGGCATGGTGCAAAACAACTGTTGCTGAAGCTATTTTTAGCTAGATTTCTTGCCATTTTGGAGGCTACTGCTTTCTTAAGACTGTTAGGGACGAATGGGACAAAGGTAGCAAGAAAAGGTTATAAGAGGAGCTCGTTTCGAAAGCATTGCAGGATAGTTATATCAAAATTGATACATCAAGTATCGGACTTAGACTATCTTTAACCAGCAAACTCTCCTACAAACAGACATTAGTTATTCTTCACAATGTGGATGATCCACAACAATTAGAATCTTTAGTTGAAAATTGTTATTTGTTTGGTCCAAAAACTAGGAATATTGTGACAAGTAGAAATAAGCATGAAAGGCTAATTATATATATATCGTTTAGCTCTTCAACTTTTTAGTCAATATGCAGTT
>JAHLGO010000463.1:412-35922 GCA_020615895.1 Ceriops decandra | reverse complement strand
GGAAAAAGGTTATTGTGCAGTGTATGACATCTTTTATGCATATAATTGTATAACTTCATGTCCTTTCTCATAAAATTGTTAGCTATGGAAAATTAAGGTAGTTTTTAGGAAACATTTGATGTTGAATAATAATAGAAATATGGCTATTGGGTAATGGGTCTGTTGGTTAACCTTATTATGAATTTTGGGATACTATGAATGTGATGGTTGGCCTTAGTGGCATTTACTATGTTTATTATATAGTTTTGGTCTGTCACATAAACAAAATTTGTGTAAAATTCATGAAAAGCCATAACCAAGGAATCAATTCCTTGGTCACAAAGGTGCATTGTGCATGAAAAATCATGCAAAGCGAGTGGCATTAAAAGTTGACAAATTAAAAATTAGAATATAGTTGTTAAAATTTATGCCTTTTGGGTTCTTAAGAGACATGACAAATGAAAGAAGTACCAAACCACTAGACCAAATGCTTAAGTAATTGGTTTTTGTGCTTAGATAACAAAGGAGTGTTAGTTAAATAACTAAAAATTAAAACAAAAGTTGTGTTTCCTTATATTTGAACCAATGATGGTTTGAAGTTCAAAAGCATTTACCATGGCCTTAAAAATTGCTATCTTGACCAATTATTATTAAGTTTTTTAAAAATATTTTTTATTTTAAATGGTAAGTGATGAGGACATTCTTAGGTCTCACACTGAGAGGAGGAGGTGGTGAATTAGTGTGAGATGCTCACTTTTTACAAATATGTCTGGATTAACCTCTGTGACTTGTTAGAGTTGATGATCCAATTATATATCTTACTTCTTTATGTGAGAGCAATTGTTTGGATATCAATCAAATGTGAGCACCTGAGAACACACAGCAATTTTTACGTAGTTTACCCATAATGTATGAGCTACGTCTACGGTATGATAAGATTACACTTAAATCACACAATCCACTCTTGTTATTAAGGGATATAACTATATTATAGAAGGATCACTCCTTAACCACTTACAATGGTCTCCCGATCACTCAATGGATTGATCTCTTGATCATTTTAAAGGTCCCTTACCCTTTTTCAAGAAGTTTATTAAAAGGTTTATGACTAAAACTTTCTTAAGAAGGATCAATTAATGTGTATAGGTTGCTATTGCAGAATGTAGATCTTCTCCTTCCTCTGCTACCGCCTTCTTTTATTGCAGTTGCTGCCTTCTCCTTACTACAATTGCTGCCTTTTCCTTGGTTTGTCGTTACACACCTTTTCCTTTGGTATGGTTGATTGGTTGCTGCTGCACACCTCCTCTTAGTGCAGTTGATTGGTTGCCACTGCACACCTTTCCCTTGGTGTGGTTGATTGGTTGCCATTGCACACCTCTTTTTGGTGTAGTTGATTGGCTACTGCTACACACCTCTCCTTGGTCTAGTTGATTGGCTGACGTTACACACCTCCCCTTGGTATGGTTTGCTGTTGCAAACCATCTCCTTGGTGTGGTTAATTGGTTGTCATTGTATACCTCTTCTTGGTGTGGTTGATTAGCTACCGCAACATACCTTTTCTTAGTGTGGTTGATTGGCTATCACTGCACACATCTCTTTTGTGTGGTTAATTGGTTGCTACTGTTGTCTCCCTCTTTAGTGTCTACTACTCCTTCTCCTTCAGGTGGCTACTGCACCTTCTCTTTTAAGTGGTTGTTGCACCTTCTCCTTTGGTGGCTATTGCACCTTCTCTTCTCCTTTTAGGTTGGCTGTCACCTTTTTTGATGTGGCTATTGCACCTTCTCTTCTCCTTTTAGGTTGGCTATCACCTTTTTTGATGTGGCTATTGCACCTCTTTTCTCCCTTTGGTTTGGCTGTCACCTTCTTTGGTGTGACTGTTGCACCTCTTTTCTCCCTTTGTCGTTACACTTCCTTCTCCTTTAGTGGGGCTACTAGCTACTGCACATTCTTCTCCCTTTGGTAGGGTTGTCAGTTGCTGCACCTTTTTCTCCATTTGCTGTGGTTGCTAGTTGTTACAACTTCTTCTTCCTTTGGTGTGGCTACCTCCTTCTTTGGTGGTTATTGTCACCTCTCTTTGATTGGTTGCCGTGCACCTCTCTTTGTCATTCTTTCTTAATTTTCTACAACACACAGATGCATGGATGTATTTATAAGTCTTGAAATTTAAGGTTGCATGATCATCAACGATTAACATTGATTTCTAAGGGTTGTCATACAATCAATGGTCAGATTTGATTCCTTAAATTTAGGGTCAACGGTCAGTCTTGACTCCTAAAATTTAAGGTTAATAGTCAACATTAACTCATTGACTTCAAAGTTAACCTATCATTAATGGTTTTGACTAACGATTTCTCTACATCTTAATGGCATTAAAAACATTAAATTAACAAAAATAACCATGTGAGATGCTGTTAACAATAAATCCAACATTAGCCATCAAAGATGGGCTTAATAATTTCCTTCTTTTGATTTGTTGGCAACATATTAAATCCAACCTTCAGCAATAAAGTATAAATAGTGTTGTTCCCACAGCCTTGTATGGGTTGTAATTGTTGTCAACCAGATATAAGTGTGCAAGCAGAAGTGACTCATATCTCAGGAATTATAGAATAAGACTAGCATGTCAAATAACCTCATAAAGTGATCTCCTTAGAGTGAACTTGTAGAGGGAGTTTAGCATTGCTTAAGTCTTAGTGTCACAGGGTTATATATGGATAATAAGTTCATAAGAAGTTAAATCTGTAAGTACGTAGGCCTGTCCTAAGACTAAGTCAAGGAGCGATTTCAGAGGAGTAGAATAATTCTAGGGTTATGGACAGACAGGGAGTTTGGAAGAAGGGAAGGTTACAAAATTTTAACTTAGCATTTTCAGAAGATGGACAGTTACAGGGGCAGTTTCTTCTGTACATTTTTAACTGTTTATGGACAATCATGGCCATTCATTCAAGTATTCAAAGGATGAGATTTCAGTAGAAAGTAAAGATCAAGAACAATAAATTAAGAAGGAGGATAATGCTTAATCTTGAATGGAACAATAGTGTGAAGCCATATAAAGGAGCAAGAAAGGAAGTCCGCCGCATCTATAGTAAAGCCTACTAGGGTTTCCATAGAGGGCAATATATAAACTAAGACTTATCTCTTTTGAAATAGTGCATGTGAGACAACCTAGTAAAGACATTTTGTGAAGCTTAAAGAGAACTTAACGAATTTTTAGATTTCTTCAAGAGAGGTTAGAGAGTGTTTTGATGATCTTCCAAGCGACAGTGAAGCAGCCTATTCAAATCAAGCAGAGGCAAGACAAGTTATAAGAAGGGTAGGCACAGTAAGCGACACTCTTTGTATTGTGCTTGCTTTGTATTTGTAATATTGAAAGGAGTAAAAGATTACCACACTAGTATTCTTAAGTATAGTGGATTGTCTCGGTAGAGGAAGAATCCCTATCACTGTAGAGTATGTCACATTGGCTGAACCATATAAATCTCTTGTGTCCTTACTTTGAATTTACATTTTGTGTTTTGAATTGAGTTGTGAATAAAGCTAAAGAATCATCAAACCCATAACCTAAAAGAAGACCGAATCAAGAACAACCAATTCGTTTAATAGGCAAGGTGTCTAAAAGGTAACTTTGGGGACTATTATAATTAGTAGGTAACAATAAATCTACCTTAATTGAATATGAGAAAGAGTTCATTTCTGAGAAGAGTTTGAAGTTGTTCACCCACTCACATATTGACAAGAGCTAAAGTATTAAAGAAGTAGAGTACTTTGGATTAAATTATCAGAGATTTTCAAGGGGGTGATACTGATTCACCCCTCTTCAGTATTACAGACTAGTAGATCTTAGGGTGGAGTTGGAAACTTCAATTGGTATTAGAGCTTAGGTTCACTAATTTGAAGCTTAACAGCTTGGTGTACTAGTTTGAAGGGTTTTAGAAGTTTTAACTTGTTCAGTATATTAAGAAATGGATGCCAGTACTAGCACCAGCACTATTTACAGTAAGAAGGTTCTAATCCTCAATGGAACCAACTACCATATGTGGAGAGTGAGAATGTAGGTGGTATTTGCAACCATGGGCATGGACGTGGTGAAATCACTACAGGAGGGTTTTGTGCCTCCAAAAGAAGGAAAAGATCTAACCCCAGAGGAATTAAGGTAGTTTAAGATCAATGGGAAGGCCTTAAATGTCATCATTTTAGCATTGGCAAATGCTGAATATGCTAAAGTTATGGACTGCAAATCTATTAAGGAGATATGGGACAGATTGCAAAAGGTCTATGAAGGTGATGTCAGAATAAAGGAGGCCAAGCTTCAAGTTTTCAAGGAGAGATATGAATCTCTCAGAATGCAGAAAAATGTGACAGTCTAAGAGTTCTTCACTAGGGTTATTGATGCTGTAAACGACCTTAGAAGTCATGGGAAGAACAAAAACGACTCATCTATTATGAAGAAAATTATGAGAATTCTACTTGAGAGGTTTGCCTCAAAGGTGGTAGCCATAGAGGAGAGTAAAGATCTTAATTCTATGTCACTGCATGATCTCCAGTGCAATCTTATTACATATGAGATGAGAATAAAGTCAAATGAAAGCTCCTCAACATCAAAGCTATCAAAGCTCCAGGCAGCTTTCAAAGCTATGAGACTTTTGAAGATAAAAGAAGAGGAAGAATCATCCAGTGAGGATGATGATGAGGAGGAGGAAGAAAGTGAAGGGGAAGTGTTGGCTTACTTCACAAGGAAATTCAAAAAGGGGTCTAAGAAGGGAAAAGGATAGTTGTCCTTGAGATGTTATCATTGTGGGCAGACTGGACACTTTGCTTTTTAGTGCAAAGTGAAACTTGATGACGAAGATAAGGATGGTGATGATGAGTAGAATTCAAAATAGAGAAGACCATCATCCAAATCAAAAAAGCCCAACAAGAAGATTGCCAACCCACAGAAGAAGAAGAAAGGCTCATTCAAGAGTTTTGTGAGCCAGACAAAAGAAGCTAATGAAGAGGAAGATGTAGACTTATCAGATGAACATGCCTTTATGGCATCAGCTCAATATGGTAGTTCAACTTTAGAGAGGAAGATGAGGTTGATGAAGAAGAACCAAATCTTGAAGCTGAGTTAGAAGCAACTTCAAAGGAGATAATCAGAAGGGGCAGAAGCATAAAAAAGTTAGAGGCCCATATAAATAAGTTGAAGCAAAGATTGAGGAAATAAAAAGTCAAAAAGAAGAAATAAGGGTTGAACATATTAACTTGAAGAGAAGATTTGAAGAACAGATCAAAATATGTGAAGACCTTACAATGGGGCTTGCCTCAAGGACTTCAACAATTGAAGAAATGAAGATAGAGTTTCTTAGACTCCAGAAACAACTTAGAAAGAGTGAAGAGAGCTTGCAGAAACTTGAAGTGGTAGGAGAAACAAGCTCTATAAGAGAAAAGAAGAATGAAGAGAAAGTGCAGCAATCTGAGGCTGCACTGCCTAAAGAGAACGAGACTTTGCTACAGAAGTTGAAAGAGAAGGCTGTGACTCAAGAGAAGACAACTAAAGAAAAGAAGACAGTTATCAAACCAAAGCTAGGGCCAAAAATGATGTATATGGTTAAAGAGCAGTAGCCCATAGCTGCTAAGTCTTCAAGAAAAGACTGATCAGCCAGGAACAGTGAAGGCTGAAAATAAAGAAGATTTGAAGAAGCAACCTAGGGTTGCAAACAAAAATGATGAAAAGAAAGTCAGCCAGCCAAGGGTTATGGTTGAACAGAAGAAGGAGAAGAAGGTGGCTGAAATGAAAGCCACACAAGCAAAGAAGCCAGCAACCTTGCCTACATAACAAGTAATGAACAAAAGAAAACAAGTTGTGGTTAGACCCAAGAAGAGGCAGTTTCAAGGTCATTGCTTTTATTATGAAGTTTATGGTCATAAGGCAAGTAAACGCTAGTGGAGAAGGCCAGTATATGTCTCCAACTTAAGAAGATTTGATGTTGTATACAGGGGGAGACAATACAAAATTCAGAGGAGAACACCTGTTGTGAGTTCTTGCACATACTGTAAAAAGCAAGGATACGCTGACAAAGATTGTTGGTGGAAGCCCAAACCAGTGGTTTCAAAGAACAAGTTTGCTATATTGGTAGACTTGGATTAGTGTGAAAGGTGGTAGTGGATCCTTGATAGTGGATGCACTTCACACATGATAGGAGACAAGAGTAAATTATCAAAGCTAAACTAGTCAAGAGAAGGCAAAGTCAAGTTTAGCAATGATGATTCACTCAACATCAGTGGTCAGAGGACAGTAAATATTTGGAAAGGAAAATTGAAAGATGTTCTGCATGTTGAAGGACTCTGATATAATCTAGTATTTATTAGCCAACTATGCAATGAAGACCATGAAGTGATATTCACAAAAATAGGATGCCAAGTAAAGAGTAAAGAAGGTAATACTGTTGCAGCCAAGCTGCAAATTTATATGTGATTGATGAGGACAAGACAAATAGCTGTTTACTTACAAAAGAAGAAGAAATCTACTTTAGAATAAGAGGTTGGGACACTTAACACAAAAGAACATGAGGAAGTTGACCATTACTCATGTAATTAGAGACATTCCAAAACTCGAGAGAGAGAGAGAGAGAGAGAGAGAGAGAGAGAGAGTATGTCTACTCAGCATGCCCTAAAGGAAAACATGCCAAAAATCAATATAAGACCAAAGAGTTCAGTTTTAAAGCAGTGCTTGACATTGTACATACTGATTTGTGTGGGGCAATGAGAACAAAAGGGTTGAATGGTGAGAGGTACTTCATCTTATTTGTTGATGATTATTCCAGAAGGACCTGCATCATACACCTCAAACACAAGTCAAAACTTTTGAAATGCTTCAAGATATACAGAAGATTGGCTAAAAATGAGAGTGGAAAGAAGATCAAAGTATTGAGGTCAGATCAAGGCACTGAATTCACAAATGAAGCTTTTGAAGATTACCTTGAGAAGCATGGAATTCACCATCAAATAGCAGCAGCAAGAACACCTCAATAGAATGGGGTGGTAAAGAGAAAAAATAGAGTTGTGGTTGAAATGGCAAGAACTCTACTGTTGGAATCCAAGCTTCACACAAGATTTTGGACAGAAGCAACATTTATAGTCATGCACCTACTGAGCAGAGTTTTACTAAGGCCCAATATTGATAAGACTCCATATGAGCTATGAAGTGGGAAAAAGACAACATCCAAGTATCTCAGAATCTTTGGCAGCCCATGTTTTGTGAAGAACAAGGAGCAAAGCTTGGGAAAATTCCATGCTAGGTCAAATGAAGGAATCTTTATGGGATACTCAGCAAAGACAAAAGGTTACAGAGTTTTCCTCCATAAACTGGGAAAAGTGGTTACTTTTAGTGATGTGAGAATAGATGAAAACTAGAAAACAATGCAAAATGGAGAAGCTGAGGACAGTGAAGAAGATGACTTCAAGATAGATGAAGAATCAGATCTGTATGAAGAAATGGGGAAATAAGTAAGTTTAGACTCAGAGAAGAGTGAGTCTAAAGATGAAGAAAGAGATCTTTTTGCAACTAAGACTGTACAAGAGAGAAAGACAAAGAAAACTTGGTCCAATGCTCATCAAGGAAATTAGATCATAGGTGACCCATTAGTAGGAGTTACAATAAGAAGAAGAATTATGGGAGCCACTACTTTACTCTCACAAGTTGAATCTAAATCTGTTGAAGAGGCTACACAAGACAAAGCCTGGGTGAAAGCTATTAATGAGGAGCTGGATCAAATTGAGAAGAATGATATATGGGAGCTGGTTCCAAGACCCACTTACAAGAATTTCATAGGAATAAAATGGGTGTTTAGAAATAAACACAATGAAGATGGCAAGGTGGTGAGGAAAAAGGCTAAGTTGGTTTGCAAAGGCTACACTTAAATAGAAGGAGTAAATGTTGAAGAATCTTTTGCACCAGTAGCAAGGCTAGAAACTATTAGAATGTTTTTAACTTTGGCAGCACATAAGAGGTATTAAGTTTATTAGATGGATGTGAAATCAGCCTTTCTAAATGGGCTCTTGAAAGAAGAAGTGTATATTAAACAACCCGATGGAGTACAAATCAGTGAGGATGAGACACATGTGTGCAACCTGAAGAAAGCCTTGTATGGCCTTAAACAAGCCCCAAGAGCATGGTACAGCAGGCTGGATACATATTTGAGAAGGTTGAACTTCAGAAGAGGAACAATTGATAATAACCTATATGTGTTCAACTTAGAGAAAGATTAGCTGATAAGCATAGTATATGTAGATGACATCATTTTTTGAGGGGATTACTCTGAGCTATGCTAAGAATTTGCACAGAAGATGAGTCTGGAATTTGAGATGTCATTGATTGGAGAAATGACTTACTTTCTTGGATTACAAATAAAACAGTGTGAAGAAGGTATTTTTATTTCTCAGACAAAAGATGCCAAAAAGTTGCTAAAAAAGTTTGACATAGAGGATAGCAGACCTGTCAGTACCCCTATGATAGTGGGGACAAGTTAACAAAAGATCAGGAAGGAAGGAGTACAAGCCCTATAGAATACAGGAAGATGATAGGGATCCTTCTGTTCTTTACAGCATCAAGGTCTGATCTCATGCAAGCTGTGTGCATTGCCAACAGATTCCAAGCTGATCCTATAAAATCTCATGTGGTAGTAGTGAAAAAAATCCTAAGATACCTCAAAGGGACACTAGAAATGGGTTTGTGGTATCCTACCATGGATTCTATAAAACTACAAGCATACACTGAAGTAGACTAGGTAGGAAGTATTGATGATAGAAAATCAACCAGCAGCTGCAACTTCTATTTGGGTTCAAAGTGTGTTACATGGTTAAGTAGAAAGCAAAATAGTGTTGCTTTAAGCACAGCTGAGGCTGAGTATATGGCTGCTTGTGCAACATGTACTCAAGTGATATAGATACAAAGACAATTGGCAGATTTGGGTGTTGAAGTGAAGTTACTAGTGAGTGTACTTTGTGATAATCAAAGTGCAATTGATCTCAACAAGAATCTAGTTCAACATTCAAGGAGCAAACATATTGACATCTGGTATCATTTTATCAAAGATCAAGTGGAAGAGGGCATAATTTAGTTGGAGTATGTTGGCACTAAAGATCAAATCTTAGATATTCTAACTAAACCTCTATCCACAGAGCTGTTTGAAAAGCACAGAATAAGTCCTTCTATGCAAATGCCTCCTCAAGCCTGAAGTTCAAGTGAATCCTCTATCTTTACTTTGCGGGTTTTTTCAGATTTGTAATTGGTTGCAAAGGGGGAGAGAAGCAACAGTGTAGAGAGAGCTGTTAAGGAAGGGGGAGTGCATATTTAGGGGGAGTTATAATCCATTTGCTTATGGATTATTACTCTAAGAAGATTATGAAGGACTGCTGCATAATGGCTTTTGTTGTGAGTGTTGCCAACAATTTCAAAGGGGGAGATTGTTGTTCCCACAGTCTTGTATGGGTTGTAATTGTTAACAACCAGATTTAAGTGTGTAAGCAGAAGTGGTTCATATCTCAGGAATTACAAGATAAGACTAGCATGAAAAATAATCTCATAAAGTGATCTCTTTGGAGTGAACTTGTAGAAGGAGTTTAGCATTGCTCAAGTCTTAGTCTGACAGTGTGACAGGGTTGTATATGGATCGTAAGTTAATAAAAAGTTAAATCTGTAAGTCTGTAAGCCTATCCTGAGACTAAATCCAAGAGCGATTTTAGAGGAGCGGAATAATTCCGGGGTTACCAATAGACAAGGAGTCCGGAAGAAGTGAAGGTCACAGAATTTTAACTTAGCATTTCTAGAAGATGGGCAGTTACGGAGGCAGTTTCTTTTGTACATTTTAACTGTTCAAGGATAATCTTAGCCGTTCATTTAAGCATTCAAAGGATGAGATTTTAGTAGAAAGAAAAGAGCAAGAAAAATGAATTAAGAAGGAGGATAGTGCTGAATCTTGAATGGAATAGTAATATGAAGCCACATGGAGGAGCAAGAAAGGAAGTCTACCGCATCTACAGTAAACCCTACTAGGGTTTCCATAAAGTACAATATATGAACCAAGACTTATCTCTTTTGAAATAGTGCATGTGAGACAACCTAGTAAAGACATTTTGTGAAGCTTACAGAGAACTCAATGAATTTCCAAATTTCTTCAAGAGAGGTTAGAGAGTGTTTTGGTGATCTTCCAAGCGGTAGTGAAGTAGCCTATTCAAATCAAGCAGAGGCAAGACAAGTTAGAAGAAGAGTAGACATAGTAGGTGACACTCTTTGTATTGTGATTGCTTTGTATTTGTAATATCAAAAGGAGTAGAAGATTAAGACATCCATTGTAACTACATTGTAATCATAGGGGATACCACACTGGTATTCTCAAGTATAATGGATTGTCGTGGTAGAGGAAGAATCCCAACCACTATGGAGTATGTCATATTAGCCGAACAACATAAATCTCTTATGTCCTTACTTTGAATTTACATTCTGTGTTTTGAATTGAGTTGTGAACAAAGCTAAAGAATCATTAAACCCATAACCTAAAAGAAGACATAATCAAGAACAACCAATCCATTTAATATGCAAGGTATCTGAAAGGTGACTTTAGGGACTATTATGATTAATAGGTAATAATAGATCTACCTTAGTTAAATTTGAGAAAGAGTTCGTTTATGAGATGAGTTTGAAGTTGTTCACCCACTCGCATATTGACAAGAGCTAAAGTATTAAAGAAGTAGAGTACTTTGGCTTAAATTATTAGAGTTTTTCAAGGGGGTGATACTGATTCATCCCCCTTCAGTATCATAGACTAGTAGATCCTAAGGTGAATTTGGGAACTTTAAATAGCAACCTTTGTGATAAGGAACTTCTTAGGTGTCATACTGAGAGAGGAAGGGGGTGAATCAGTGTGAGATGTTCACTTTTACAAATCTTTTTGGACTAACCTCTGTGACTTGTTAGAGTCGATGCTCCAATCATTTATCTTGTTTTTTTATGTGAGAACGGCCTTATGGATATCAATCAAATGCAAGCACTTGAGAACACACAACAATTTTTACGTGGTTTACCCACAATGTGTGAACTACGTCTACAGTATGATAGGATCACTCCTAAATCACACAATCCACTTTTGTTATCAAGGGATACACTTCTGTTACGAAAGGATCACTCCTTAACCACTTACAATGATCTCTTGATCACTTAAGGAATTGATCTCCTAATCACTCGAAGGTTTAATCTCTCGATCACTAGAAGAGTTGATTTCCTAATCACTCTAAGGTTTGATCTTCATATCACTGTAAGGGTATCTCACCCTTTTTCAATAAATTTATCATAAGGTTTGTGACTAATACTTTTTTGAGAAAGATCTATCAATGTTCATAGGTTGTTATTATAGAAAATGAATCTTCTCCTTCCTCACTACTAGTATTTGCTCAAGCTTTGCTGGTCTCTTCTCTATAGGTTCTCTATACTGTTGTTGTCTCTCTTTCACAGGTTGTCTCTTCTACAGGTTCTCTGCTCTATTGGTTCACTCAGCTGTAGGTTATCTCCACTACAAGTTCTCTCCCCCTTCTGTTGATGTTGCCTCACCTACTACCTCGGTAAGTTCTCTCCTCTATTGCTGGTGCTGCTTCCCTTGTTGCCTTGGCAGGTTTCTTCACCTACTTCCTTGGCAGGTTCCCTCTCTTGTTGCCTTGGCAAGTTTCTTTACCTACTTCCTCGGTAGGTTGCCTCTCCAGCTTCCTTGACAAATTGCTTCACCTGTTATCTTGGTAGGTTGCTTCACCAATTGCGTTGGCAGGTTCTCTTCCTTATTGTTAATGCTGCCTAACCTACTGTCAAGACATGTTTTCTCCTATACTATTGCAAGCTGCCAAACCTACTGCTGGAGCACATCTTCTTTTTTATTGTTGTAATGATGAGGACCTTTTTAAGTCTCACACTAAGAGGGAGGGTAAATCAATGTGAGATATTTGCTTTTTACAAATCTATCTGGATTTAACCTCTGTGACTTGTTAGAGCCAATGATCCAATATTTTTTTTTTTATCTTTCTCTTTTATTTGAGACTAGCCATACAGATATTAATCAAACACGAGCGCTCAAGAACACACGACATATTTTATATGGTTTACCTATAATGTGTGAGCTACATTCATAGTGTGATAGGATCATTCCTAAATCACACAATCCACTCTGGTTATTAAGGGATACAACAATGTTGTGAAAGGATCACTCTTTAACCACTTGTGGAATGACTACTCCTTAACCATTTACAATGATCTCTCAATTAAAGTGTTGATCTCTTGATCACTCCAAAGGTATCCCACCCTTTTTAAGCAAGTTTATCAAAAATTTTATGATGAACACTTTCCTAGAGAATGATCACTTAATGTGTATAGATTGCTAAAGCAAAATATGGATCTGTAGGTGTGAGCTACCAATAGTTTATACTATTGGTGTTGTCTCACGTACACCGATGCTGCTTACCTTGTTGCCGAGGCAAGTTTTCTCCTCCTGCTACTGCAAGCTACCAGACCTGCTGTTATTGTTACTTGTACATGTTGCTGTCACTACCTACATGCACTACTACTGTTGTACGCAAGTGCTGTTATCACTATTTTCACATTCTACTTTTGCTGCTTACATGTGCATGAGCTACTGTTGCTATTTACATGTACTGTTATCTCTCCCTACACATTTTGCTTAACTACTGCTCCTACAATTTGCAACTGCTGGTTTGTCTACTCCTACTACCTTGAGGTTGCTGCTATATATGTTACAATTACTGGACATGCTGCACTCACTAGGATTGCCTACTGGACTTGCTACAATCATTGGTTTGGCTGTAGGATGCTACTAAACTATTGTAATTTTTGAGATTGTAAGCTACTAGACATTGCTTTGATTTCTAGGATTGTAAGCTATTGGACATGCTACTAGTGTAGGGAACACCTACTAGTTATGTTATTGGTCCTATAATCTATAGTTGTTGGTTTTACTTTCACCTTTTACTACTTTGCCTCCCGTACTGTCAGAACCTACTGGTTGTTCTTTCACCTTCTACAGTTGCTAGTTTATGCTACACCTTTTGCTGAATTCAAGTGCTTTTTTTTTTCACCTTTTATAATTGCTAGTTTTTCTATACCTTTTGCTAGATCTTACTACTACTCCTTCACCTTTTACAGCTGTTGGTTTTTGCTACACGTTCTGTCAAATCCTACTGCTACTCCTCTTTTTGGTGTGGCCAACTGCTGCACCTCTCCTTGGTGTGGCCGACTACTGCACATCTCCTTGGTGTGGCCAGTTACTGCTCTCTTTGGCTACCTCTTTCTTTTGGTTGACTACGACAATTAGGTTTTCCATTCTCTCAAAATTTTCTGTTACACACACATGTCTTGCAAGGTGTACGGGGCTATTTATAACACTTTGAAATTAGGGTTACATAATCTTCAATAATCATCATTGATTCCTAAAGGTTTCCTTATAATCAATAGCCATATTTAATTCCTAAAATTTAGGGTTAATGGTCAAGGGTCAACAATCAAACTTAACCCCTAAAATTTAGGATCAAAGGTTAATATTGACTGATTGACTTTAATTGACCTACCATCAATGATTTTGACCAATGACTTCTATGGATCTCAATGATGTTTAAACATGAATAACAATGTGAGATGCTGTTGACAACAAATCCAACATTAGCCATCACAAATGGGCTTAATAATCTCCCTCTTTGGATTTGTTGGCAACACATTAAATCCAACAATGCATATATAACAACCTTTGATATTCACAGTTCCCTTTAAAATATGCATCTCCCTTAACCGGGTTTAACTCCCCCTTTCTACTTCTACCTCATGACAATTTCTCCCTCTTTATCCATCAAACTACTCCCCCTTTTGATTAGTATATACTTTCTTTAGATTTATATAAAATATCTCCCCCTTTGACAACAAATCTAAAGAATAATAGAAGAGGGAAAAGGAGAGGGGTTAGAGAATACCTCAACCTTGAGGGGTTGGTTGAATACATAAGCTCAACTTTAACTTCTAAAACATCTCTCTTGATAGAAGTTTGGTGAATATATTGGCACCTTGCTCCGCGATAGGCAAATACTCCAGTTTTATTTCATTTTTCTCCACCTTTTCTTTAATGAAGTGGTACTTGATTTCAATATGTTGATGGTACCTTGATTGTCACAACCAATCAGCAATGGTAATTGTACATGGACCTTTATATATTCAAGATATCGTTTCATCCATAGCAGTTAAATACAAGCCTAAGTAGTAGCCACATATTCAGCCTTTACAGTACTTAGAGTCACTGAATTTTGCTTCTTACTATGCCATAAAATGTATTTACTACCTAAATAAAATGCACCACCAAACATTGACCTTTTGTCATCACAATTTCCAACCCAATCAGCATTTGTATATCCATACAAATTAAGCTATCCACTCATATCATAAAGTAGACCATAATTTGTTGTGCCTTTCACATACCGTAGAATTCTTTTAACCACCATGAAATGAGATTCCTTGGGATCACTTTGAAATCTGGCACAAAGTGTTACAGCAAAAACAATATCAAGCCTTGATGCTGTCAAATATAGTAAGTTTCCAATCAACTTTTTGTATTCCTTCTAATCAACCATGTTGCCTTCTTTATCCTTACTTAACTTTGTTCCAACTGTGATGGGAGTGCTTACTTTTTTAGATTTCTCCATCCCAAACCTTTTTAACAACTCACAAGCATACTTTTGTTAGGAGAGAAAAATTCCATCTTTACTTTGCAACACCTATAATCCTAAAAAGAATTTCATTTACATCTCAAACTTCTTCTTTATATGCTTGGCAAAGGTAATGCACAAGACCTCTTTTTCTGCTACAAAGATTATGTCATCAACATAGACCATAACAATTAATTGGTCCTGGTTGTCTTCCTTTATATATAGGCTGCTATCCACATTCCCTTTTTTGAACTTTATATTTTTAAGGATGTATCCATCTTGGAATATTATGCTCTTGGAGCTTGCTTTAAGCCATATAAAGCCTTGTTCAATCTGCATACACTTGAGCCATCATGATTAAGTATAAAACCATTAGGTTGTTTGATAAATACCTCTTCTTCAAGCTCTACATTAAAAAATGCAGACTTCACATCCATGTAATAGACTTTGTAGTTCCTTTGAGCAATAATGGTCATGAATGTTTTGATTGCTTCAAGTCTAGTCATCAGAGCAAAGGTCTCTTCAAAGTTAACACCTACTACTTTTAAGTAGCCATTACAAACAAGTCTTGCCTTGTTTTTTACCACCTTACCTTTTTTATTGAGCTTATTTCTGAACACTTAGTTGGTTCTAATGATGTTTTTCCCTTTAAGTCTAGGTACTAAACACCAAGTGTTATTCCTTTCAATTTGGTCAAGCTCTTCATTTATAGCATACACCATTCCTTGTACTTTAATGCTTCTTTCATAAACTTTGGTTTAACCTCAAAAATCAATGAGGTTTGTTCACTAACCCTAAGTCTTCTTCTAGTTCACACAGAGTCCTCTTTTCTGCCAATAATGTTTTTGGCCTCTACTTTAGCTTTAACTCTTCTATAAGTTTTGGAATGCCTTGATTCTTCTTCTTCACCACTTATAACATAAGAGTCAATGTCTTCCTCATGCTGAATAGCCTTGGATTCATCACTTTTAAACTCTCTTCAACTATCATACATGGCATCTTTAGCTTCTTCATGCTGTGATTACATTGTAGCACCATCTTCAATCAATTTAACATCAAAGTTGTCCACCATTTTTAGCAACTTTTTGTTGTAGCATCTAAAGCCTCTTCCATTTGGTATATAGCCCAAGAATATGCCTTCATCAATCTTCTCATCAAATTTGCTGAGATGCTTATCATTGACTTTAATGAGGCACAGGCTTCCAAACACTTTAAAGTGCTTTATACTTGGCTTTTTTCCATACTACAGCTTATAGGGTGTCTTCTCAGTATGTGGTTTCATTAGGCATTTGTTTTGAATTTAAGTTGCAATGGTGATAGCCTCTCTTCAATAGCCATGTGATGTACCATGCTCAGCCAATATGGTTCTTGCCATCTCTATTGGGCTTCTATTCTTCCTTTCAACTACTCCATTTTGTTGGGGTGTGTAAGGATTAACATATTCATGCTTCACTTCATGTTTCTCCAAATAATCTTCAAATTCACCGCATGTGTATTTTGTCCCATTGTTTGTCTGAAGCCTTTTAATTGTTTCCCCTCAACTGGTTTTTAACCAGCCTCCTGTAGTTTTTAAAATTATTGAGAGCGTATGATTTATGTTTTAAGAACATAATACAAGTCATTCTTGTAAAATCATTAATGAAGGAGATGAAATACCTATTACCCTTTGTTGATCTTTGTCTCATAGGCCCACAGATATCTGAATGGATGAGCTCTAACCGTTTCTTTGTTTGAACCTTCATATTTTTGTAGGGAGTATTCACCATCTTCCTTTTTTAAGACATGCTAAAATTGCATCACTCTCTCTTCTTAGCTTGGGTACATCTTTCACAGCTCATTTTCAGACAACTTGTTTAGCCCTTTTTATCCAAGATGTCCCAATCTTTTATGCTACAATAAGTTCTCATCTTTGGTACTCATGTAGCATGTGTTTTTGCTTCTCAGAACTTGGTACAAGTTTCCATTTGTTCTTTCACCTTTAATAAGAACAGAACCATCTCTTAATCTCTTTATTATGTAGCCACTCTTGTTGAAAGTAACTTCATGTCCATCATCACAAGGTTGGCTAACACTAATGACATTGTGTTTTAGCCCTTTAACATAAAGCATTTTCTTTGGTTTCAATTTTTCTACACCAATTTCAACAGCACCAATACCTTGAATCTTTAAGGAACCATCATTGCCAACTTTTACTAACCCTCTATCGTATTGTGCTATTCACTTCAACATCTTAAAGTCCCCTGTCATATGTGAAAAGTAGCTATTGTCCAGGATCTACGGCTTTTCTTTCTTGGAAGCTTTTAAGGCCACTTCCATAACCATAGTCGTTTCTCTTCCTCTTCTTCTTCTTTGGCCAAATGTAGAAGCGTGTGTAAGTGTTCTCCTTTGCATTCTTTGATTGGGCAACAATGGTTGGCATGTTCTCCTTTGTATTCTTTGATTGGGTAGCAATGTCAAGCACTCTTTAGCAGTGTGTCCAACCTTTTCACATCCTCCACAGATTTCTCCTAGCAAATCAAATCTATTTCTTAGTGGAATATGACTTCTTTCCACTTGAGACTCTCTCACTTCTTAATAGAGTCTCCCCTTAGACTTTTGCCTCATATTCCTTTTCATTATAATTTGAGTATTCCAACATGTATTAGCTTAGTGCCCATACTTACCACAACTCTAACAAAATCCATCAAACTTGGATTTACTTCTTTTACCAAGTTCATGTCTCTTTTCTTTAGCAATTGGTGTGGCAACCTTCTCTCCATCATTGACAACCTATCTGCTTTGGATGAGAGTCTTCACCACATCTTTCCTCACCCATTTAACTTAGGTTGGTTTCTCTTTTCCATCACGCTATTGTGTTTGTTTTCAAGTACAAACATAATTCTCTTCTTTTCATCTACCTTCTTACTCGACTTTTCAATATAGCCAAGTCCTTTCTTCCCCACATAATAAGATCTTTGATTACTTAAACACTCATCTAACTTTCTGGGAGCATCCGCCTTTATGGTATTTGCTAATGATAACTCTCTTTTCGCTTCCATGACTTACATAAACCTTTCTTCATGCTTCTTTAGCTTGGACTTAGCCTTGTGGAGTTTGGCTTGCAAAAGCTGCACCTTTTGCTTTTGTGCAATCACCTTAGCACCAAGATCTTTGTGTATCTAGCCTTACTTCACCTCAAGCATGATCAGCTCCTCAAGTACTCTTTCACTTTTGCTTCAAACTCTTTTACCTTCATCTAGAGATCAAATTCATCAACAAAAGAATTTTCATACAACTTCTTGAGATGATTTATCTCTTTTTCTAGCTTGCTATTTTTGTGCAAATAAACTCTCAACTCAATTTCAAGTTGCTGTACCAACTCATTCTCTTCCTCTTCTATTGCTTTCTCATCACTTAAAGATTCTTGATCATTATCTACTTGAGCGACCAACATATCCTTTGCAGCCTTATCATCAAAATCATCATCACTTTCATCTTCAGAATCTTCTTCATTTAGCTTGCTTAGAAAATTCCTTTTTTTGAATATGAAGAATTTCTTTTTCCTTTTGGCACTTGATGTTTTAGGTTTAAAATAACTGGATTACTTTTTCCACCTCCTTGGGACCGGCTCATCATCATCCTTACTATTTGCTTCTCTTCTGTTTGGGTAGTCCATGGTAAAGTGCCTAATTGCTCTACACCTGAAGCACTTTAAGGGTAATTTTCCCTTGTACTTCTCTTTTCCTTTTCTCAAGTTCTTAGTGATGTATGCTATGACTTCATCCAGTTTAGTATTACCATCTTCTTTTTCAAAGCTGTTGTTGGACTCCTCTTCTTGGTCTTTAATCTTTAACTTCTTCATTGCCTTGAAAGCTAGCTCCTTCTCCACCTTAGACTTCATTTCTTTCTTCATTAGGGCTATTCTCATTTCATAAGCCACCAATATGTTGTACAGGTCATTTAAGGGCAGTTTATATAGATCTCTATCTTTTATGGAAGAGACTTTGGCATTGTAAGTTTCTAGCAAGGTTCTGAGTACTTTCTTAACTATCGTCGCATTATGAATCTCCTCTCTATAGATTCTGATGAAGCATACAATTTTGTTGACTCTTTTGAAGAATGTATCTATAGACTCATCATTTTGTATCTTTATGTCTTTAAATTTGCTCCTTCAGGTTTGTAACTTGGCTTCCTTCACAACCTTGTCTCCTTCATAAATGTTCTTTAATTTATCCCAGATTTGCTTAGTTGTGTTACACTCCATTACTTTGGTGAATTCTTTGTCTAATAAGGAGGTATATAAGGCATTTCTCACCTTTCCATTACACTTAAAATTCTTTTTATCAGGAGGCGTCATAGCAACACCTTCAATGACAGGGATGAAGCCATTAACAATAGACTTAAACACAGCAAAACCAAGTGACATCAGATATAAGAGCATTTTATTCTTTCATAACTAATAATTCTATCCATTGTAAGTAAGGATGCCTTTGCTGTTAATACTGTTCATGCTATCCATGATCTCAATTAGTAATAGAGATAAAAATTCACATAGAAACAAATAACTTTAAATCAAAGTAAGCAAATTAGATCAACAGAGGAACCAACTCTGATACCACTTAATGAGAACATTTTTAGGTCTTACAATAATAGAGGGGTGAATAATTAGTGTAAGATATTTACTTTTTACAAATTTGTCTAGAATTAACCCATGTGACTTGTTAGAGCCAATGATCCAATTTATTTATTTTTTATCTTTCTCCTTTATGTGAGATCGGTCATAAGAATATTAATCAAGGGATAGGAACACTCATAAATCATACAATTCACTCTTATTATCAAGGGATATAATAATGTTGTAGAAGGATCACTCCTTAACCACTTATAATGATCTCCCAATCACTCCAAGGGTATCCTACCCCTTTTCAACATGTTTATCAAAACGTTTATGATAAAAACTTTCCTAAAGAACAATCACTCAATGTTTATAGACTACCAATGCAAAATATGGATTTTCTCCTTTCTTTATTACCCATGTTGTCTCACTTACTATCAATGCTACTTGCCTTACACCCGATGCTGCTTACCTCGGTGTCAAGGCTAGTTTTCTCCTCCTGCTACAACAAGCTATAGGACCTGTAGTTATTACTGCCTATATGCACTGTTGTCGTTGCCTACATGCGTTGTTATTGCTGTATACACATGCTGCTATCACTACCTACACATTCTACTTTTGTTGTCCCCATGTGTGTGGGTTGTAATTGTTACCAAATCCTGTTACTGCTCCTCTCCTTGGTATGGCCAGCTACTACTCTCCTTGGTTGTCTCTCTCTCTTGGCTGGCTGTTGCAATTAGGTTTTCTGTTCTCTCAAAATTTTTTGCAACACACACACACGTCTTACAATGTGCATAAGGCTATTTATAAAGCTTTAAGATTAGGTTACATGATCATCAATGGTCATCGTTGATTGCCAAAGGTTGCCTTACAATTAATGGCCAAATTTGATTCCTAAATTTTAAAGTCAATAGCCAACATTGACTTCTTAAAATTTATGGTGGTCAAGGGTTAACAGTTTTGACCAACAACTTCTATACATCTCAACAACATTCAAAACATCAAATCAATATTGACAACAAATCCAACATTAGCCATCAAAGATAGGCTTAACATGCAAGCTACCAAACCTATTGCTAGGTTATGTTTTCTCCTTTTATTACTATTGGTGCTACTTGCCCTACTGCCAAGGCAATTTTTCCCCTCATACTGTTGGCACTACCTGTAAACTATTATAAGCTATCGTAAGCTACTGGTTGTGATTCACCTGCTACCAATTCTATAAGCTGCTAGTTGTGATTCACTTGCTATTAGTTTTGCAAGCTACTAGTTGTGATTCACCAATAGGTTATGCTTGCTGTTGGTCAAGCCTGCACTTGTTAGTTGTACTTGCACTTGCTGGTTATGCCTACATTTGCTACTATTGCTGCCTGTATTTGTTGCTATTGCTACTTGCCCTTATTGTTGTAATTGGTGTTGGTTTCCTTGTTGTAATAAGTTCCTTCTCCTTACTATAATTTGTTAGTTTCTTTGTTGCACTTACAGGTTTCCTTACTGTTGCAATTGTTATTGGTTTCTCCCTCAATGGTGGCTATTGCACCTTCTCCTTTATTGGTTTACTGGTTAAGTGGTTGCTACAACTTCTTCCTTGGGTGGTTGCTGCAACTTCTTCCTTGGATGGTTTGGCCAAAGCTACTACCTTCTTCTTCTCCCTTTGGTTTGGCTGGCTATTTCCTTCTTCTTCTCCCTTTGGTTTGGTTAGCTGTTGCTTTCTTCTTCTTCCTTAGTTATGCTTGCAAGCTACTGAATGTTTTCTTTGGTTTGGTGTGGCTGCTGAACACCTTCATCTTTGGTTGGCTACTACACGTTCTTCTCGTCTATTTGGTGTGGCTGCTGCCTATTACATGTTCCTTGGTGGCTGCCTCCTTTGCCTTAGCTAGTCACTCTTTTTTTGGTGGTTGCCTCTCTTTTTGTCCTTCACCTCTCCTTGCCTTTAGGTTTGCTTTTCTCTCTCAATTTTTTGCAACACACACAAATCTTGAAAGATGCATGGGTGTATTTAAAAGCTTTGAGATTTAGGGTTACATAATCATCGATAGTAAATGTTAATTCCTATAGGTTGCCCTACAATCAACGTCCAAATTTGATTCCTAAAATTTATGGTCAACAGTTAACATTGACTTCTTAAAATTTAAGATCAATGGTCAAGGGTCACCAATCAGCCTCAGCCCCTAAAATTTAGGGCCAATGGTCAATATTAACTTATCGACTTCAGAGTTGACTTGCTTACACCTATTGCTGGGGCACGTTTTCTCCTTCTGCTGTTGGTGCTACTTGCCCTGCTACCAAGGCAAGTTTTCTCCTCATACTGTTGGCACTACCTACAAACTATTATAAGCTGTCACAAGCTACTAGTTGTGATTCACCTGCTACCAGTTCTGTAAGCTACTAGTTGTGATTCACCTGCTACTAGTTTTGCAAGCTACTAGTTGTGATTCACCGATAAGTTATGCTTGTTGTTGGTCGAGCCTGCACTTGTTGGTTATGCTTGCACTTGCTAGTTGTGCTTGCACTTGCTGGTTGTGCCTGCACTTGCTACTATTGCTGCTTGCACTTGTTGCTATTGCTACTTGCCCTTGCTATTGCAATTGGTGCTAGTTTCCTTACTGTAATAGGTTCCTTTTCCTTGCTATAATTTGTTAGTTTCTTTGTTGTAATTACAAGTTTCCTTACTGCTGCAATTGCTATTGGTTTCTCCCTCAGTGGTGGCTACTGCACCATCTTCTTTATTGGTTTACTAGCTAAATGGTTGCTATAACTTCTTCCTTGGGTGGTTGCTACAACTTCTTCATTAGATGCTTTGGCTGAAGCTACTACCTTCTTCTTCTCCCTTTGGTTTGGCTAGATTTTACCTTTTTCTTCTCCCTTTGGTTTGGTTAGCTATTGCCTTTTTCTTCTTCCTTAGTTATAGTTGTTGCTACTAAACTTTTTCTTTGGTTTGGTGTGGTTACTGCACACCTTATTCTATGGGTGGCTGCTACACATTCTTCTCATCTTTTTGGTATGGCTGCTGCCTATTACACGTTCCTTGATAGCTACCTCCTTTGCCTTAACCAGTCACTCTCTTTTTGGTAGTTGCCTCTCTCTTTGCCATTCACCTCTCCTTGCCTTTAGGTTTGCTATTCTCTCTCACTTTTTTGCAACACACACACATCTTGAAAGAGGCATGATTTTATTTATAAGCTTTGAGATTTAGGGTTACATAATCATCAACAGTTAATGTTAATTCCCATAGGTTGCCCTACAATCAATGGCCAAATTTGATTCCTAAAATTTAGGGTCGGCAGTCAACATTGACTTCTTAAAATTTAAGGTCAATGGTCAAGGGTCACCAATCAACCTTAACCCCTAAAATTTAGGGCCAATGGTCAATATTAACTCATTAACTTCAGAGTTGACTTGCCATCAAAGGTTTTGCCCAATGACCTTTTTGCATCTCAAGGCATTCATAACATCACATTAACTAGGACAACTATGTGAGATGGTATGGACAACAAATTCAAAATTAACCATTAATGATGAGCTTAACAATCTCCCCCTTTAGATGTATTGGTAACATATTATCTCCAACAATCAACAATTAAGCACAAATGGTAACCTTTGACATACACCACTCCCCCTGAAACATGTATTTCCCTTTTTGCATGTACCTATACCCTTAACTCCCCTTTTTTTTCTACTGTTCGTCCTTGACAACTTCTCCCCTTTTATTTATTAAGCTACTCCCCCTTTTAATCAATATATACTTTTTTTGGATTTATGCAAAATATCTGCCCCTTTGACAATAAATCCAAAACATAATAGAAGAGAGAAGGGAAGAGGGGTTAAAGGATAACTCAATCTTTAGGGGATGACTGAATACTTAAGTTCAACCTTTTTTGTCCAAGATATCCCAATCCTTTATGCCACAACAAATTTTCATCTTTGGTGCTCATGTGGCATGTGTTTTTTCTTCTAAAATCTTGGTATAAATTTCCAATTGTTCTTTCTTCCTTAGTAAAAAAAGCACCATCACTTAATCTTTTAACTATGCAACCATTCTTGTTGAAAGTAACTTCATGTCTATTAATACAAAGCTAGCTAATACTAATGAGATTGTGTTTTAGCCCTTTAACAGAAAGCACTTTTTTTTTATTTTAGCTTTTCTGCACCAATTTCAGCAACATTGATACCTTGAATCTTTAAGGTACCATTATTACCAAATATGACTAACCTTCCATCTTATTTTGCTACTCCCTTCAACATCTTGGAGTCTCTTGTCATGTGTGAAGAGCAACCACTATCCAAGATATATGGCTTTTCTTTCTTAGAAGCTTTTAATGCTACTTCCACAACCATAGTTGTTTCTCTTCCTTTTCTTCTTCTTTGGCCAACTATAGGAGCATGTGTAGGTGTTCTCCTTTGCACTCTTTGACCGGGCAATAATGTCAAGCAATCTTTAGCAGTGTGTCCAGCCATTTTGCATCTTCCACAATTTTCTACTAGCAAATCAAATTTATTTCTCAGTGGAATATTGCTTTTTTTCACTTAAGACTGTCTCCTTTTTTATAGAATTTCCCCTTAAACTCTTACCTCACATTCCTCTTCATTAAAGGCCCACTACTTGAGCACACATTAGCCTTGTGCCTATACTTATCACAGCTCTAGCAAAATCCTTCAAATCTGGATTTTCTTTTGTCACTAAGTCCATGCCTTTTATCTTTAGTAACTGTTGTGGTAACCTTCTCTCCATCTTTGACGACCTGTCTCCTCTGGATGGAAGTCTTCACCACATCTTTCTTAACCCCTTTTAACTTAGGTTGGCTTCTTTTCTCTATAACATCATTGTGCTTGTTTTCAAGTACAAATACAATTTTCTTCTTTTTTACCTTATCACTTAGCTTTTCAATATAGCCAATTCCTTTCTTCCCCATGGAATGAGGTCTTTGTTTGCTTAGACACTCATCCAACTTTCTATTAGCATCCTCCTTGATGGAATTTGCTAAAGACAACTTTACTTTCACTTCCATGGCCTGTATAAAGCTTTCTTTATGCTTCCTCAATTCGAGTTCAGCCTTGTAGAGCTTAACTTGCAAAATGAACACCTCTTGTTCTTGTGCAATCACTTTAGTGTGAAGATCTTCGTGTATCTTACCTTGGTCTGCCTTAAGTACAATTAGCTCCTCAATTCTCATTAAGTACTCCTTCTCTTTTGCTTCAAACTCCTTTTCTTTCACCTGAAGGTTAAATTCATTAACAATAGAATTTTCATATAGCTTTTTGAGATGCTTTACCTCTTTTTCCAACTTGCACAAATAATTTCTTCTTTTGGATATGAAGAATTACTTTTTCCCTTTGGTACTTGAATTTTTAGCTTCAAAATAGCAAGATTTCTTTGTTCTCCTCTATGAGACCAGCTCATCATCATTATCACTATTTGCTTCTCTTCTCTTTAGGCAGTCTATGGCAAAGTGCCCTATATCTTTATAGCTAAAGCACTTTAAGGGTAATTTTCTCTTGTACTTCCCTTTTCCTTTTCTTATATTATTAGTGATGTATGCCATGATTTTATTAAATTTAGTATTACCATCTTCTTCTTCATAGCTACTATCGGATTCTTCTTTGCAGTCTTTAATCTTTAAGTTCTTCATTGCCTTGAAGACTAGCTCCTTTTCTGCCTTAAACTTCTTCTTCTTGTTTTTTTTTTAATTGGGGCTATTCTTATTTCATAAACCATCAATATGCTATACAAATAATCTAAGGGCAGTCTATCCAAGTCTTTATCTTCTATAAAGAAAACTTTGACATTGTAAGCTTTTGGTAAGGTTTTAAGTATCTTCCTTACCATAATAGCATCGTTGATCTCCTCTCTATAGCCTTTAATGCAGCACAAAATTTTGTTGACTCTTATAAAGAAGGCATCTACAAATTCATCATTCTATATCTTTATGTCTTCAAATCTATTCCTCTAGATTTGTAGCTTAGCTTTCCTCACAACCTTGTCTCCTTCATAAATGTTCTTTAATTTGTCCCAAATTTGTTTGGCTGTTTTGCACCCCATCATTTTGGTGAATTCTTTGTCTAATAAGGAGGCATATAAGGCATTTCTCACCTTTCCATCACACTTTAAATTCTTCTTATCAATAAACATCATAGCATTACCTTTAGCAACAAGGATAAAGCCATTAACAGTAGGTTCAAACACATCCAACCCAAGTGACATTAGATATAAGAGCATTCTATTCTTCCATAAATGATAATTTTTTCCATCAAAAGTAGGAATGCCCTTGCTATTAACACTATTTATGTTATCCATGATATTAACCAACAGTAGATGTTTAGACTCACAATAGCAACAAACAATTTCAAATCAAAGCAAACAAATTAGATCAATAGAGGAAACTGGGCTCTGATACCACTTGATGAGGACCTTCTTAAGCCTCACACTTAGAAGGGGATGGGGTAAATTAGTATGAGATACTCGTTTTTTACAAATCTTTCTGAATCAACCTCTATGACTTGTTAGAGTTGATAATCCAATTATTTATCTTACTTTTTTACATAAGAGCGGTCGTATGGATATCAATCAAATGCAAGCACCTGAGAACATACAACAATTTTTACATGATTCACCCACAATGTCTGAATTATGTCCACAATGTGATAAGATCACTCTTAAATCATACAATCCACTTGTTATCAAGGGATACAATTTTATTGTGGAAGGATCACTCCTTAACCACTTATAATGATCTCTCGATCACTCGAAGGTTTGATCTTCTGATCATTAGAAAAGTTGATCTCCTAATTAGTCGAAGGTTTGATTTCTTGATCACTAGATGAGTTGATCTCCCGATCACTCAATGGATTAATCTCCTAATCACTTTAAGGGTATCCCACCCTTTTTTAACAAGTTTATCAAAAGGTTTGAGACTAACACTTTTTTAAGAAAGATCTCTTAATGTCTATAGGCTACTATTGCAAAAAACAGATCTTCTCTTTCCTTACTACTATCTTTGCTCAAGCTTTGCCTATCTTTTCTCTGTAGGTTCTCTATGTTGCTACTGTTGTCTCTCCTTCACAAGTTGTCTCTTCTATAGGTTCTCTCCTCTACAGGTTCACTTTGATGCAAGTCCTCTTCATTACAAGTTATCTTTGTTGCAAGTTCTCTCTCCCTATTGCTAATGTTGCCTTACTTACTACCTTGGTAGATTTTTTCCTTTGCTGCCTCCTCTGTTGCCTTGGAAAGTTTTTTCACCTGCTTCCTTAGCAGGTTGCCTCTCCTACTGCTTTAGCAAATTGCTTCACCTATTACCTTGGCAGGTTGCTTCACCTGTTACCTTGGTAAGTTTTTTTCCTTACTATTTATACTGCCTGACTTGTTGTCAAAGCGCATTGTCTTCTTTTCTGCTGCAAGCTGCCGCACTTTGTGCCGAGGTACATTTTATCCTCCTCCTACTACTAATGTTGTCTACCCTACTGTCAGGGAAAGTCTTCTCCTCCTACTACTAGTGATACCTACCCTGTTGCTGGGGCAAGTTTTCTCCTCTTGCTGTTGGCACTACCTACAAATTGCTGTAAGCTACTGTAAGCTGTTACAAACTGTTAGTTATGATTCACCTGCTGCTAGTTCTACAAGCTACTAGTTGTGATTCACCTGCTGGTTATACCTGCACTTGCTGCCAACAGCTAGTTATGCCTGCTGCTAGTCGTGCTTGCACTTGCTGCTTGCTGCTGGTTGTGCCTACACTTTCTGTTATTACTACCTACACTTGTTGCTGTTGCCACCTACCTTTACTGCTATTATTGTTTCCCTTACTGCTGGTTTCCTTAATGCAATAAGTTCATTCTCCTTGCTGTAATTTACTGGTTTCCTTGTTGTAATTATTGTTGGTTTCTCCCTCAGTGGTGGCTACTGCACCTTTTCCTTTAAGTGGCAGCTGCACCTCTCCTTGATTGGTTTGCTAGCTGCTATAACTTCTTCCTTGGATGGTTTAGCCGAAGCTATTACCTTCTTCTTCTCCCATAGGTATGGTTGCCGACTACTACAACTCTTTCTTTGGTTTGGTGTGGCTACTGCACACCTTTTTCTTTGGGTGGCTACTGGCTACCACACGTTCCTTGGTAGCTGCCTCCTTTGCCTTGGCTAGTCACTCTCTCTTTAGTGGATGCCTTTCTCTTTGCTGTTCACCTCTCCTTGCCTTTAGGTTTGCCACTCTCTCTCAATTTTTTGCAGCACACACACATCTTGAAAGATACATAGGTGTATTTATAAGTGTATTATAAGCTTTGAAATTTAAGGTTAAACAATCATCAACTATCAACATTAATTCCCAAAGGTTGCCCTACAATCAATGGCAAGATTTTATTCTTAAAATTTATGGTTAATGGTCAAGGGTCAATGGTCAGCTTTAACCCCTAAAATTTAGGGTTAATAGTCAATATCGACTCATTAACTTTAGGGTTGACCTGCCATCAACGGTTTTTCCTAATGACCTCTCTGCATCTCAAGGCATTCATCACATCACATTGACTAGGACAACTATGTGAGATGCTGTTAACAACAAATCCAACATTTGCAATAAAAAATGGGCTCAATGCTTTGACATTCACGGCTTCTCCTAAAATATCCATCTCCCTTTTTACATGTGAGCATGATTCCAACTGGGAATAATCTTTAACTCCTTTTTTTTTAACTCCTCCTTTTTTTTTAACTCCCCCTTTTTTTCTACTTTTCCCCCTTTATTTATCAAGCTACTTCCCCTTTTAATCAGTATATACTCTCTTTGAATTTATGCAAAATATCTCCCCTTTTGACAACAAATCCAAAGAATAATAGGAGCGAAGGAGAGAGGGGTTAAAAGATACCTTAGCCTCTAAAAGGTGGTTGAACACATAAGGTCAACCTTAATTTTTAGAACATCTCTCTTAATAAAGGTTTGATGAGTATATCTGTAACTTGCTTTGTAGTAGGCACATATTCCAACTTTATTTCATTTTTCTCCACTTTTTCCTTAATGAAGTGGTACTTGATTTCAATATGTTTAGATCTAGAGTATTGGACAGGATTCTTTGATAAATTGATAGCACTTTGGTTATCACAACTAATTAGCAATGGCAGCTGCATATTCACCTTTAGATCTTTAAGCTGTTGTTTCATCCATAGCAGTTGAGTACAAGATTAAGTAGCAGCCACATATTTAGCATCTTGAGTACTTGAAGTCACTGAATTATGCTTTTTGTTATACCATGAAACACATTTACTGTTCAAATAAAAAGCACCACCTAACATTGACCTTCTGTCATCACAATTTCCAGCCCAATTAGCATGTGTATGCCTATACAAATTAAGCTATCCACTTCTATCATAAAGCAACTTATAATTTGTTGTGCCCTTCACATATCTCAAAATTCTCTCAGCAGCCATGAGATGAGATTCCTTGGGCTCACTTTGAAATCTAGCACAATGTGTTATAACAAAAACAAGATTAGGCCTTAATGCTGTCAAATACAGTAGACTTCCAATTAATTTTCTATATTCCTTCTGGTCAACCATCATACCTTCTTTATCTTTGCTTAACTTTGTTCCAACCTGTACCTTTAGCTCCCCCTTTTTTCTACTTCTCCTCCTTGACAATTTCTCCCTCTTTATTTATCAAGCTACTCCTCCTTTTGATCATTATATACTCTCTTTGAATTTATACAAAATAGCTCTTCCTTTAACAATAAATCCAAAGAATAATAGAAAAGGGAAGGGGAAAGGGTTTAGAGGCATACCTTAACCTCTAAAGGATGGCTAAACACATAAAGTTAGCTTAACTTCTAGAAAATCTCTTATCAGCAACTTGCTTTACTTCATTTTTCTCCACTTTTTATTTAATAAAGTGGTACTTGATTTTAATATGTTTAGTTCTTGAGTGTTGGATATGATTCTTTGATAAATTAATGGCACTTTGGTTGTCATAACCAATCAGTAATGGTTGCTGCACATCTACCTTCATATCTTTATGCTATTGTTTCATCTATAGTAGTTAGTACACGCCTGAGTAGTTGCCACATATTCAACCTCTACAGTAATTAGAGTCACTAAATTTTGCTTCTTACTATGCCATGAAACACATCTACTACCCAAATAAAATGCACCACTTAATGTAGAGCTTCTGTCATTATAATTTCCAACCCAATTAATATCTATATACCCATACAAATTAAGCTGTCCACTTTTGTCATAAAGTAGCCCATAATTTGTTGTGCCCTTCACATATTTCAAAATTCTCTTTGCAACTATGAGATGAGATTCCTTGGGCTTACTTTGAAATCTGGCACAAAGTGTTACATCAAAATCAAGATCAAGCCTTAATGTTGTCAAATATAGTAAGCTTCCAATCACCTTTCTGTATTCCTTCTTATCAACCATGTTGCCTTTCTTATCCTTATTTAACTTTGTTCCAACTGTGATGGGAGTACTTACTTCTTTAGAGTTATCCATCCCAAACATTTTTAATAGCTAAGCATACTTTTTTTGGGAAAGAAAAAGTCCAGCCTTGCTTTACAAAACCTGTAGCCCTAAGAAGAATTTCATTTCACCTAGTATGGACATCTCAAACTTCTTCTTCATTTGATTAGCAAAAGCAGTGCAAAAGCCCTCCTTTTTAGTAGCAAAGATTGTATCATTAACATAAACCACAACAATTAACTGGCCCTCCTTATCTCCCTTTACGAATAAGTTACTGTCCATATTCCCTTTTCTAAACTTCATATCTTTAAGGCATGTATTTGACTTGGAATACCATGCTCTCAAAGTTTGCTATAAGCCATATAGAGTTTAATTTAATTTGCACACACTTGAATGATCATAATCAGCTATAAAACCATTAGGTTGTTCGATAAATACCTCTTCTTCAAGCTTTCCATTAAAAAATGTAGACTTCATATCCATCTAATAAACTTTGAAGTTTCTTTGAGCAACAATGGTCATGAATATTCTGATTGTTTCAAGCATGGCCACAGAAGTAAAAGTCTCTTCAAAATTAACGCCTTTCACTTATAAGTAGCCTTTGCAAACAAGTCTTGCGTTATTTCTTACCACCTCACCTTTTTCATTAAACTTATTTCTGAACACCCACTTGGTTCCAATGATATTTTCCCCTTTAGGTTTAGGTACTAAACACTAAGTGTTATTCCTTTCAATTTGATCAAGCTCTTCATTTATAGCACACACCCATTCCTTGTGCTTTATTGCTTCTTTCACTAACTTGGATTCAACCTCGGAGATCAATGAGGTTTGTTCACCACCTCTTAGTCTTCTCCTAATCTACATAAATTCCTCTTTACTGCCAATAATGTTTTTAGTCTTAACTTTAGCTCTGACTCTTCTATGAGTTTGGAAATGCCTTAATTCTTCTTCTTCATCACTTGTAACTTGAGAATTAATATCTTCTTCATGTTGAGTGGCCTCAAATTCATCACTTTTAGACTCTTTTTGGTTGTTATACCTGGCATCTTTAGCTTCCTCATGCTGTGATTGCATTGTACAACCATTTTCAATCACTTTAACATCAAAGCTATCCATCATTTTTAGCAACCTTTTCTTGTAGCATCTAAAGTCTCTTCCATTTGGTACATAACCCAAGAATATGCCTTCATCAGCCTTCTCATCAAATTTATTAAAATGCTTGCCTTTGACTTTAATAAGGCACAAGCTTCCAAATACTTTAAAGTGTTTTACACTTAATTTCTTTCCATACCACAACTTATAGGGTATCTTCTCTACATGTAGTCTCATTAGGCATTTGTTTTGAATCTAAGTTACAGTGGTGATAGCCTCTCTCCAAAAGATATGTGAAGTACCATGCTTGGCCAAAACAGTTCTTACCATATCCACTAGGTTTTTATTCTTCCTTTCAGCTACTCCATTTTGTTAGAGTGTGTAGGGACTAGCATATTCATGCTTCACTCTATACTTTTCCAAATAATCTTCAAATTCACTGAATGTGTATTCTGTCTCATTGTCTATCCTGAGCCTTTTAATTTTTCCCCTTAACTAATTTTCAGCCAACCTCTTGTAGCTCTTAAAATTATTGAGAGCCTCTGACTTATGTTTCAAGAACATAATACAAGTTATTCTTATAAAATCATCAATGAAGGAGATGAAGTACCTATCACCCTTTGTTGATCTTTGTCTCATAGGCTCACAAACGTCTGAATGGATGAGTTCTAATGGCTTCTTTGTTTGAATCTCCACATTTTTTTTAGAAAGCATTCACCATCTTCCCTTTTTGACACGTGCTGCAAATTACATCTCTCTCTCTTCTCAACTTGGGTACATCTCTCACAATTTCATTTTTAGACAGCTTGTTTAACCCCTTTTGTCTAAGATTTCCCAATCTTTTATGGCACAACAAGTTTTCACCTTTGGTGCTCATGTAGCATGTGTTTTTGCTTTTGAAAACTTGATATAAGTTTCCATTTATTCTTTCACCCTTAGTAAGAACAACACCATCTCTTAATCCCTTTACTATGTAACCACTCTTGTTGAAAGTAACTTCATGTCCATTATCACATAGTTGGCTAACACTAATGAAATTGTGTTTTGGCCCTTCAACATAAAGCACTTTCTTTAATTTTAGTTTTTCTACACCAATTTCAACAACACTGATACCTTGAATCTTTAAGGCACCATCATTGTCAAATTTGATTGATCCTCCATCATATTTTACTACTCCCTTCAACATCTTAAAGTCTCCTATCATGTGTAAAGAGTAGCCATTATCTAAGAACCATGGCTTTTCTTTCTTAAAAGCTTTTAAGGCTACTTCCATAACCATAATCATTTCTTTTCCTCTCTTTCTTCTTTAGTTGAATGCAAGAGCATGTGTAGGTGTTCTCCTTTGCATTCTTTGATCGAGCAACAATGGTTGGCCAAATGTAGGAGCATGTGTGCAGGTGTTCTTCTTTGAACTCTTTGACCAGGCAGTAATGTCAACAATCCTCAGTAGTATATCCAACCTTTTCGCATATTTCACAAATTTCTCCCATCAAATCAAATCTTTTTTTCAGTGGAATATGACTTCTTTTCACTTGAGATTATTTCCTTTCTTGATAGAGTCTCCTCCTAAATTCTCGCCTCACATTCCTCTTCATTATAAGCCCATTACTCAAGTACACATTAGCCTTGTGTCCACACTTACCACAATTCCAGCAAAACCTTCAAATTTGGATTTTCTTCTTTCACCAAGTTCATGTCTCCTATCTTTAGCAATTGTTATGGAAACCTCCTTTCCATCTTTAATAGCCTATCTCCTTTAGATGAGAGTTTTCACCATATCTTTCCTAACTCATTTTAGCTTAGGTTGGTTTCTTTTCTCCATCACATCATTATACTTGCTTTTAGGCACAAACATTATTTTCTTTTTCTCTACTAACTTCTCATTCGACCTTTCAATATAACTAAGTCCTTTGTCCCCCATGGAATGAGGTTTTTGTTTGCTTAAACACTTATCCAACTTTCTAATAACATCCTCCTTGATGGCATATACTGAAGACGACTTTCCTTTCACTTTCATGGCTTGTTTAGAGCTTTCTTCATGCCTTCTCAATTCAGACTCAGCCTTATGGAGCTTAGCTTACAAAATCAGCACCTCTTGCTCTTGTACAATCACCTTAGCGCTAAAATCTTTATGTACCTTGCCTTGCTTTGCCTCAAGTACGATTAGCTCCTTAATTCTCTTCAAGTAATCCTTCTCTTTTACTTCAAATTCCTTTTCTTTCACCTAAAGATTAGATTCATTAATGGCAAAATTTTCATATAACTTTTTGAGATGTTTTAACTCATTTTCCAATTTACTATTTCTATGCAAACAAGCTCTCAATTCATTCTCAAGTTGCTAAACCAACTCTTCCTCTTTATCTTCTGTTGATTCCTCATCATTTAAAGATTCTTGATCATCATTTACTTGAGTGACCAACACATCCTTTGTCTTATCATCAAAATCATCATTAACTTCTTCTTCATAATCTTCTTCATCCAACTTGCTCAAAAGATTCCTTTTTTTTTTTTCATTTAAAGAATTGTTTTTTCCTTTTAGCACTTAAATTTTCAACTTTAAAATAACTAGATTGCTTTGTCCTCCTCTTTAGGACTAGCTCATCATTATCATCATTGTTTGCTTCTCTTCTTTTTGGGCAGTCCATGGCCAAGTGCCTAATTGCTCCACACCTGAAGCACTTTAAAGGTAATTTTCCCTTGTACTTTCCTTTTCCTTTCCTCATGTTCTTAGTGATTTATGTCATAACTTTCTCTAGTTTAACATCACCATCTTCTTATTCAGAATTGCTTTTAGATTTTTCTTCTTAGTCTTTAATCTTTAATTTCTTCATTGCCCTGAAGGTTAGCTCCTTCTCTACCTTGGATTTCTTTTCTTTGTTCATTAGGGCTATTCTCATTTCATAAGCCACCAATTTGCTATGCAAATCATCTAAGGATAGCCTGTTCAAATCTCTATCGTCTATAAAGGAAACCTTAGCATTGTAAGCTTTCAGTAAGGTTCTGAGTATCTTCCTTACCACAATAGCAACATCAATCTCCTCTCTATAGCCTCTAATGGAATGCACAATTTCATTGATTCTTGAGAAGAAGGCATCCATAGATTCATCATTCTACATCTTTATGTCTTCAAATTTGCTCCTCCAAATTTATGGCTTGGCTTTCTTCACAACCTTGTCTCCTTTATAAATGTTCTTCAATTTGTCCTAGATTTGTTTGGTTATGTTGCATCCTATCACTTTGGTGAATTCTTTGTTTAATAAGGAGACATATAAGGCATTTCTCACCTTTCCATCACACTTCAAATTCTTTTTACCAATAGGCATCACAGCATCACCTTCAGCAATAAGGATGAAGTCGCTAAAGCAGATTCAAAAACATCTAAACCAAGTAACATCAAATATGAGAGCATTCCATTCTTCCATAATTGATAATTCTGTTCATAAAAAATAGGAATGCCCTTGTTGTTAACAATGTTTAAGCTATCCATGATATCAATCAGCAATAAAGATAAAAATTCACAGTAGCAACAAAGAACTTCATATCAAAGTAAGCAAAATGAATCAATAGAGGTTACTGGCTCTAATACCACTTAATGATGACCTTCTTAGGTCTCACACTAAGAGGGGGAGAAGGTGAATCAATGTGAGATATTCATTTTTTATAAATCTTTCTAAATTAACCTCTGTGACTTGTTAAAATTGATGATCCGATTCTCATCTTTCTTTTTTATGTAAGAGCAATCATACGAATATCAATCAAACGCATGTGAGATCACCACACTTTTCCCTACCTAATCTAATAATGCCTTCATTATAGATCAATCCCCTTTGCTTACCCCACCTATGAAGCATTTGGCACTAGAACGATAGAATTCAATTGACTTAACTTTAATACCACTTTGTCATGGGGTTATTACCCTCTCATCAAAAGATAGGCTATAAGTGTATGCAGCGACTATGTTTAAAGGCCCTAGCACCAATGTGACAAAGTCCAACATTGGTTAGACTAGGACAGTCATAGGGCTTTTAAACATAAGTGTCACATACACTAATATGCTACCTTTTAAAGATAAGGTAATGACCCTATGTTGTTCCCACAAGCTTGTATGGGTTGTAATTATTGTCAACCAGATTTAAGTGTGCAAGCAGAAGTGGCTCATTCAAGCATTCAAGGGATGAGTTTTTCAGTAGAAAGAAAAGAGCAAGAAAAATAAATTAAGAAGAAGGATAATGCTGAATTTTGAATGGAACAATAATATAAAGCCATATGGAGGGGCAAGAAAGGAAATTCGTCGCTGCTCCAGTAAACCCAACTAGGGTTTGCATAGAAGCAAGTATATAAACCAAGACTTATCTCTTTCTTGAAGCAACCACTGTAAGATAAAGAAATACGTTAAAGCAGACCAAAAAGAGAGGACGTGAGACCTGGAGAAGGTGAGAAGTTAGAGCAGACCAGACCTGGAGACAGTGAGACGTGAGAGCAGATCAGGACTAGAGAAGACGTGAGACCAGTGAAGCGTACAACAGGTGAGACCAGACCAGAACATGAGACTAGGTGAGACGTGGAAACGTGAGACGAGGTGAGACCAGAGCAGACCAGAACGTGAGACCAGGTGAGACCTAGAAACGTGAGAGCATATCAAGACCAAACCTGGAAACATGAGAACAGATCAAGACCAAACCT
>JAHLGO010000461.1:18395-36402 GCA_020615895.1 Ceriops decandra | reverse complement strand
TATTTGAGTTTTAAGTTATTTTATAATTAAGTTATTTAAGTTTTAGTTTTTTTTCAATTACAAATTATTCGAGCTTCATGTTATTTTCATTTTAAATCAAGTTAGGTTATATGACAATCCTCCAAGAAAAACACAAAAGGGCTGAAGAACAAAGAAAAATAGAGATGTAAGGCATTAGAGAGAAGTAGAGAGAAAAGGGGAGAGGGAGAAAGAGAAATTCAATATTTATATTCCATAACCAATTGCATACATCATATATGACTACCTTCTTTATACTTGCTCTAAGAACTCTGTCGTTTACCAATTCACTCAAAATTACAAGGAAAACCATAAATGTAATAATAGTCGCAACTATCTCAAACTTAATTCCTTATTTAGTAAGGCCATAAGCCATACTTGAGTTAGATTATGGCAATTCTCTCCCTTAAAATTATTGTTCTCTAGGACTAGTAAAAATTAAAGTTTAGAAATTCTAATTGGATGAATGGAAGGTTCTCCTATGTTGTCTTCTCTTGGGTCATATTGGCCTAATGATTCAATACTTATGTAACCATTGTATTCTTTTGCTACATAATGCACTAATTGAGGATTGCTACTAATTCTATCTTGAATTGTCCATTTTTACCAACCAAGGAAAGCTATTAATGCTAAAATGCCATGTTTTGTAGAGTTTTTAAGTAGGGAAATATGGAAGACAAGATGAATCTCACTATTTTTTAGTAATTGTAATTTACAAACAATTGTTTCCACCCTTCCCAATACCTAAAATAAACTATAATACTTTGAGGCTAACTTTAAATTGATGTGCACCACCATTGAAGTTTTTGCTTATGAGATTGTAATTTCAAGAATGCCTAATCCTTAGCCTTAAAGGTCTTATCTATCCTATTCTTATAAGCAAAAAACTTCGTTCACTATTAAGTTTATTGTACTTACTCTTTTAGCACCTTAGTCAACACTTGCTGCTCTTAAAAGAATTTTGACAAAGAGGCCATTCTTGTTTTTGATGTAAGGAAGTTAGATGGGGAGTAAGATACCTGAAGAATGCCTCAAATGACATCATGTTAATGATGTTGTTCCCACAGCCTTGTATGGGTTGTAATTGTTATCAACTGGTTTTAAGTGTGCAAGAAAGTAAAGCCACATAGAAGGGCAAGAAAGTGAATCTGCCGCATAAGGACAAGAACATAAATCTGCCGTGTAAGCCCTATTAAAGTTCCATGGAAGAGAGTATATAAAGACTTTGGAAGACAAAACTAAGGTAAGGCTAACACAATTGAATACATGACAAATACACCATCGGAGAGAAGAACAGTGAAAATATACAAACGACAAAAAGAAGGGGGCCACGACAGAACGATATGGAAGAGCAAAAACAGACCCGTTGGCAAAAATAGAGAAAAGAAGTGTGACAGTCAAAAGGGGGCGAAGGAAAAAAAATCTGGGATGGCATACCACCGGCACACCAGCGGTCGGCAAGGAGACAACACGACCAAAGAATAGTGACCGACAAAAAAAGAGAAAACGAAGAATGACCGAGTGAAAAAGAGAGAGAGAGAGAGAAAACCCGATATGGAGAAAAAGGGGGCTGGACGGCAGAACGAAGTGTGGACGAAAAAGGAGAGAAAATATACCAGAAGTCAAAAATTGAACATTTGGAAAACCTAGAGCAACCGACCAAACACCAAACCCTACATGGAAGAACACCACCTGCAAAAGAAAAGAGAAACTGTGCAAGCAAAAAGAGTAGTCGGCCAAAACACAAAGACACCATCCAAACACAAGAGAGAGCAACCGGCCAACCAAAGACACAATTCGACCAAAACCTAATGCAAACGGAAACCACAAAATGTTGGAAGAGTGGAGTCGGCCAAAACCTAGGGAGAGAAACCGTCAAACACAAAAGAGTACACACGGCAGAAAACAGGTGCTGGTTGGCCAAAGAGACAAAGCAAAGCAAGAGGAGTCGGCCAAAACCTAGAGCAACCGTCCAAAGCCAAAGCGGAAAACAGTCCAAAGAGAGGAAAACCTAGTGTGTGACTGGCCAAAGAGAGAAAAACAAGGGAGGAACGGCTGGACAGCAAGTGCTGGATGGCAAAACTACCACCGGCTGAAAGAGAGAGGGTGTCCAACCAACCTATATAGCCAAGCAAAGAGGTGAATGGCCAAATAGGTGTGGACAGCAAGGAGGAGAACGGCCAACCAAGTGTGGACAGCCAAAGCAAGGTGGACGGCTAGGAGACAGCACGACAAGGAGACAACACACGACAAAAGGAGATAACACCAAGGGATACCTTGGACAGCAAGGGAAATCATGTGATGGCTGGAGAAAACTATGTGAATCACGTAAGAGAGAAGACAGCACAACATCCATTAGGGAAGAGAGGAGAAACCGTGAAAGAGGAGACCACCGGGAGTGCAAACCAAGCTGTCCAGAGGTGCGAAATGGACAAGTGCAAACCAGAAACGGTGGTAAGGCATGTGACCAGTAAGGTGTGCAAACCAGAAATGTATGTGGGACGTGAAACGCCAAACCAGAAGTGTGCGTGAGGTGTGTGACCAGCAAAGGGTGCAAACCAGAAATGTGCGGGAGATGTGGAATGGCAAACCAGAAATGTGAGGCAAGCCGTGAGACAAGGAGGCGAGTGAGATCGTGAGATGGTGAAAGCAGAAGCTGTGTGAGACAACCTTAAGAAGGAATTCGGCGAAGCATCGGAAAGAACTCAATGTATTTTCAAATTTCTTCAAGAGTTGTTAGAGAGCGTTACGGTGAACTTCTGAGTGGCACTGGAGAAACCTTTCAATTCAACAGAGGCAAGACAAGGTAGAAGAAGAGTAGACACAGTAAGTGACACTCTTTGTATTGTACTTGCTTAGTATTTGCAATAGTGAAAGGAATAGAGGATTAAGACATCCATTGTAATTGGAATTCTCAAGTATAGTCGATAGTCTCGGTAAGGGAGAGTCCCTACCACTATAGATGTACGTCACATTGATGGAACTACGTAAATCTCATGTGTCCTTAATTTTCTTTACATTTTTTGTTTTGAATTGAGTTGTGAATGCAACTAAAGTATCAGCCAACCTATAACCTAACAAAGACTTAAACAAGAACATCCGAATTGTCTATTAGGCAAGGTGTCTAAAAGGTGACTTTGGGGACTATTGTGATTAGTAGGTAGCAATAGATCTACCTTAGTTGAGTCTGATAAAGAGTTCACTTTTAAGAAGAGGTTGAAGTTGTTCACTTAGAATTAAGTGGCACAGGGTACAATTTAGTTGGAGTATGTTGGCACTAAAGATCAAATTTCAGATATTTGAACTAAACCTTTGTCCACAGAGCTGGTTGAAAAGCACAGATTGATTCTATCTATGCAAACGCCTCCTTAAGCCTGAAAATCAGATTTGTAATTGGTTGGCAAAGGGGGAGAGAAGCAACAGTGTAGGGGGAGCTGTTAAGAAAGGGGGAGTTGTAATTGCTACACAATGGCTTTTTGTTATGCGTGTTACCAACAATTACAAAGGATGAGACTGTTGTTCCCACAGCCTTGTATGGGTTGTAATTGTTGTCAACTAGATTTAAGTGTGCAAGTAATTTGAAGCCACATAGAGGGGCAAGAAAGTAAGTCTGTCGCAGTAAGCCATACTAAGGTTTTCATAGAAGGGAGTATCTAAACCCAAACCCTTGGAAGAAAAGAGGACACGATATAATAGAGTGAGCACGACAAAACACAAAAAAAAAAAAAAGAGAACACCACTTGCAAAAGAAAAGAGAACAGGCTAAATGGTGAGAGAGAAAACCTGGTTGGACGGTGAGAGAGAAAACATGGCTGGACGGTGAGAGAGAAAACCCATGAGAGACATACAACCACTGACAAGCGAAAAGATGACAACACAATAAAGGAACACACAGCAAAAGGAAACCCGTAAGAGAGGATACACCACCAGGAGAGAAGATGACACACTAACGGCAAAACTAGAAATACACCACCCCTGAAAGAGAAGAAAACCAGAAACGTGAGGTGAGGGCAAAAACCAGAAACGGGAGACCAACAGAATCGTGAAATAGATGAGGAGAGCAGACCTAGTATCCATGAGGCTTGAGAACAGCGAGACGACGTGAGACCAGAACGTGTGTCGATGTGAGACCAGAACGTGTAACGACATGACTGATCAGAAGCATGGGGCAGGCCATGAGACTTGAAATGGAAAAACCAGAAGCATGAGTGCAAGGCATGAAACCGTGAGATGGTGAAAGCAGGAGTTGTGTGAAACAACCTAGAGAAGGAATTCAGTGAAGCATTGGAAAGGACTCAACGTATTTTCATATTTCTTCAAGAGAGGTTAGAGAGTGTTGTGATGGATTTTTAAGTGGTAGTGAAGCATCCTATTCAATTCAACAAAGGCAAGGCAAGTTAGAAGAAGGGTAGACACAGTAAGTGGCACTTTTTGTATTGTACTTGCTTTGTATTTACAATAGTGAAAGGAACAGAGGATTAAAACATCCATTGTAACTACATTGTGAATATCGGGAGTACCACACTTGTATTCTCAAGTATAATGAATTGTCTCAATAGGGGAAGAGTCCCTACCACCGTGGACGTACGTCACATTGATGGAACCATGTAAATCTCTTGTATCCTTACTTTGATTTACATTCTGTGTTTTGAATTAAGTTGTGAATGTAGCTAAAGTATCATCGAACCCATAACCTAAAGAAGACTTAATCAAGAACATCTGTTCTGTCTAATAGGCAAGGTGTCTGAAAGGTGACTTTAGGGACTATTGTGATTAATAGGTAATAATAGATCTACCTTAGTCGAATCTGAGAAAAAGTTCACTTTTGAGAAGAGTTTGAAGTTGTTCACATACCTGCATATTGATGAGAGCTAAAGTATTAAATAAGTAGAATACTTTGGCTTAAATTATCAGAGCGTGTTTTTAAAGGGTGTGATACTGATTCACCCCCCTCTCAGTATCACAGACTAGTAGATCCTAGGGTGAAGTTGAGAACTTCAATTGGTATCAAAGCACAGGTTCACCAGGATAAAGCTTAATAGCTTGGTGTACTAGTTTGAAGAGGCCTAGAAGTTTTAACTTGTTCAGCATACTTACAGCAAGAAGGTTCTAATCTTTAAAACCAACTACCATATGTGGAGAGCAAGAATACAGGTGGTATTTGCAACCATGGGCATGAACGTGGTGAAATCCATACAGTAGGGTTTTGTGGCTCTAGAAGAAGGTAAAGACCAAACCCCAGAGGAATTAAGGCAATTTGAGATAAATAGGAAGAGCTCAAACATCATTATTTCAGCATTGACAGATGCTGAGTATGTTAAAGTTATGGACTGCAAATCTGCCAAGGAGATATGGGACAGATTGCAGAAAGTCTATGAAGGTTATGGAAAAATGAAGGAGGCCAAGCTTCAAGTTTTCAAGGAGAGATATGAATCTCTCAGAATGCAGAAAAATGAGACACTCCAAGAGTTCTTTACCAAGGTTATTGATATTGTAAATGATCTTAGAAGTCATGGGAAGAATGAGAAGGACTCATCTGTTGTGAAGAAAATTCTGAGAATTTTTCCTGAGAGGTTTGCCTCAAAGGTGGCAACCATAGAGGAGAGTAGAGATCTCAATTTTATGTCTCTACATGATCTCCAGTGCAATCTCATTGCATATGATATGAGAATAAAGTCAACTGAGAGCTCATCAATGTTAAAGGTATCAAAGGAGGCAACTTTCAAAGTTATGAAACACCTGAAGATAAAAGAAGAGGAAGAATCATCCAGTAAGGATGATGATGAGGAGGAGGAAGAAAGTGAAAGTTAAGTGTTGGCATACTTCACAAGGAAGTTCAAAAAGGGGTCTAAGAAGGGAAAAGGACAGTTGTCCTTGAGATGTTATTGTTGTGGACACACTGGACACTTTGCTTCTCAGTGCAAAGTGAAACTTGATGATGAAGATGAGGATGGTGATGATGAGCAGAATTCAAAATGGAGAAGACCATCATTTAAATCAAAGAAGTCCAGCGAAAAGACTACCAACCCATAGAAGAAGAAGAGAAGCACATTCAAGAGTTATGTGAGTCAGATAAAAGAAGCTGATAAGGAGGAAGATGAAGAATCATCAGATGAGTAGGCCTTTATGGCTTTAGCTCAAGATGGTAGTTCAACCTTTGAAGAGGAAGAGGAGGTTGATGAAGAAGAACCAGATCTTAAAGTTGAGTTGGAAGCATTTTCAAAAGAGATAATCAGAAGGGGCAAAACCATAAAAATGTTAGAGGCTCATATAAAACAAGTTGAAGCAAAGTTTGAGGAAGTTGAAAGTCAAAAGGATGAAATAAGGGCTGAACATATTGACTTGAAGAGAAGATTTAAAGAACAGATCAAAATATGTGAAGACCTTACAATAGAGCTTGGTTCAAGGACCTCAAAAATTGAAGGAATGGAGAAAGAGTTGCTGAGACGTCAACAACAAGTCAAAAGGAGTGAAGAGAACATGCAATAGTTTAAAATGATAAGAGAAATAAGTTCTGCAAGAGAAAAGAAGAATGAAGAGAAAGTGCAGCAATCTGAGGCTGCATTGCCTAAAGATAATAAGAATGTGCTATAGAAGTTGAAATAGAAGGTTGTGACTCAAGAGAAGATAGCTAAGAATAATGAGGATTTGAAGAAGTAACCTAGGGTGGCAAACAAAAATGAAGAAAAGAAGGTCTGTTAGCAAAGGGCTACGGCTGAACAGAAGAAGGAGAAGAAGGTGATTGAAATGAAAGTCACACAAGCAAAGAAGCCAGCTACGTTGCCTACATAGTAAGTAATGAACAAAAGAAAACAAGTTGTGATTAGATCCAAGAAGAGGTAGTTTTAAGGTCATTGTCTTTATTGTGGAGTTTGGGGTCATAAGGCGAGTAACTGCTGGTGGAGAAGGCCAGTATATGTTACCAACTTGAGAAGATATGATGCTACATACAGGGGGAGACAATACAAAATTTAGAGGAGAACACCTATCGTGAGTTCTTGCACATACTGTAAAAAGCAAGGACACACTGATAAAGAGTGTTGGTGAAAGCCCAAACCAATGGTTTCAAAGAACAAGTTTGTTATATTGGCAGACTTAGAGCAGTGTGAAAGGTGCAGATAGGATGACCATAATGCCAAGAGATGCATGACACTTCTCCCTGAGCAAGAGAAGGCACTCGATGGCACAGTAAAAACAATTGGAGCAGTCAAAGTTGAGAAAAAAGAGAAAGCTATCTTCAAGCCAGTTCAAGGGAAAGAATATAAAGCAAAAAGAGAGGTAGCTAATATAGTTGAAATTGCATTAAAGGCTTACTATAAGGATAAGCAGTGGATCCTTGATAGTGGATGCACTTCACACATGACAGGAGATATGAGTAAATTATCAAAGTTAAACAAGTCAAGAGAAGGCAGAGTCAAGTTTGGCAATGATGATTCACTCAACATCAGTGGTCAGGGGTCAATAAATATTGGAAAAGGAAAGCTGAAAGATGTTCTGCATGTTGAAGGACTGATTTATAATCTAGCATCTATTAGCCAGCAATGCAACGAAGACCACAAAGTGATATTCACAAAAATAGGTTGCCAAGTAAAGAGTAAAGAAGGCAATACTATTGTAGCCGAGAAGAGAATAGCTAGAAATTTATATATGATTGATGAAGACAAGACAAAGAGCTACTTACTAACCAAAGAAGAAGAAAGTCAACTTTGGCATAGGAGGCTGGGACACTTAACACAAAAGAACATAAGGAAGCAAACCACTACTCAGGCAATTAGAGACATTCCCAACCTCAAAAGAGAGAAAGAGTATGTTTGCTCAGCATGCTCTAAAGGAAAACCTGCCATAAAGCAGTATAAGACCAAAGAGTTTAGTTCTGAAGCAGTGCTTGACATTATGCATACTGATTTGTGTGGACCGATAAGGACAAAAGGGTTGAATAGTGAGGGGTACTTCATCTTATTTGTTGATGATTATTCCAAAAGGACCTGTATCATGCACCTCAAACACAAGTCATAAGTTCTGAATTGCTTAAAGAGATATAGAAGATGGGCTGAAAATGAGAATTGAAGGAAGATCAAAGTATTGAGGTTAGATCAAGGCACTGAATTTACAAATAAAGCTTTTGAAAATTACCTTGAAAAGCATGGAATTCGTCACCAAATGGTAGCAGCAAGAACACCTCAACAGAACGGGGTGGTAAAAAGGAAAAATAAAGTTGTGGTTGAAATGGCAAGAACTTTACTACTAGAATCCAAGCTTCACATAAGATTTTGGACAGAAGTAACATTTACAGTTGTACATCTATTGAATAAAGTCTTACTAAGGCCCAATACTGATAAGACTTCATACTATGGAGTGGGAAGAAGACAATAGCCAAGTATTTCAAAATCTTTGGCAGCCCATGCTTTGTGAAGAACAAGGAGCAAAACTTAGGAAAATTCAATGCTAGGTCTGATGAAGGCATCTTTGTGGGATACTCAGCAAAGACAAAAGGTTACAAAGTTTTCCTACATAAGATGGGAAAAGTGATCATGTCCAGTGATGTGAGAATAGATGAGAACTGGAAAACAATGCAGAATGGAGAAGCTGAGGACAATGAAGAAGATGACTTCAATGTAGATGAAGAATCAGACCAACCTGAAGAAAAGAAACAAGAAGTAAGTTTAGAGTTGGAGAAGAGTGAGTCTGAAGATGAAGAAAGAGATCCTCTTGCAACTAAGACTGTGCAAGAAAGAAAGACAATGAAAATGTGGACCAGTTCTCATCAAGGAAATCAGATCATAGGTGACCCATCAACAAGAAGACGAATTATGGGAGCTACTACTTTACTGTCATAAGTTGAGCCTAAATTTGCTAAAAAGGCTACACAAGACAAAGCTTGGGTCAAAGTTATCATTGAGGAGTTGGATCAAATCGAGACGAATGATACATGGGAGTTCCAAGACCCATTAACAAGAATGTCATAGGAATAAAATGGGTGTTTAGGAATAAACACAATGAAGATGGCAAGGTGGTGAGGAACAAGGCCGGGCTGGTTTGTAAAGGCTACACTCAAATAGGAGTAGATGTTGATGAAACTTTTGCACCAGTGGCAATGTTAGAAACTATTAGAATGTTCCTAGCTTTGCCAGCACATAAGAGGTATAAAGTTTATCAGATGGGTGTGAAATCAACCTTTCTGAATGGGCTCCTAAAAGAGGAAGTGTATATTGAACAACCCAATGGAGTACAAATCAATGAGGATGAGACACACATATACAAGCTAAAGAAAGCCTTGTATGGCCTTAAACAAGTCCTAAGAGCATGGTACAATAGGCTAGATGCGTATTTAAAAAGGTTGAACTTCAGAAGATGAATAGTTGATAATAACCTATATGTGTTTAACTCAAAGAAAGGCCAGCTGATAACTATAGTATATGTAGACGACATCATCTTTCGAGGGGATCACTTTGAGCTATGCTAAGATTTTACACAGAAGATGAGTAAGGAATTTGATATTTCATTAATTGGAGAAATGAATTACTTTTTTGGATTACAGATAAAACAGTGTGAAGAAGGTATTTTAATTTCTTAAACGAAATATGCCAAAGAGATGCTAAAAACATTTGGCATGGAGGATAGCAGACCTGTTTGTACCCCTATGACAATGGGCTGCAAATTAACAAAAGATCATAAGGGAAAGAGTACAAGCCCTACAGAGTATAGGAAGATGATAGGGTGCCTTCTGTACCTTACAACATTAAGGACTAATCTTATGCAAGTTATGTGCATTGCCAGTAAATTCCAAGCTGATCCTAAGGAATCTCATGTGTTGGTAGTGAAAAGAATCCTAAGATACCTCAAAAGGACACTGAAAATGGGTTTGTGGTATCCAGCCATGGATTTTGTAAAACTACGAGCATACACTGATACAAACTAGGCAGGAAGTCTAGATGACAGAAAATCAACCAGCAGCTGCAGCTTCTACTTGGGTTCAAAGTGTGTCGCATGATTAAGTAGAAAGAAAAATAGTGTTGTTTTGAGCACAGCTGAGGCTGAGTATATAACTGCTTGTGCAGTATGTACTCAGGTAATATGGATGCAAAGACAATTAGCAGACTTGGGTGTTGAAGTGAAGCTACAAGTGAGTGTACTTTGTGATAATCAAAGTGCTATTGATCTCAGCAAGAATCTAGTTCAACATTCAAGGAGCAAGCATATTGACATCCAGTATCACTTTATCGAAGATTAAGTGAAACAGGGTATAATTCAGTTGGAGTATGTTGGCACTAAAGATCAAATTTCAGATATTCTAACTAAACCTCTGTCCACAAAGCTAGTTGAAAAGCACATATTGAGTCTATCTGTGTAAACGCCTCCTTAAGCCTGAAAATCAAGTGAATCCTCCATCTCTACTTTTCAAATTTTTCAAATTTGTAATTGGTTGGCAAAGGGGGAGAGAAGCAATAGTGCAGGGCAAGCTATTAAGAAAGGGGGAGTGCATATTTAAGGGAAGTTGTAATTGTTGCACAATGGCTTTTTGTTATACATGTTGCCAACAATTACAAAGGGGGAGATTGTTGTTCCCACAACCTTGTATGGGTTGTAATTGTTGTCAACTAGATTTAAGTGTATAAGTAATTTGAAGCCACAAGGAGGGGCAAGAAAGTAAAGCTACATGGAGGGGCAAGAAAGTAAATCTACCATAATAACCCCCACTAGGGCTTTTATAAAAGGGAATATATAAACCCAAACCCTTAGAAGAAAAGGGGGACATGGTATAATAGAGTGAGCACGGCAAAACACAAAAAGAAAAAAAAAACAGAGAACACCAACTACAAAAGAAAGGATAACCGGCTAGATGGTGAGAGAGAAAACCCGGTTGGATGGTGAGAGAGAAAACACAGCTGGACGGTGGGAGAGAAAACCTAGCTGGATGGTGAGAGAGAAAACCCATGAGAGATGTACAACCACTAACAAGAGAAAAGATGACAACACAGTAAAGGAACAGACGGAAAAAGGAAACCCTTAAGAGACGATACACTACTAGGAGAGAAGACAACACACCAACGGTAAAACCAGAAACGCACCACCCCTGGAAGAGAAGAAAACCAGAAACGTGAGATGAGGGCAAAAACTAGAAATGGGAGACCAGTGGAACCATGAAACAGATGAGGAGAGTAGACCTGGTATCCGTGAGGCTTAAGAACAACGAGTCGGCATGAGACCAAAACATGCATCGGCATGACTAATCAAAAGCGTGGGGTAGGCCGTGAGACGTGAAATGGCAGACTAGAAGCATGAGTGCAAGCTGTGAAACTGTGAGACAGTGAAAGCAGGAGTTGTATGAAACAACCTAGAGAAGGAATTCTGTAAAGCATTGGAAAGAACTCAACGTATTTTCAGATTTCTTCAAGAGAGGTTAGAGAGTGTTGTGGTGGACTTCTAAGCGGCAGTGAAGCAGCCTATTTAATTCAATAGAGGCAAGACAAGCTAGAATAAGGGTAAACATAGTAAGTGACACTCTTTGTATTGTACTTGCTTTGTATTTGTAATAATGAAAGGAACAGAGGATTAAGACATCCATTGTAACTACATTGTGAACATCGGGAGTACCACACTAGTATTCTCAAGTATAGTGGATTGTCTCGGTAAAGGAAGAGTCCTTACCACTGTGGATGTACGTCACATTGATGGAACCATGTAAATCTCTTGTATCCTTACTTTGATTTACATTCTGTGTTTTGAATTAAGTTGTGAACGTAGCTAAAGTATCATCGAACCCATAACCTAAAGAAGACCTAATCAAGAACATCCGATCTATCTAATAGGCAAGGTGTTTGAAAGGTGACTTTGGAGACTATTGTGATTAGTAGGTAACGATAGATTTACCTTAGTCGAATCTGAGAAAGAGTTTGCTTTTGAGAAGAGTTTGAAGTTGTTCACATACTTGCATATTGACGAGAGCTAATAAGTAGAATACTTTGGCTTAAATTATCAGAGCGTGTTTTTAAGGGGTGTGATACTAATTTACCCCCCCTCTTAGTATCATAGACTAGTAGATCCTAAGGTAAAGTTGGGAACTTCAGCTATGGAGTTTAAAGACTTGTTCAAGGAACAACCTAACTACTCTAGACATTATAAATGAGTTTTTTTAGGTCAACAAAGTATGTTGACTTATTGAATCGATCAATCATCACCATTACTACATCCTTCCCTTTAAAACTAGGTAGTCCCTTCTATGAAATTCATGCTAATGTGACACCAAGCTTGTTTTGCTATTGGTAAGGGATGCAATAGCCCTAAATAAAATACATTTTTCCCTTTGCATCACTAACAAAGATCACATGCTTACACCCATTATTTCACTAACTTCTTTATACTAGGCCAATAAAAATATTGTTTAAGCCTTTCATACATCACTTAAATTCCATAGTGACCACCTACAACATAGTCATGCATCACCTTTATTAATTGAGCCCATAATTCCTTTACATTACCCATATAGATTTTATCCTTCTTTAATAACATTCCTTCCTTGTAGGTGAGTTTGGTGGAATTACTTCTTATTCCTGTGGGATGAGCAATAGCCTCTATCATGTATTTATCTCTTTTATAACTTTGCTTAATGTCCTCTAACAATTTGAGAACAACTTTTATAATTGTTGAATAGTTGGCTTTATGTCACCAAGATAAAGCATTTACAATTTTGTTTTCATTGCCTTTCTTATAATGTATGATGTAATCAAACCCTAGTAATTTTGTAATGCTCTCTTACTACACATAGGCATGTAGACATTGATAAAGAAGATGCTTAATGCTGTCATTGTCAGTCTTGATAATAAAGTATTTTCCTTTCTTATAATGATGTCATTTAGGGATTACAATAATTATTCTTAGTAATTCTTTTTGTAGATGGATAATCCCTTGGTCTTGGCTTTAAATTTCTTGCTCAACTAAGCCACAGGGTGCCCCTCTTGCATTAAAATTACTCCTATCTCAGCATCACACACATTTATCTCAATTACAAATAACTAGGCATAATCGGGCAAGGTTAAAACAGGGGCCTAAGATATGGTGTCTGAGAATTGCTTAAACACTTCGTATGTTAATTGACTACATTTGAAACTATCTTTCATTCACAATTCTGTAAGTGGTTTGTTAATGATCTGATAGTGCCTAATGAATTTGTGGCAATCACCAATTAGCCCAACAAACCTTTGAAATTCTTAACAAATGTTGGTACTAGCCATAAATACATTGTTTCAATCTTTGAAAGGTTGGTGGAAATACCTACCACTATAAGTATGTGTCCTAAGTATTCAATTCGCATTGGTTCAGACAAACACTTGGTCTTCTTGTGTATAGCCAGTGTTGCTTTGGTAAAAACAAAACTTGTCTCAAATGTTCAATTTGACTCATTATATCAATACTATAAACAAGAATGTCATGCAAAAAACTAAGATATATTTGCATAATAATAGAGCAAAGATATGATTCAACAATTAGAATGTTATTAGAGCATTATTAAGACTGAATAGCATACCTTGAACATATTGTATCCTTGGTAAGCTCAAAAGACTATTTGTAATATATGAATAAATTAGGTGGTACCTAATGTGTCAATTTGGTTTCTATAAGACTTATGTCCCTTACAACTTATTCAACAAATCATAAATGATCAATATTGAAAATTTGTGCTTCATAATTATGTTATTTAGGTAGCAATAGTCAACCCAAAAATACCATAATCTGTCCTTTTTCTTAACTAACAATATCAACGAAGTGAATGTATTGATATAATTTCTAATCAATTAGGAATCAAATATCTCTTACACCCACCTTTCGATTTTGATTTCTATTTTTAGGTGATTTAGGTGCTTGTACAATCTAATATTAATTGGCGAGGCCCTGGTCATTAACAAAATTTTATTGTCATGCTCTTAGATTAATGGTAGATAATGCAATTCCTTAAAGATGTCTAATTCAAGTATATTACCTAAAGCTTTTTCAAAATTTGGGATTATGCTAGTCATAATGGTTGCTAAGAAATAGGCCTATGCTCTTAGGCTAGTTTTTGCTTATAAGATTTCCAAATTTCTTCTTAGATACCATTGAAAACTTAACCTATTAGGTTTGTTTAGTCAACATAATGGATTGTTCATGTCGCTTGAAGGATAAGGTCATATCTTTATAGTCCAAGACCAATGGGTTTTACATTTTCATGTAGCCCACCCCAAGTACAATGTCTTATGCTCTAACTAGAATTATTTGAACCTCCATTGAAAATATGGCCTTACATCCTCCTCCACATGAATGACAATCATTTTTTAGATAAGTAATTTTATCTTCATTGGTAATTGTCACCACCATTGAAGTAGTGGTTCAAATTTCACAATTAAAAGTTCTTGACATTTGGAATTTTAGAAAATTGTGGGTGTTATTGGGGTCAATAAGTATCACTAATTGCTTTCAATTGATGAACTCTAATATTTTGAAAGTGTTGTTGCCAAGATTACTAATGATGGCATTAATCAATATTTTGCTGAAATTTTCTTCTGATGACTTCATCATTACTACTTTTCCATAGCCACTTTTTCAATATCTCATTCCTCATATCCCTCAATCAAATGAAGTTGCCTTTTGTGACATTGATGATTATAGATGTATTTCTCTCTGCATTAGTAGCAATCCCTTGATCAATAAAGTTCCTTCCATAACCTTTAATCTAGTTTAATCATTAATTGTTTTGGAGCATTTGTGGTCAACTTATTCGTCATTAGGACAGCTAAAGTTGAGTGAGTAATGGTTTTTGTTGATCATTTCTTCCTTATTGTCACTTTCATTACCACTTCTTGCAAGATGACAATCTCATACACCTCCTAAAGGATCTTAGGTTCAATTATTTTTACAATGGATCAAATCTCATCACTCAATACACTATGAAAGCTAGAGATAAAGAATCACTCATCCAAGGATGGATTGCTTGCTAAAGTAGAAAGTGAGGTCTTATGAACTATTCCTTGTTGTCTCATACCAAATCCACCCACTGTAACTTTTATATCTCCTTTATCACCTCTAAGGTGTACTTAAAGCCATTATTAGATCTAATGGCTAAAGTTTAAGGTTAGTTTGATTTTCAAGCCAAACCTTGAACTTTTTAAAAGTAGAGGGAACCTTAGTTTTGAGTTTTGAGAAATACACCCAATAGAATCTAGTGAGATCATCAATGAAAATGATGAAATATCTATTTCCATTCAAGGAATTTGTAGTCATGGGTCCACTTAAATCAGTATGAATTAGTTGTAGCCTTTGCTTGGATCTTTATGGTTTACTTACTGTAAAGGGTAGTTTGGTTTATTTGCCAAACTAACAGATACTACATATGACACTAGGCACATATATTTCAAGTAAATCCCAATAAAGCCCCTCTTAGCCATGGTCTAAATGTTTGCATAATTGAAATGTCCAAGCCTCTTATACATTAAGACAAACTTATTAACAAAGGTAGGCTAGGCCTCATAACTAGTTATTGGCCAATTCAATTAAAAACTCTACCTACACTTTCATAAGAACAATAGCAAGTTCACAACCTTTATAGTTATAAATTACACATTTTTTATCCCTAAAGGTTATAAAGCATCCTCTCTCAAGTAATTGACTGATGCTTAAAGGTTTTGAGTTATGCTAGGAACATATAATACATCAGTAATTACCTTGGTACTTACTAATGTGTTGATCTCTGTTATGCCTTTCCTTTTAACTTAGAGAAACTAACCATTTCTTATCTTCACTTTGGAAGGGTAGGATTGATCCAAAGATATGAAGATATTAGAGTCTAAGGATATGTCATTTGTGCAACCAGTATCCACTAACCAAGCTTGATTAGAAAAGCCATTGCTAATAGCAAACAATTACTCTTAAGATTATTGGTCATCATTAACCATTTGAGCCTTAGTCTTATCAAGCTAACCTTATTGTGGTTGACTTATTTTGTTCTTGCAAATCCTCTTTGAATGCCCTTTTTTCTTGTAGAAGCTGCATAAAACATAAGGCCTTTTTCAGCAAAATTTAGACAAATGGTTAGTCCTACTACAATGTTCATAGGGTGGATATTACCTCTTTCCTTTTGCCTTGTTTCCAAACCTTTTCCCTTATTTCTTCTTTGGCTATTTCTTTTGCATTTGTTTGACTTGAAAGGCCCCTTCATCTAAATCTTCTTGTCTTGTAAGTCTCCTCTACTTTTGAACTTGCAATGCATTAATCAATTCAGCTAAGGAGATAGCATTTGGTCTCTAGAATCCTCTAAAGATGAGATGATTGCCTAAAATCGTTTAGGGATACTAACCAAAAACTTTTGAACAACAAACTTGTTAGGGAAATTTTCACCAAGGATTCTTATTCGATTTATAGTCTTTAATAACCTGTCACTATATTTCTTAATAGTTTCAAGTTCCTTTATCCTCAATAACTCAAATTCCTTTTTAAGGTTTAACAACTGCATGTTCCTAGTCTTTAAGTTGCCACTAAACTCCTCCTTCAATCTCTCCCAAGCGTCTTTGGCTATTTTACAAGCCATGATCCTATTAAAAATTCTTTATACCATAACTAAATAAGTGCAAGTTAAGGTTTAGTACTACCTTAACTCTTGCTCACTATAGTGTTTGATTTGAGCCATGATTAAATTAGGAGGAAGGGGTTCAGGTTGGGCTCCTAACTCAATGATCTCCCATAAATCAAAGGCTCTAAGTTATGCCATCATCATGGCAGGCCAACATGTATAATTGTCTCTATTGAACTTTAAAGGTGGTGAAGGTGTAAAGTTTGAGGATGCCATTGCTAATTTTTTTGATTTTTTTAAAGGGATCTCTCTCAGTTGTTTTGCCACTTGTTTTGATACCAAGTGTTGATAGAAGGGAAGGAAAGAAATGGAACAAGATTGGAATTGAGATTCATAAGTTCACAATAGTAAAGGTTGCAAAAGAAAGGAAGGACCTAAACCTCATAACAATGGACATGGCAGAAGAAATTAAGGACTAACTACCTTTCATTAGCTTACAATCTTCATTATATATGAAGATTTAAATGTAAAACATCATTATATTTTTTTTAATTACATGTACTTGGTAAGTTAAATAACTCATATCAGCCATTAATTCAAATCTATTCCTTGGAATTACAACTTAATGACTTAACCAGCAGCCAATTTTCAAAAATTTAAAATTTAAACATAAGACAAGTTTGACAGTAAAGTACATGAATATGAGTCCAAAAAACAAAATGTCTGCAATCCCTTTCTTTAGCTTTAAGTAACTGTCAAGGCAATAACTTCAATAAGACTTGAAAGTCAAGCATGCAACTGAAAGCAAATGCATTTGATTCCCATACAGACCAATAATTTGCTTTAATGACGTGTTTCTAAGGGTAAGCTATACTACATCTACTTAAGGGTTTCTTAACTCTTCATATAAAACTATCCATTTTAAGAGGTAGCGACTTTAAAGCATTTAGCTTGTCCAACACCCCTTACAATTGTTAATTGTGTTTCCTTACTTATTTCTCGATAGTCCTAGACTAGGTGTTCATAGCCAACGTTGTCTACTTCTTTGTGGCTAGAATAGAGTGGATTAACTCATTAAATTGATACTTTGATATCAATTGTGACCTAAGGAAAATATAAAAAAAGTAAAGAATATAGCAAAATAAAGGTGTAGGGAGCTAAAGAGGGAGAGAGAGAGAATTTGAAGAAAGATTTGTATTGATATTCTATAACTAATTGCATACAATAAACATGACTATCTCCTTTATACTTGCTACAAAAACTCTATTGATTACTAATTCATTCAGAATTACAATGGAAACCATAACCGTTATAACAATTATAATTACCCCTCTGCTATCTTAAACCCAACTCCTCATTTAGTAGGGCCATGAGCCATAATTAAACTAGATCATGACAAGTAATGGGTCATTAACTTTTTCAATCAAAACAAGTTATGTCAAGTCAAGT
>JAHLGO010000454.1:36714-53793 GCA_020615895.1 Ceriops decandra | reverse complement strand
AATTTAGTTTAATTTTATTTTTTTAAAATAAACAAACCAAAATTTTTTATTTGATTTGATTTCAAGCTCACTACTCCATTTATGTTGTAAATATATACCATTATCACCAATTTGACAATATGAGATTAACACTAAAATTATAATGTGTTGATTTATACTTAAGACAATTTTATTCTTTAAATATTTTATATTTAAAATTAAAATAAATACAAAAATAAATAAATTTGAGAATTAATATAAATAAAACTATTGCAAATATGTATGTTATATTTATTAGTTGTGGGTACGATAAAATTAACATATTGATATTATGATATTAGGCACTACAATATAAGCAACATTTGCAATTATAATGTCCTTTGACTACACGATATTTTTTTTTATTTATTAGGATTAATATACAAATTAATTTGAAACATTAAAGGTCATAATTAGTTAAAAATAATAACTAGAGAGCTGTAAAATTTTTTAATGACAAATTTATTTCATCATTAATTCTTAGTGATGGATTTCGTTAAACCAATTTATATTGTAACTAAAGAGGGCTTAGGTGATGGGGGAGGATGGTCTTGTATAAGATGACACTAAGTTGAACTTACATTGAAAATCAAAGAAGGCTTATTTGATTAGGTAGAGGCAACATAATCAGATATAAGTTTGAAAGCAATACAAGGAGCTCCCTTGCATAAAAAAATAAAAAACAAAACCCAAAAAAAAAAGAAAAATGAAACCAGCATTTCATGCCAAATACCAAGTTAGACTCTCTTTCAACATAATATACTTCCAAATGAGGAAACGTTTAAAGCTTAAAACATTAAATGACATAAAAGAATGGGTTAGCGAGTGAATGTTAAAATTGTCCCTAACGTGGCTCATATGATTAAAGATAAATATTCATTATTTAATTTTTTAAGGTTACAAATAAAGAAATAACTACTCACTTATCATATGTTTTAAAATTAGCTAGTTTTGGTTTAGACTGATTATGTAAATTCTACCTTATTAATGCTAATAGCCTCAATCACCTTTGTAAACATACATGTCACCTTTTCTTCATCGCCTCACAACACTCTCCCAATGCCTGCCACTCTACTCATATTTGTCATTATAGCATTAGTGTTAAATTTGTATGTACCCTTCAGTAATGATAACCAAACTACGTCTTATGATTGTACTTTTTCTTTCTTATTCAGTCATTTTCCTTTGACCACCACCACATCCTAATGCAGGTCAAGTCATAGATTTTATCAGTCAAAAATGGCTTACTTACAAATAAATGTTCATTTCTTCCTAACAAAATAGACTACACAATTAAGAACCCCATCAGCTATATCTTTCTTAATTTGTAACCTTAACCCAATCTAAGTTACGATTCCCATGTAACTTTGATTGAGCTTGGGACTACCCATAAGATTCCCCACTATATCAAACACCTACACCAAACTGCCCACCCCAGATGATAATGGAGAAATAGGTAAGTAGTTTATTTACATTCCAGAAAGCAAATTGAGCAAGTACAATTATTGTCAAAGCTTTTGACCTACTATAATGTTTCTTTGACTAAAAGCTAATCTAGTATCAATACTCCTAAAAATTTCTACTTTTGGTGGAACCAAACCCTACCATATTCTCACTGCCCCTTCCTCATATGGTACGCAAAGATCATTTTGAAGATCACAAAAGGATTTCACAAAAAAATTGCCTATCTTACTCCCTTTGCCAAATAAACCTATCCTCTCCTCTTTTTTTGCTAATAGGCTAAAAGAAATTTCATGAGCTCAACATATAAATCAATCTCCTAATTGAAAAAAATTTACCACCACTTAAATTTCTATATCCATTGATTTTTCTCCCACTTACCAAAAATATTGATCAAGCCCTCTTTAACTATAAATAATGTGAAAAGTCTCAGAAATTTCTTTGCTAATGGTGTATTACCTAGCCATCACTTATTCCAAAAGTCCATCTTTTTGTCATACCCTACCAAATAACTATAATTAGATTTAGCCACTTCTATGTTCCAAGTCTCTTTTTGCCACAATAAACAAATGCCTTTTCATACTGAGGACATTTGCAAGCACCTTGTCAATCACTTCCATGGCCATACTTGACATTCTCCATATGTTACTTTAAGTGTTTCCATATTCTCAATCTTCCACAACCACTTAGATAAAAGGCCTATATTGGTGTCTCTTAGGTTGCTAACATCGAGTCCACCTTTGCATTTCTATCAACATATCAAACCTTATACAACCTAGTGCATCCATTTTTTATTATCTTCTACCCCTAGAAATAGGATCTTTAGATCTTCCTAATCCACTCCTCCACATTCCTCGGTATTCAAAACAATGACATAAAGCATATTAGCAATGATTTTAAATAGGATTCAACAACACTAGATGCCTAACTCTCAACATGAATCTTACTTTACATTTTGCCAATTTGCTTTCCATTTTCCTAATTAATAGGTCTTATAAGGCTTTAGCTGTGGGTTCACTCCTAACGAAAGATCCAAATGTTTCAATGGTAACAATACCACTTTGCACTTCCAATACTTAGCCCTCCTTTACATCTTTGTGTTGCATACCATTACTCCATACATAACTATTTTAGATAGGTTGATCTTTAGCCTCACACAACATTAGAAGTATTGAAGGTTCCCTTTCAATTCCTTACAAACCTCTCATCTGCATTATTAAAAATAATGATATCATCAGTAAATTACAAGTGTGTCAACATAACATTGTGTCCTAGCTTAATGCCTCTAATGAATTTAATCTCTATAGCCTTTCTAAAGATTGAGTTACAACCCTCAACTACTAAGATAAACAGGCAAGGTGATAAAGGATCCCTTTATCTTAAGCCTCTAACCATCTTGAATTGTTGTGTTGGATTTCTATTAACAAGTACAAACAATTTAAGTGTAGATATAAACTCTCACGTCCATCTTCTCCATTGGCTTCCAAATCCTATGCCTTTCATTACATCAACTAGGAATGTCCATTCAACTGAATCGTAAGCCTTTTCAAAATCAATTTTGATAATAACTCCATCTGCCTTTTACTTTTACATAGCCTCAACTATTTCATTTGCCACTAGGATACTATCAAATATGTTTTGTCTCTTCACAAAAGCTATATAAGACTCCCCTATAACCTTTTGGATTATTAAGTTAAGTTGTTAAGACAGGACTTTAACAAGTATCTTATAAATGCAACCAACTAGTGAGATTGGGTGAAACAAACCAAGTTCTACTACTCTATCAACCTTTAGGATCAGTATTATGAAGGTGGAAGTAAGTGTTTTTTATAACTTACCATCAATATAAAAGTTGTTGATGAACATCATCACATCCTGCTTTACCACCTCTTATTGTTATTATAGTCTTTAATAGCTTCCCACACTTCCTTAGTTGTGAATAGGCTCTCTAAGATCTGATTATCTATCTTATCTACCTTATGAAAAAAAAAACATTTCATTCATTGCTAGACATGACTTAATGGACACTCTTAAAAAATTCTTGAACTTAGTGAATACAATTTCCTTCACCTTTTTAGGTTTAGAGAATGTTGCATCATCCATCTTAATAGAATTCAATCATGTTCTTTCTTCTCCTGTTTAATGCTTGAATATGGAAGAACTTTGAATTTTTCTCTTCTTCTTTTAACCATCGTAGTCTAGATTTCTAATGCCACTATTACTTCTCTTTTCTTATTGCAGTCCAATAGTTTGCTCAGGCTTTTAGTAAGTCTACCCTCTCTATTTCAAATAGTTGTTGCATTTCTTGTTTCATAGTTAACTACTTAATTCTTATTTTTACTTTCATTACCTTTTTTGGGTGATCCAATCTTTCCTTCTTACACTAGGATTTTAAATAGTTTTTCGCAACTTGTATTTTACCACCAAAAGAAAAACCTAGATGGCTTGGGACATCCATCTGTGACCACACAGCTTTTTTCTCCCTTTGTAACTTCTTATCATCTATCTAATGATTGAAATATCAAAAAGGTACGGTCCCTAATCTTGATCTTTAGCCCCCAAACAAACTTCAAAGTAATTAGAGAAAACATAATTGAAGTTCCTGAGAAGGGGAGTGAATCAGTATCACCACAATTCACAATTTGCAGGTAAGTGAACAACTTCAACCTCTTCTTAAAAGCAAACTCTTTCTCAGACTCAACTAAGGTAGATCTATTGCTACCTACTAATCACAATAATTTCCAAAGTCACCTTTCAGACACCTTGCCTAATAGACAATTTAGATGTTCTTGTTTAGGTCTTCGTTAGGTTATGTGTTGGCTAATACTTTAGCTATGTTCACAACTCAATTCAAATCACAAAACGTAAAGCAAATTAAGGACACACGAGATTTACGTGGTTCCGTCGTACATCCACGGTGGTAGGGACTCTCCCTTACCGAGACTAGCCACTATACTTAAGAATTTCAGTTACAATGGATGTCTTAATCCTCTGCTCCTTTCACTATTGCAATTACTAAGCAAGTACAATACAAAGAGTGTCACTTACTGTGTCTACCATTCTTCTACCTTGTCTTGCTTCTGTTGAATTGAAAGGCTGCTCCACTACCGCTTAGAAATTCACCGCAATGCTCTCTAACCTCTCTTGAAGAAATGTGGAAATACATTAAGTTCTTTCATTGCTTTGCCAAATTTCTTCTATACGTTGTCTCACACAACTCCTGCTTTCACTGTCTCACTATCTTCCTGCCTCCTTCTCTCACGGCTAGCCTCATGTTTCTGGTTTGCTGTTCATGTTTCTCTCTCTCTTACTGTCCCGCTGGATTTCTCTCTCTTACTGTCGGATTTCTCTCTCTTCATCCACCCATTTCAGCTCAAGTCTGGTCTTGTCTCACCCATTCCAGCTCAGATCTGGTCTCGTCTTACCCGTTTCTCTCTCTTGCCGTGTCATTTCCTTGCTAACCATTGGTGTGCCGGTGGTCTGTAGTCACACACGGGTTTCTCTCTCTTTTCTGGCAACGATCCCTTTTTGACGGTTCTCTCTTTTTCTCTCTCGATAGGCTCTTGTTCTTCGTTCAGCCTAGCATCGACCTCTCCTCTTCTCCCTTTTTTTTTTCTCTCCTTCATTCAACAACTACTTCATTTTCTCTCTCTTCCCGTCGATGGCTTCTTTTCTCTCTCTTCCAAGTGTTTTCTCTCTCTTTGTCTAACGGCTTCACTGTGTGGCTACTATTCAATCAACGAGTGCTTCTTTTCTATTTTGCTGTCCCCTGTTCTGTCGTTCGCTTGCCGTTGGTGTGGTTTAACTGTATGTTGTAGTTTTCTGTTTTCTCTATTAGGCCGTCCACACACTTTTGTGTTTTGCCATATATTCAATTATGTTGGCCTTTTCCTAATTTTGTCTTCCAAGATCTTTATATACTCTCTTCCATGAAACCCTAATAGGGCTTACTTGTGGTGAATTTATTGTCTTGCCCCTCCTTGTGGCTTTTACCTTCTTGCCCTTCTATGTGACTTTACTTTCTTGTACACTTAAACCTAGTTGACAACAAGTACAACCCATACAAGGTTGTGGGAACAACAATCTCCCCCTTTGTAATTATTGGAAACACTCATAACAAAAGTTACTATGCAGCAGTTTCAACTCCCCCTAAATATACACTCCCCCTTTATTAACAGCTCCCCCTGCACTATTGCTTCTCTCCCTTTTTTCCAACCAATTACAAATCTAAAAAAAATTGGCAAAGTAGAGATGGAGGATTCACCTAATTTTCAGGTTTAAGGAGGCATTCGCACAGACAGACTCATTCTATGCTTTTCAAATAGCTTTGTGGACAAAGATTCAGTTAGATCTTGTGTAGCATCTTCAACAGATTTAGGTTCAACTTATGAGAGTAACGCAGTAGCTCCAACAATTTTTCTTCTTGTTGTAGTTCCTACTTATGGGTCACTTATGATTTGATTTTGTTGATGAGCACTGGTCCACATTTTCTTTGGCTTTCTTTCTTGCACAGTCTTAGTTGTAAGAGGATCTTTTTCTTTATCAATCACATACAAATTTCCAACTGTTCTCCTCCCAACTGCAGCAGTATTGCCTTCTTTACTCTTTACCTGCCAACATGTTTTTGTGAATATTACCTTATGGTCTTCATTGTATAGTTTACTAACAGATGCTAGATTATATCTGAGTCCTTCAACATACAGAACATCTTTCAGCTTTCCTCTTCCAATGTTTACTAACCCCCAACCACTGATGCTGAGTGAATCATCATTGCCAAACTTGACTCTGCCTTCTCTTGACTTGTTTAGCTTTGGCAATTTACTCTTATCTCTCGTCATGTGTGAAGTGCATCCACTGTCAAGGGTCCACTGCTTATCCTTGTAGTCAGCTTTGAGTGCAATTTTATCCATATTAGCCACCTCCCTTTTAGGTTTGTATTCCTTCTTTTGAACTGGTTGGAAGCTAGCTTTCTCCTTTTTCTCAACTTTGACTGCAATGCTTGTTTTTACTGTGCCATTGAGTGCCTTCTCTTGTTCAGGGAAAAGTGTCATGCATCTCTTAGCATTATAGCCATCCTGCTCCACTGTCAAAGATCCACTGCTTATCCTTGTAGTCAGCCTTTAGTGCAATTTCAATTATATTAGCCACCTCCCTTTTAGCTTTATATTCCTTCTTTTGAACTGGCTAGAAGATAACTTTCTCCTTTTTCTCAGCTTTGACTACACCGCTTGTTTTTAACGAGCCATCAAATGCCTTCTCTTGGTCAAGGAGAATTGTCATGCATCTCTTGGCATTATTGCCATCCTGCCCACACCTTTCACATTATTCCAAGCCTACCAATACAGCAAACTTGTTCTTTGAAACTACTGGTTTGGGCTTCCACGAACACTCCTTATCAGTATGTCCTTGCTTTTTACAGCATATGCAAGAACTCACGACAGGTGTTCTCCTATGAATTTTTGTCTCCCCCTATATGTAGCATCGTATCTTCTCAAGTTGGAGACATATATTGGCCTTCTCCACCAGTAGTTACTCGCCTTATGACCCCAAACTCCACAATAAAGGCAATGACGTTGAAACTGCCTCTTCTTGGGTCTGATCACAACTTGTCTTCTTCTGTTCATCACTTGTTGTGTAGGCAACGTAGCTAGCTTCTTTACTTGTGTGACTTTCATTTCAGTCACCTTCTTCTCCTTCTTCTGTTCAGTCGTAGCCCTCTGCTGGCTAACTTTCTTTTCTTTTTTAGACATAGCAGCTATGGGCTGCTGCTTTTTAACCATATACATCATTTTTGGCCTTGGCTTTGGTTTGATAACTGTCTTCTCTTCTTTAGTTATCTTCACCTGAGTCACAACCTTCTCTTTCAACTTCTATGGCAAAGTCTTATTCTTCTTTTCTCTTGCAGAGCTTATTTTTCCTACCACTTCAAACTTCTGCAAGTTCTCCTCACTTTTTTGAGTTGTTGCTGAAGTCTCAGCAAATTTATCTCCATTTCTTTAACTATTGAAGTCCTTAAGCCAAACTCTACTGTAAGGTCTTTACATATTTTGATTTGTTCTTCAAATCTTCTCTTTAAGTCAATATGTTCAGCCCTTATTTCATCCTTTCGACTTTCAGCTTCCTCAAACTTTGCTCCAACTTGTTTTATGTAAGCCTCCAACCTTTTTCTGGTTCTGCCCCTTCTGATTATCTCCTTTGAAACTGCTTCCAACTCAACTTCAAGATTTGGTTCTTCTTCATCAACCTCCTCTTCCTCTTCAGAGGTTAAACTACCACCTTGAGCTAATGCCATAAAGGCATGCTCATATGATGAGTCTTCATCTTCCTCCTTATCAGCTTCTTTTGTCTGATTCACATAACTCATGAATGAGCCTCTCTTCTTCTTCTGTGGGTTGACAGTCTTCTTGCTGGACTTCTTTGATTTGAATGATGATCTTCTCCATCTTGAATTATGGTCATCATTACCATCCTCATCTTCATCATCAAGTTTCACCTTGCACTAAGAAGCAAAATGTCCAGTCTGCCCATAACAATAACATCTTAAGGACAATTATCATTTTCCCTTCTTAGACCCCTTTTTCAATTTCCTTATGAAGTAAGCCAATACTTCACCTTCACTTTCTTCCTCCTCCTCCTCCTCCTCATCATCATCCTCACCGAATGAGTTTTCCTCTTCTTTTATCTTTAAGTGCTTCATAGCTTTGAGAGCTACCTCCTTTAATACCTTCATTGTTGTAGAGATTTTAGCTGACATTATCCTCATCTCATATGCAATAAGATTGCACTGGAGATCATGTAGAGACATGGAATTGAGATCTCTACTCTCCTCTATGGTTACTACCTTTGAGGCAAACCTCTCAGCCAAAATTCTCAGAATTTTCTTCACAATCGATGAGTCCTTCTTGTTCTTCCCATGACTTCTCAAGTCGTTTACAGCGTCAATAACCATGGTGAAGAACTCTTGAACTGTCTCATTCTTCTGTATTCTGAGAGATTCATATCTCTCCTTCAACACTTGAAGCTTAGCCTCCTTCATTCTGCCATCATCTTCATAGATTTTCTGCAATTTGTCCCATATCTCCTTGGTAGATTTGCAGTCCATAACTTTAGCATACTCAGCATCTGTTAATGCTGAAATGATGACATTTGAGGCCTTCCCAACTCCTTTGGGGTTGGGTCTTTACCTTCTTCCGGAGCCACAAAACCCTCCTATATGCATTTCACCATATTCATACCCATGGTTGCAAATACCACTTGCATTCTTGCTCTCTACATATGGTAGTTGGTTCCATTGATGATTGGAACCTTCTAGCTGTAAATAGTGCTAGTGCTGGTACCGGCTTCCATTTCTCAATATGTTGAACAAGTCAAACTTCTAGATCCCTTCAAACTAGTACACCAAGCTATTAAGCTTCAAACTGGTGAACCAATGCTTTGATACCAATTGAAGTTTCCGACTTCTCCCTAGGATCTACTAGTTTGTGATACTGAGAGGGGGTAAATCAGTATCACCACAATTCGTAATTTGCAGGTAAGTGAACAACTTCAACCTTTTCTTAAAAGCAAACTCTTTTTCATACTCGACTAAGGTAGATCTATTGCTACCTACTAATCACAATAGTCCCTAAAGTCACCTTTTAGACACCTTGCCTAATAAACAATTCGAATGTTCTTGTTTAGGTCTTCGTTAGGTTATGGGTTGGTTGATACTTTAGCTGCGTTCATAACTTAATTCAAATCACAGAATGTAAAGCAAATTAATGACACATGAGATTTACGTGGTTCCGTCAACGTGACTCTCCCTATTGAGACTATCCACTATACTTAAGAATTCCAGTTACAATGAATGTCTTAATCCTCTGCTCCTATCACTATTGCAATTACTAAGCAAGTACAATGCAAAGAGTGTCACTTACTGTGTTTACCCTTCTTCTAGCTTGTCTTGTTTCTATTGAATTGAAAGGCTACCCCATTACCTCTTAGAAGTTCACCGTAATGCTCTCTAACCTCTCTTGAAGAAATCTAGAAATACGTTAAGTTCTTTCCGATGCTTCACCAAATTTCTTCTCTCTTACCGCTAGATTTCTCTCTCTTTGTCCACTCATTTCAGCTCGGATTTGGTCTCACCCATTCCCAATCTAGTCTTGTCTCACCCGTTCTAGCTTGGATCTGGTCTGCCCAATTCCCGATCTGGTCTTGTCTTACCCATTTCTCTCTCTTTCTGTGTCGCTTCCTCGCCGACTGTTAGTGTGCTGGTGGTCTATCGTAAGGCATGGGTTTCTCTCTCTTTTCTGCCGACGGTCCCTTTTCGACAATTCTCTCTCTTTCATGACGTTCTGCAGTCGCTCCCCTTTTCTTATTTTTGGCTGTCGTCTCTCTTTCTCTCTCTCGATAAGCTCCTGTTCTTCATTCAGCCCGGTCGTCAACCTCTCCTATTTCTGACAGCCGACCTCTCCTCTTCTCCCTTTTTTTTCTCTACTTCAATCGACAGCTACTTCGTTTTCTCTCTCTTCCAAGTGTTTTCTCTCTCTTTTTCTGACGGCTTCACTATGCTGTCACTGTTCACTCGACAACTGCACTGTTCACGACGGCTGCTTCTTTTCTATTTTGTCGTCCCTTGTTCTGTCATTTGCTTGCCGTCAATGTGCTTTGGCTGTATGTTGTGTTTTTCTGTTTCTCTATTTGGTCATCCACACACTTTTGTGTTTTGTCATATATTCAATTGTGTTGGCCTCCCCTAATTTTGTCTTCCAAGGTCTTTATATACTATCTTCCATAAAATCCTAATAGAGCTTACTTGCGGCGAATGTAGCTTTTATGTTCTTGCCCCTCCATGTGACTTTTACCTTTTTGCCCTTCTATATGGCTTTACTTTCTTGCACACTTCAACCTAGTTGACAACAATTACAAATCATACAAAGCTATGGGAACAACAATAATGTACTCGCCATTGTTTCAAGTTAGGCACGACTTATAACCATTTAGCTTCCTACCAAGAATCTATCTACCTAACTCAAGGAAGGAATCTCTCACATGTTCCTTCAAGTATACTTGTACTTGTAACCTTATATAGGTAGGTTTATAAGTCTCATATCGTACACAAAGTCATTAAAATCCTAAGTCACCTACTTGTCATCAGTAAACCTTACCCTTTAGTCCTTTACTAATATAGTATCAAAGTCACCACCTATACACCACCATCTTATAAATATATTCCTTGACCCTTTAATTCCTTTCAAAAATCCTACTATTTGGCATGGCTATTCAATGTATAAACATTGACAATTACCATAGTTTTGCCTACTGGCACCAATCAGTGTACCACCACCATAAATCAACTAGCCAATAATTTATTTTGTACCTAAAATATTGACTCCTTCCAATAAATGGTTGAGCCCCAATTGCCCTTATAAAATCGACATTTAAAACTTGTATCCCTTTACCCCCCATATTTATTTCAAAACAACATTAGTAGTATTCCATAGTTTGGTTTCTTGAACAAATAGAATCTTTGGGTTAATATCGTAAACCCATTTATGTACCATTTTACGCTTTGCCGACTTCCCTAAACCTCTCATATTAATAGTACAAATTATCATAATTGCAAAATTAAGTCTAAAGCTAATCAAAATGCTACCTATTACTCCTAATCTCCCTCTATCTTTCCTACCTACTTAAGTCACAAAATCACTAGCTCATCTCCTCCCTTCAATGTTAACCCAATAGCTTTCCCAATTTCTAATACTCTTATAACTTCTCATCGAATAAGCTTATTACATGCTTGTATATACTCATTCAATAATTGTCCATCCTCTGACAGAATCTTCCTTACTAGGGACAAAGTGACTTGTGGAGATTTCCAAGGTTGCTGACAAACTACACTAGCATGCATGCCTTTGGCTCCTAGCCATCTAGCTCTAACAAGCTTACCTTTACTTCTCTTAGATAGTGTCAACAAGGAATAAACCTCCCTATATATCTCCTTAGAACAAGGTTCCTTATGTTTACTTTCATTCAAAGTTGCATTAGTAGCCTAGACCCTGACCTATTTTGCCTTACTAGGATGCCTTCAACGGGTTCAAAGTTTGCCTCTCCCTTACCCAATAGTGATAAAAGGACCTTCGATCTCATCATAGCACCATCACTGCCCTCACCTTCCTCTCTTTCACTTCCCTTCCTCTCCCTTACATTCTCCATAAACTCACTCCTTTCTCCCTTCCCACTTACACACATCCTCTGTGTTGTCGAAAAGGTGCTAGTGAATGCTACCAACTCCACATTAATTGCCCTCTAGTGCTAATCACACTAGTACCATCTTTAGTTAACTAGTTGTTAATCCCCTTATAGTGTTACTTCATTTCCAATATTGCTAGGTTAGCACGACTACCTATCAGGTCTATCTAGGCTAACTTGGTGGCTTTAGGCCTAACCCAACAACTTGTCAAGCCCCTAAAACTCAATAGGACAACCTTAATTCGACTTATCCTGTAAACTAGCATCCCAGCCTCACTCATCCCATAGAAAGTGGGCTCTTCTGTCCATTTTCTGTCCCCTAAGGTCTAATCCTTCTCTTTGCCCACAACACAAGCCTATTCTTTAGTTTAAGCCTATAAATTGCTTCTTGGCCTAACTTCATTCCACTCTAATTTAGTCTCACTCTCACCTAACTTCCTTCCTTACTCTCCACACACCATTGGATTAAGGTCTTTGACTACCAATTAGGAATTTAATATCACCTCCATGCTTTACCAATAACCTCTCTCTTCATCTCCATTCACCTGTTTCCACTTGCCACTATTGTAGGGTTATTTTCCAGTTCAACCCATTCCCCCGCTGCCCTTTTGTCTCAAAATGGCTTTTATTTTAGACTTCAAGCATACCTTCTTCGATCAACCTCTACCACCTCTAATGTTAGAATCACCACCTTTGCCCTCACTGCCACTAAAATGCAATAAATGTCTAGCCTCCTTTTCTGGTTTAAGCCTATATCCATACCAAGATACCTATCCCACCTTCCTTCTAGCCTTACTAGAAATCTGTCTGATTTGGCTTATAAGGAAAGCCCCTTAATCAACACTAATAGTCGCAGATCAGCCACCATCTCTATCATCAACCATAGATTCAATCTTCAAAAAAACTTGCAAAGCCAACCTCCCTTTTAATCTTAAGCATTGATTTCCTAGATTCAAATGTTAGTAGGACCTCTACTCCATCGATCGTTGCTACTTTAACTAGATGGTATGCTCTCTTTTGCAATTTCTCCCTTAACTGACCAATTGATCTATAGCCCCATGCCACACCCACCACAATTTGGAATAGCCACTCTACATCCTCTATCTTTTTTCTGTAAGTTAGCAAAGTTAGTAATACAGCTCCAATTGTATCCCTTTTTTACCCTTGAAACCATCGCCAACGGGCCCATATTATCCCTCCTCCTTAGTGCCACTTCCTTATACATTCTCTCCACCACCCTTATACCTCGGTCCCCTTATGGGTCCTTTTGGGATCAGGTCATCCCCATCAAAGCCACGCGCTTCCCTTATTGGCTCTTGACCTAAGGATATGGAAATCATGCATCTAAATGTCTAACTTGTGATCCTTATACCACTCTCCACTCAATCTCCTCATCGCCTCCATCACATCCCATTGATCATCAAATTTCACAAAGCCAAAATATTTTCTAGCCCTCCTTACCCTTTGGTAAGACAATGTCGCTAATTCTCCCCCATCATTGAAAGATTTTCTATAGTTCCAAATGATTAGGACTTGTTAGTAACTTAATAATAAAAAGCAACACACCTCCTGCCATCAAATTCGTTAGTAGCCAGAAACAATTTTTGTTGATCAGAGAGGAACACTAGATGAAAGCACCATTGGTGATATGCCAACAATGAGTCCCTAGAGTAGCATGTCTTTTAAGTCGAAGGATAAATCAATAGTCTCTCATCCCTTTGAACTCATTACTCATTGGTGATAAAATTGGCAATGATGATTTAAATGTCACCACACCACTATAAGGTCCAAAGGCCAAAGGATTAATGTTGAAAGACCAACGGTTACCATATTGCACTTGGTTGCTACAATCAAATGAAATAGCTTACTACTTCACTAAAATAATATGACACAGTGATTTGCCAATGGTAAATCATGAAGGATCAAATCAAGAGCCAAAATTGCCCTATGCTAATATTATTGTAAAAGAGTCAACATTGTTGATAGTATGGATTTAGAAATTCAAATTCTCTGGCACTATTGCTCCCCTCTTTGCTTTCTCTCTCTCTCTCTCTCTCTCTTAGATATTTAATTGTTAGTTGTAATCAAAATTCTTAATTCAAGATATAATTATATGTTTATGTCAAAAATAATCCTTAAGTACTTTGTTAAAATGAATAAGGATTAGTCCAAATGACATTGAAACAAAATTTCTTTTCTTGACAACCAAAAGACATTCTATCTAGAAGCATTCCAAGAATAATATCTTGAATGTTTTAGATCAACATAGAAGAAAATCCAATAGTTGTTAGTCTATAAAATAGAAATTTATGAACCATTAATTTACCCTTTTAAAAAGTATCAGGCTATAAGTTAAGAAAACTTAGTATCATATATAATTATTGATTAATTGATTAAATGTGCTTGTTGCTCAATTCTTTTTCAAGTTTGTGCTAAATATATTCTTTTATTTGGTATCCAAACCTATGCTTTAGTTGTATTGATTACAACTTATTTTGATGAACAACCCTTAAAGAAATCCAATTCTTTTGTGTATTTTTAATATGCCATGATTCAAAATCTTATGCTAATCACCAAGACTTTCATGACATGCATCGAAGGTTCCTTTTTCACATACCCAACCTTTAAAAGGTTGTTATTTGTCACATCGTTGGCTATAGAAAATTAGGATTAGATATTCTTTAAGTGAAGGTTATTTTTTAACCTAACCTTTAAACATGTGTACATGTTTGAAAATCAGTTACTCAATGATTAAGAAAATAGTGACATTCTTGTATGTGTTTCTAAGATCATATATATTGATGTCATGAGAAATTATGATAATATATATCTCTATATCATGTTAATATATTATTTACATGTTATATAATTAATCATCCATGGGGATAGAATTATATGTGATATAATTAATGGTATATACAATCAATTGGTGATATTAATTATAAGAGGGTGGAAAATATGGTTTTGCCAAACTTGGAACTAAACATGGCTAAGGACTAGATTATCAATACATGATCATACCTAGGCAATGGCTATATTTGTGTAAGTGTTATAAAGATGAGTTCAAAAAATGGAATTGTATATAGTTGATGATATAATTGTTTGCTTGTCTAATTGTTTTGTACTTTTTGATATGTAGAAATCAATTTTGGAATTTAACATGTGTTTATCATGTTTTGGTCTTATGAATGTTATTATAAGAAATATTATAATAATTTAAATGTAGTCACAACATTTTAAATTATTGTAACAATAACGATATACAAAAGATCACATAAAAATATAATCATTGGATTATAAATAACATATAAAGTTATAATTAATTTTTTAAAACAAATTACTTTGCCCTATAAAGAAGTATTTATTTTGTTGAATTAATTAGAATAAGTTTTGAATTAGACAATTAAATTAGATTTTTTGTACCCACTGTATGAAAATTTTCTATTTTAATATTTTGTTCATTAGTTTTATTATAATATTATATATATTCAATATATGTTATGACTTCTATTCACAATAAGGTTTGAAATTATATTTTGTGATGGTTTATTATTTAATAAAATAAATATATGTATGTTTTTTAGCTAATAAAGTTGTTTCTACTACTTATTATAATGATTCTACTCATATTTGAATATTATTTGGTGATAATTTTGTTGACTAAAAGAAATTTTTTTTTTGATTTTAATGTGTATGGATGTGGCTTTGGGCTTATGTGTAAATAAATTACTTCTTTCCATGAAATTAAGTACTACAATTAAAAAGTTGCTTATGATAAGTGGGAGCGATCTAATAATTTACACTTGATATTTATTAAGACCCACATAAGTTCTAAGTAACCAAGGTTCTAATCCTAATAAAGAAAAGGCTAGGTATTTCATGAAAATTATTTCAAAACAATTTGTGAAATTTAATAAGGTATTGACTAACACCCTAATCAAGAAACTTTTAGGAACAAACCTTGATAGTTTGAAAGGTATACATGAGTAAAGTTTCATTAGTAATAAAGAAGTCACTTAGTGTGCAAATTTAAAAAATTCATATATAGTTCAAGCAATCTTTCCAATGGTGATATATAAAATTTCACGATATTATAATTTTATATAGGTTTACAAAGAATATTATGGATTACTATATATAACTTAAGGCTTATTAGAGCAATTATATTATTTTGGTCTTGAATGTAGATATTCTATTAGCATATAATAATTTTGAGTTACTATATAAGATTAAAAAATTTCTCTTTTAAAATTTTAAAATTAAGAATATGAGTGGAAATTCTTATATCATTAGTATAAAAATTCACAAAAATGATTTTAAATAGATGTTAGAACTATTTTAGAAGGCCTACATTAAAGAGATTTTAGAAAGATTCAAGATGAAAATTTATTTTTTCACTATGGCACCTATAGTTAAAAAGACAAAGTTCTTCTTAAACAATGTCCTTAGGATGATTTAGAATGAGAATAGATAAAGAGCATATCACATATATCAGTAATTAGTAGACTTATCTATGCTTAAGTTTACACTAAACCTAGCATTACATTTGTAATAAAAATGTTAGAGAGACATCAAAGTATTCCATGGTAAGAACATTAAAAAGTTGCCAAAAATGTTATAAGGTATCTACAAAGCTCTAAAAACTATAAGCTCGCATACAAAAACACTAATTACTTAAAGGTAGTTAGATATTTAGATGTTGATTTGGCTAGTTATATAGAAAACAACTTGATACTTATGTTTGCTAAGGGTAATTTATCCTAAAGAAATATCAAACAAACAATTATTACTTCTTTCACTATAAAAGCATAATTCAATACATGTCATAAGCCTACAGCATAAGCTCTATAGTTAAAGAATTTTATCACAAAATTATATATTGTGGATTCTATTTATATATCACTAAATTTTTTTATTGACAGAGATTATGTGAAAAAGCATGCAAATGTAATTAAATATATCAATACTCAACTTATAATTGTTGATCCTATAATTAAAAAATTACTAACTAATTCGTATGGGGATCATATTAAGTATATGAGCTTATTAGTTCTATTTAAATTTCATTTCAAACTATATTTTTTGATATTTTGGCATTTTGGAGAGGCTTGGTCATTGCAAATAAGGACTTATTTTGTGTATATACATAAAGTTTATTTGATATATGAATGGATTGAGGTTTAAAGTTTTGTCATTCAATAAAGTCTTGCTCCAATAAAGTGCTTGATTGATTAGAAATTTACTAACATTATGATACATAAAAGAAAATTTTTTCAAGAGTATTGCATAATTATTATAATCCATTTATAAACAAACTATAGTTTTAAACTAACTATTATAAGTTGTTTGGGTCATGATCATAAATAA
>JAHLGO010000454.1:19372-36314 GCA_020615895.1 Ceriops decandra | reverse complement strand
ATTTCATTTCAAACTATATTTTTTGATATTTTGGCATTTTGGAGAGGCTTGGTCATTGCAAATAAGGACTTATTTTGTGTATATACATACAGTTTATTTGATATATGAATGGATTGAGGTTTAAAGTTTTGTCATTCAATAAAGTCTTGCTCCAATAAAGTGCTTGATTGATTATAAATTTACTAACATTATGATACATAAAAGAAAATTTTTTCAAGAGTATTGCATAATTATTATAATCCATTTATAAACAAACTATAGTTTTAAACTAACTATTATAAGTTGTTTGGGTCATGATCATAAATAAGTATATCACTAATTTGGAATCATGTAAGCTTGGTGGATGAATGATAAAATTGTCTCTAAAGTGGCTCATATGATTAAAAATAAATATTAATTATTTAATTTTTAAAGATCAAAAATAAAGAAATAACTGCTCACATATTCATATCATTTAAAATTAGCTAATTTTTGTTTAAACCAATTACAACTACTTATCTTAATAAAAAAATCATATAAAGATTAATAACTAATAAAGTTACTAGTCTAACTTATATAAAAGAATAAAAGCTTTTTAACTATTAACATGTGTTTCTAAAAAATGTCATATTATAAATTAGAAGACTTAGTCAATACTATACATCTTATACTAAATTATTTATGAGGTTACACTAAATATATTTTTCTTAATTTTGCATCAGAGCTTAATTTTTAGTTAGATATATTTTGATTTACACTAAATATATTTTGTTTTTACCCAAAAAAAATTAGAACTACTTATCTTGATGGAAAACAATTATACAAAGATCAAAAACTAACAGTCACTAGCTTAACCTATATAAAAAAAAGCTTTTTAACTATTAACATGTGTTTTGAAAAAACATCATATTATAAATTAGCAGACTCAATCAATACTATATGCCTTCTACTAAATTATTTATAGGGTTATACTAAATATATTTTTCTTAATTTTGTATCAGAGCTTATCTTTTAGTTAGATTTGCAAATCAAAATACAGTTGAAAGAAAAATGGTGTGAAAATTGTTACTCATTTACAATTATATTAGAATTAAATTAACTAACAAGAATATGAATCAAATGGAAGATTTGAATTTAACTAGGAATAAATTCCTAAACAAACTAAGCTTAATTTATCATCTCTTACATATTGATTTAAATTAATTTATAATATTCCCCACAAAAAATCAAATGAATTTTGAGCAAAGTTATGAAATTTTTAGCCAACATTAATTTTTATTATGATTAAATCTACTAACTAAATCTAAGCATTGTTCGGTAGGAAAAAAAATAAAAAAGAATCTAAAGACTATTAGTTTATGTTATTATCATCTCTTTATTTGGCATAATAAACAATATTTTGTATATTTTCTTTAAATCAAGTAATTTTGTAATACACACATGTGGTATTATCCTACTAGTTAATGAAATGTGAGTTTTGCTGAATCCTAGAAAAGTTTATTGTTATATATAAAAAAGTATTTTATTTTAAATTTCTAGTCTTCTACTATCACCAAAATATTATCTCTCTTTGTTGTTTTTTTTTTTTTTGGGTGAAGCCACTTGATAAATGATGGGCGCACCTTTCACATTGCTTATGGATATTATTCAATTTCACAGTCACTGGTCATGAAACATAACTTGGTGCATATAATCTTAAATCACAATATAAGTAAATTTTTGTAGAATCAAAAGAGTGAAGTCATTTTTTTTATTTACCATTGAGATGATAGTATAATTAGTGCTTTGGTATATTTTTCCCTATATTAACCTGAGTTTGGGTTCTTGGATTGACATCCATTTTGACTAAAATAAATCCAATATTCAGGTAATAAATTTTCTTTATAAATAACATTGAATAAAGAAAATAATCGATATGCTCAAGTCTTACGTTTTGTTTTTACCAAAAAAAATAAAGAAAAAAAAGTATGCTTATTATTTGTGGCCACAAAGTTAGCTTAAATACATATATAAGCTAACTCATTAATAATGTCAGGTAATTATATAATCTCTATCAACATATACAATTATATATAACCTAAAATGAAATTGAACAAAAAAAAGAGAGTCATAAACATCCCTATGGAAAGAGCATAATGAAAGCGCTAAACCTTAATGATATTCTATTTTAAACAATATTTGATTAAACTGTGAAATTTGAGCTTGCAACTGAAGAATCAGGGCTTCATAATCTTGAATTTGTCCTAAAAGCTCGAAATTTTTAAGTAATATGCGCTTTTGATCAGTCCTAAGCTTTTATTTCACTCTCATTTTGATTTTAAATTCAATACTTCGATTGGTTTTGCATTTATTTGTTATACAATTACATTGGACAGGTTTCAGATAATATTTTTGGTAGATTTTTAATTAGGAAAATTTTGGTAGGACAAGCATAGACCTCAGACCTAGTTTCCATGGCCATTGGATTAAGTTTAAAGTGATTCATGCTTCGTTAGATTTTTATATTTTAAAATGTTAAGTTGCATAAATACAATCGCAAAATAAGATAACTTTTATTAACTATAAATGACATGTAGAATTTCTCTAAATATATAATTTTTGATAAGTTCATATTTCGTTGGATTGCTTTTGAAATAATGGCTTTTAATACCAAAACAAAAGTCAAATAGAAATTTGAGAACTCGATTGACTGCAACATGTATACAAACACCGACAAAAGGTTCCAAAGACTATATAATATAACACAGTTTGGCTCCAATTTCAATCCAATCACAAGAAACATTGTCAAATTTTTTTGTCCATCGGGAGACTCGTTGTGTCGTAATCTACAAAATGACAGAATTTGAAGCTAAAGCTAGCCTTTTGGGGACATCTCATCCGGCTTTCTGGCCCAACACTTCAGATTTAAAAATGACATGCCTATCACAAGAAGCTTAATTGGAACGACAAGATCTTATAACAAAACAAGGGAAAGTCGGTGAGATTCCAAAGGCCTAGCGGGAGTGCTGTTGTGGTCATTTAGTTTGTTTATTTAATTTCGTTTCACCAAACCCCAATAAGGGATCCGATGTAATTATATAATTAAATTAATTACAAGCTGTTTTTCTACTATTCCTTTTCCAAAACAAATCGCATATGGAGTGATAATCTATTATTCTTTTGTACGTGGTGTGTCTATATATTTGGGCTGCATATTTATGCGAAAAATCCTCCGCTGTATCTTAGCAAATATAAAATTACAATTTTTTAATTGATATTTATGAATAAAAGAAAAGAAAGAAACTCTCTAATTTGACATTTCAAGTTCTTAATTATGAAGATTATGCTTAAGAACTCTCTTTAGTGCCTATAATTAATAAAAGAATAATTTTATGGATAGTAAGATTATGTTAAAACTCTTTATTAGAGGACTTGATATATTTATAATTAATGCATGCAATCAGATCAAAATCAAACCAATAATAGTTAATCTTAATATGAAAACTCATTAGTTCACATCACTTATATATATTAAGCTAGTTACTAAAATAGTTTGGGTTAGGATACACGAATACAGAAGAATAGACAAAGTATTCTTTGAAAAGGCCCTTTTTTCCTTTTTCTTTTCATACATAGGATATTCCTTAGAACAGCTTGACATAGGAAGCTTGCAAGGAATAATTAATGAATGCTTTTTGAAATATCTTAAAATGAAAAGACCTATGTGTGACAAAATTTCACATTAAATAGAAAAAGGAATTTGATAAAGAAGAATATAAAGAAAAAGGCGGATGGAAAGAATTTGATAAAGAAGAATATAAAGAAAAAGGTGGATGGAAAGAATGAGATCTTAGTTTTTATAAATATGGGTAATGGTTCATTTCGTTAGACAATAAATGATGTGGCAGATTGATAGAAAGAAAATGAAAATTGTAGGAAACGGGCAGTGATAAAAGTTAGGCGATAGGACACTAACAAAAAGGAAGCCATAAGTCTCTCTTTTTATATATGTGAAGAAAAAAAAAAAACAAAAAAGGAAGGAGACTCTTCCAAAATGAAGGGATTTTAGCCCCCTAATGCATGACTTAGCAGTGCCTAATATGTAAATGTTGCATAGTGTTGATGTCCGAAGAAGATATGATGGTCAGTGAGATCTCTAAAAACATCAATTACACAGAAGAAGGGTTATAAAAGTACAAAACATCATTTGTTTGGTAATTCACAATCTAATGGATAAGTATCATTATTACGCTGCCAAGTCCAATAAAGAATCATTTGTAGACAACTTTATTATCTGCAAAATTAACTAGCAAAACTAATATTATAAATAGAATGATATAAAAAATGGAATACGCCACAAACAATCGACAAACAACATTCACAATTGCATGTTAGCCCCCATGCCGTGTTTAGCTTGGAGAAGAAATTACATTTATAACATCTGTAAGGGGAATTGATTTTATATTCTTAATGTAGTGTTCAAATTCATATTCAGATTAAATTACACTTGACCCTGATGTATGTCTAAACCATTCCAAATCTTTACCTAGATATTGTGAAAAAGGAAATCCTTGAAAAATGAAAAATGATGCCATTTTGCAAGAATTGACAACAGCATGGCAACAGGTCCATCCTACAAAGCCAAATAGAACACAACCGGTTAGCAAATAAACCACAACACATATAATCTCCAAGCCACCCCACGAATCCAATATTCCCCACCAATTGTTATATAAATCAACACTCAGCCACTCTAACAATAGAGTGACCAAGCCCATTGAAACTCTCTTGCCTTTCAAAACCATGGCCAACCACCACCTTCACCCCCTAGAATTCTTCTTCTGGCTGTTTTCCTTAGCCCAAGGACTCAACCTGACTTGTGACACTCAAGACCATGGCTTAACCCTCCAAGTCTTCCACATTCACAGCCCCTGTTCCGCATTCAGGGCATCAAAGCCAGTGTCATGGGAGGAAACTGTGATCCAAATACAGCGAAGGGATCAAGCCAAGCTTCAATATTTGTCAAGCTTAGTTTCCTGAAAGTCTATGCTACCAATTGCTTCTGGCAGGCAGATTATTCAGAGCCCAACTTATATCGTCAGGGCCAAGGTTGGGACCCCTCCACAAACCTTGCTCGTGGCCATGGACACTGGCCATGACGTTGCTTGGATACCTTGCAGTGGCTGTGTTTACTGTGCATGTAGTACCCTTTTTCCCCCTGCCATGTCTACCACCTTCAAAAACCTTGCCCATGGAGCTCCTTAATGCAACCAAGTATGACTCACATTTCATAAAACTCAGTTAGTATACCTTTTTATAATGCATAATTCTTTAAAAGAAATTTTGAAGTAGAATTAATTCCCGGTCGACGATTATCATGCCAATGAATTTTATTTTTATTTTTTCTATTTTCGTTTGTTGTGAAAGGTATGTGTATGTCATAGACTAAGTTATGACCAATTATATGTTCTCCACTAGCTAGAATGTTTCATATTGTGAAAAATTGAAAGGGTGGGGTAATTCGCAAACATGTTCCATGAATATATTAATGCAATTAATATGTACTTACTTTTGCATAGAAATAATTAATCTCTTCTTTTATGACATAAAATCTTTTCTTTTCCACATGGTACATGTTGGGAAAAGGGAGAACGAAGATCCTAGCTTTTCTTGGCAGGAAGAAAGAGCATATGCATTATTTAAACAAAACCATTTCACTATATATATATATATGGCTTGCAAGGCAAAAACAACTCCTAAAATTACTTTTCAAGTGATCATATGTGATTTGCAGAGAAAATGCATGTGAAATTTCGGGTACCAAATCCCACTTACGGCCGCAGGGCGTGCACCTTCAACATGACATACGGCAGCTCCACCATTGCAGCAAGGTTGTCACAGGACACTCTCACCCTAGCCACTGACTCTGTCCCAAACTACACCTTCGGTTGCATCCAAAAGGCCCTAGGCATATCGGTGCCTCCACAGGGCCTATTGGGCCTTGGAAGGGGCTCACTATCACTTTTTATCCCAAATCCAAAGCCTGTACCAATCCACATTCTCATATTTCTTACCTAGCATGAGGTCCGTCAACTTTTCTGGGTCTTTACGGCTAGGGACTACGAGGCAACCCATCAGGATCAGGACCACGCCATTACCGAAAAACCCCAGGAGATCATCTCTCTATTATGTGAACTTGGCTGCAATTAGGGTTGGCAGAAAGATTGTAGACATTCCTCCTAGTGCCCTGGCTTTCAATCCCACGACTGGCGGGGGGACCATCTTTGATTCTGGTAATTAATTCCTTTCGAGATCAATTTCTTTCTTTCTTTCTTTTTTAAGGTCCCATTTTGCTCTTTTCTTGAACACTATGGCTCCCATTTTTGTTGACCCAAGTAGGAATAATTAAAAGTGCATGTGGGATGAAGGCCTTACCATAAACAATTGTGACAGATGCAATAGGTCATAATATTGGTCAAGACCCAATGGTCGCGGGTGATTCCTTGCTTCATGCCTAAAGAACTATATGCACCATGACTTTCCATAATTGCTTCAAAAAGTGGGTGCAACCCCACAAGCGACATCAATTTTGATATCTTACTTTTAATGTTTCCTTTTTCTTTTCAGTCTACTCAAACCGTAGCAATTTAAATTGTATGTTGCATAACATTATGTTAGTGTCAAGATAACTTATGGTAAAGAAAAATGAAAACAATTTCTCCAAATCCTGTGTTTACATGTACCGTCTACACCCGATTAGTGATGCCGGCTTACACAGCAGTAAGAGATGAGTTTCGAAACCGAGTAGGCAATGCGACCATTGTAAAAAAAATATTATTGTCTGCAAACTATCAACTTGTACAGAAATAATTTTTGAAAAGAGACTTTATTCTTGTATCATTCTTATAAGTAATACAATGATTTATTTATAAGTTATTATCTGCCTTTGTAAAACTGAAATAAATTTAATTATAGGTAATTAATAGTTATAAATCAAAATTAAAACTCATTATCACCCGTAAGAGAGTAACTGTTAACTCTTGACATTTTATTTTTCTATAAAATTGTTGAAATAACTCACTAATAAAAATGGACATTTAATGTTTATTCAACAATCATGACATCCCTCGGTAGATTCGACATATGTTACTCAATACCCATCGTTGCAACCATCATAACATTCATGTTCTTCAGCATGAACGTGACCTTGCCACCCAACAACCTTCTAATCCATAACACCGCCAGTAGCATCACATGCTTGGCCATGGCCGCTTCACCGCCCGTCCTCAACTCGGTGCTAAATGTGATAGCCAACATGCAACAACAAAACCATAGGATCCTCATTGATGTGCCCAATTCATGGCTTGGAATGGCCCGCGAGCGATGCACCTGATTTTTTTTGTTGCTTTTTGTTCTAGCCAAGTGGTTGAAACAAAGACTCTACTCTTTTGTGTCATTTTCTGGTTGCTTTGTTAGATCTGTCCATGGTGTTGTCTACTAAAGATCAAGAAAAAAATTGTGTTGCATTACGTGGACTTTACCTGAAAGTCAAATACAAATGTCTTTTTTCATTTGAGATTTGATAGACTAGATCATATAAAAATAATGGTGCTTGTTGTAATGGAATTTCACGTCAAATAAAACGAGTATCTTAAATTTATAATTATCGTACATTTCAATAAGCTGTCTTTTGAGAAAATCGTAATAGTATTGTGACATTTAATATCAAAATTAGTCAACTTAAATTCGATGTTTGCCCAAGTAAGAGAGTGGTTTTGAGCTTTAAGACTCAAAATCTGGAAGATGGATGACATGGACGGAAGCGGAAAACACGTTTAGGTGTATGCCACTTTGGAAATTATCATGCAGACTTTCTTCCTATTCCATGATTATTCTCCAAATATTTAATGTTAAATAAATAAAAATATTTTTATAATTAAAATTTAAAATTTAAGAAATTCTTTTGGTAGCATTAGTACTTGCCAATCGCTTTGATCCCATGAAGGAATCCAAATTGAACCCTAAAACCTAATTAAGGACTTTGTGTCACAGGGCTGGTTGTGGTTGATTTTTGCCTACTTCACAATCCCCAACTCTCTGTGGACCCACGTCCAACTAAATAGACGAAAAAATTATATAAAGGTCAGTTCAGTTAATTGAAACATTTGATATTTTTTGTTTTTTTCTGTTAGTTTTTTCATTTGGGTGAGCCTAGTTCTAGGTGTTCTTGGAGTTTTTTTTTTTTAAATTTTAAGATAAATCATCATTTTTATTTTTATAAAGATGAAAGCAAAAGGGACTCAATTTTTGTCCATGTTCTCCGTCAATATCAAAATTTTGCCACCAATGTTATTGAGAGAAAGAAATAGATTGAAATTGACTTTTGTCAAAACGTGTTGCTAAATAGGTATATGTCTGATATGAGCCCGTCCTATAGGAAGATAGATTGGAACTAACCTTTTTCATGCATTGCTGTTGTTTCTTTGATGCCTTGCTGTTAATTGTCTTATTGCCTAGTGCCTCCTGTCTCCTGTTCCCTTGCATGTTGCGGCTTGCCATGTTTTTTGATGCACCTTTTGTCACCTTTATTTAATTTTTATGTTTGCCAAATTATGAAATTACATATGATACCTATTTTCACTGTCCAATTAAGTATGAACTATGAAATTGCATTTGATGTCCTCTTTCTCCCATTATTGATGCAACCTTTTATTTAGGTAAAAAAATATAAATATGTTTAAATTGCATATAACTAATTTATCAATTTGAATAGTTTATGGAAATTTATGATAAGATCTCATAATTAAAAATTATTATTATTATTAATTTAGAACTTATTTTTGTAGTAATAGGCAAATTTATACAATTTAATATTTATTTCCATAATAATAGATATAGTTACTTTCATATTTATAAGCAGTCAAGTACTATGTATATATGTAATACCTTATGTGTAATACAAAATATATCAAAGTTTTTATAACTATTTGGAAGTCAATTTCCTTAAAACAATTATTAAAATTTGATCTCTTGAAGTAATTAATCTTTTATTTTTTTATTTTTACAATTTTCTTATTTTTAACCCCTAATTTCCTATCTTTTGATATCAAGTGGTGTTCTTAAGAAATTCACTTCTACTTCATATCTTCAGCATTACCACCAAATAAAAAAAAATGTTTATTTTATACTTCTTACTCAACAATAAAAGAAAAATTTTAGTATTACTGATTTGCAATTTTACTTTATATTTCACACAACTCATCGAATTGCAATACTAGAATATCTCATGTTGAATAATCATTATTTTTTATGTAAAAGTCTTTTAAGAGGCTTGAACAAGTGTTCCTAATGATAACAAACAATCAGTTAGGAGATAACACTTCTAGGTCTTCCAATAAACATAAAAAAAAAGACTAGAGGAATCTTCTAAATTTACGAATTGTAACTATGCACAACAATGTCTAAGAATGAAATTTCCTTGTTAGAATGAAAATGATCCCACAAGTTGTATTTTTAAGACTGAAAAATATTTTCATTTCCACCCTACAACATTGTATATGCGCAACAGTTCAATAATTCATTCCTAATTTGGATTTTGGATTTCAACGGAAAACTGAGTTCCAAAAATGAGTGGCTAGGCAAGAATACGTCCGATACTATTTTGCATGAAACAATGATTGGTATAGGAAGTGATGTATATGTCTACCCCATACATATGATGCCTGTGTATGTATATGTATGTATGTATCAGCATGAGATTTGAGTTGAAGTAAGCTTTGTGAAAACAAATCAATGCTTGCCACTACTCTCTTCGTTGTACCAATCTATCTCAATCACATGTATATATAATTCCACTTTTAGTATTTGAATTCTAATTTGGTTCGCAATAATTTAGTACGTTCAACTGGCTGTCACGAATAGTTTTCAGGTGATGCCTTCCATTGGCATTGTTGACATTTGTTGGATGCGTGCTTTAGACATTTTAAAAAAAAAAAAAGTTAGCATAAAAATTGATTTGTCTTTTTTTTGACCTTCTTCATGTAAAATTTTAACAATTTGAGTCAAATAGAATAAAAGATTCTCAATATTTCTTGGATAATACAATCCTTCCACCTTTCAATTAGAATTGATTTCCTTTGAAAAAAAAGAAAAAGTAGAAATAAAGCAAATTATTATAATTAGAGTAATAAAAAATAATATGCACTAAAAAATTTGATAAATTATCTACTAAAATAGTTAATTAACATAGCAAATTTTCAAAAACTCTTGTTGTCTAATATTCAATTTCATACTCATAGGTGGAAAAAATAGAGAAGGTACAATCCTCTTGTACATACTAATTTTAAAAAAGATAGAATGAATTTAAATTTTATCAAATATAAAGTTTAAGCATTGGATGACACTAAACATTTTTTTTTTCCACATTTTTTCTCTACTTTGAACATCAAACATTTTTCTCCATTAAACAACACACTAATTTCTCAAATAATGTAATTTCTAATAATTTTATTAAAAATTTTGTATTATCCATTTAAAATGATAAATTAACTATAACAAAACGAGGTTGTTAAAGGAAGATGATCTCATCTTCTAACACAATATGCTTCAAAGAAAAGGTTGAGGTGGTGATAATGATAAAGTAAATAATCCCAATAAGAAATTTTAACTATAAAGTCAGGTTAAAAATATAGAACAAATGAAAATCTTGAGGAAATTTTATGTCATTTACAAGTAACTGATACAAATAACGCTGTAGTACTAGTAACTCCATTGTACCTATATTTGGGATCCCTCCAAAGCCAATATGGCCATCTTTGTGTAGTAATTACTTGTGTATGGTTCATCTAAATTCCACAGGCCACCCCACAGCCCATCCACTGTTATAGAATCCGCCCAAGGTGCAACCTCAAGATATATCACAGCTAAGCATTGATACTCCCAGGTGGGATACATAAAAAGCTTTGCTTCCTGTCCATATACATCACATGCATTATTAAAACTTTTCATGTCACTTTCTACTTTTTGTTGCTTTGATCCTGCTAGATCTTTTTGCTTCTCTCAAATGAGTATCTCTCTTTGTTCTTGAAATGGGGTCTCCAGTATTTCTTTATCTCATTGTTTTTCTTGCCAATCAGCATCTAGCAATAGTTGTCTATCTGTATAAAAATCATAGAAAATAACTATTATTTTTCCATAGCAGCTAGTCTCTTTAACCAAAAAGTGTCTTTTCATTAGCACTTTAGGGGAATTATAAATAGTAACTATAACAATACAGTAACTAACTACAACTAGATCTTAAAGGTGAAATTTAAGAGAGATGCATTACTTATTAAACCTAGAAAGCGAGTAGCTTAATAGTAATTCACTCCTTCAAAGGTGTAATTAGACCTCTTTTAAGGCTAGGCATCACAAGCTTAAGGCAATTTACCTAGCTTAGCCTATAGCACTTGCCACTTTTGTCTAAGCCTAGCAGTAACACAGTAGTAACACAAGTTTTTAAATCAAAATCAAGAGAAAAAAAATTACAAAATCATTCTTTTTGATGGTACATGCTGATAATAAATGCCTTACCAACGCACATGGCACAGAACTCCACCTACCACCTTGATACAACCTCACATGTTCTCTAAGCAACTTATCCTCTTTAAGAGTCCAAGGACCATACCTTCCACCCTTACTCAAAAACCCCACAACTGAAATTATGGCTCTCCGATTTAGATATTAGGGATGTGAGCAATGTTAGGCTGGTCCTTAGACATAAGTTACTCTTTTTTAGCTTCTGGCAGAAAACAAAGGACTTAGCATTTTGTTAGCAATTTCTTTTCACTGCATGAAAGATCAAAAAATTACCTCAACATTGATTTATACATAAAATGATTTGTTCTATACTAAGAAAATGAAAAATCGAAATATCTCAAGCTGTGAATCTCACAAACCCAACACACTCTCAGATACATGAGAAACTCCAGTGGGATGAAATAAATATGAATGTTTTGCAAGATGATGATGATGATGCTAGTTTTGATGATACAATTTGGTAAGAAAAGATGAAATATCAATTGAAGATGCCTACAATGATTTTTTGACAAAAGAAAAAAAGAAGAAGAAATATGTTAATTTGTAGGAGAAAAATAGCACTACAGGCTCTTTTTTTAATAGAAAAAAATGGATGGAGATGGAGATAAAAAGAAGAGAGCAGTAGGAAGACGAACCTGCCGAAATTGGAAAGGAGAGGTTGAGGGATTCCTCTTATCAAATCAAAGTTTATAGCGGCCATCCTGCTGGACGGATCTCCCATCGACTTCAATGTAAGGGATGTGGGCAATCTTGGGCCAATCCTCGCCCATGTTGTTTTTGCATCTCTCTGACAGTTGGGAACAATCTCTAATATGTAAAGATTTTAATGAGGTGAGGTTGGGCATCCACTCGGGCAAGGATGCCAAATTAGGGCAACCCCGTATTTCGAGCCTCTGCAGGACAATTGAATGCAGCCTCCTTGGCAGATGCATCGACTTTGGGATATCAGAAATGTGAAGAGAGACGAGGCTTCTAAGGCCTGGCCCTTGAGATAGAATAGCATCATCGTTGTTGCTATTGCTGTTGCCGTCATCATCATAATTGGACAGATCTAGATTCTCGCAATCCCCAATGTCGAGAGTCTGGAGGGAAGTGAGAAGTAGCATTTTCGCATGAGGTAGACAAGTTAATGTCGGGCAACTCCAAATCTCTAAATCCTCCAGAGAAGTGAGGATTTGCAGCAACTCCACCGGCAGAAAATCTTCTGGCAGTTGCTCAATAGCATAAATGTTCAGCTGTATCAAAGATGAAGAGAGATTAGATTGACGAGAAGAAGACGACGGTTCATGTGCGGGAGAAATCGTCCCCTTGAGCATTTGCTCCAATGACTTGAAGCTGATTGAATGCACGAGCAGTCTTTTCAAGGATGGGGATGACGAGGGCATTGAAGTCAGGTTTGGGCATGATACAATACACAGATGAGAAAGACACTGAAATTGGGGAACCAAAGATGACGGTGACAATGGTCGCCATCCCTTCAGATTGGGACATTCGATGAGTGTCAGTGACTCAAGGGAAGGGAAGAAGGAGACCATGCTGTTGTTGTTGCTGCTGCCGCTCCAGCTATCTGGTCCTCCTTCTCCAACCGCAGAATAAATACTCATATCTATGTATTCCAGATCAGTTAATCTCCAAATTTCTAGTTCTTTTAGCGAAGGGTTTTGATCCAATGCCGGCAGACTTCGGCATTTCGGGCAGTGATACAACTTAAGCCTAACCAGATTCGTGAGGGAAGAAAGCCAGTTGGCAAAATTTATTCCTCCGTAATTGTCCACATATAAGCTTTTCAAATTTGGGTGTGGCCGCAGATTTCCCAATGACATGTCCTCTTCATTAAAATCAATATCATCGTCACTATCCAATCGCACCCAATGTAATTTCAACTTTTGGAGTCGTGGCTTCCCTATCAAATTGGCCGCTGCATAAGTTTCGGCTACACCAGTGGTAGTGCGAGTAGTAGTACCCTTCTGCTTGCCTTTTCTATTCCCATGATGCGGCAAATTCTCAATACTGAGCTCTCCTCCCAACTTGTTCAAGTCATGTAATTCACCCAATCCTCCACTCTTCCGTTTCGAGTTTTCACTTGTAGGCAGTATGAATCTCGTTAATCTTTCCAGCGAAGTCAACTTTCCAATCCCATGTGGCATATGAGTCAAATTAAAGCAACTATCGATGTCGAGTTTCTTGAGATTAACCAGCTTTTTGATATCCTTGGGTAGTTGTTTAAGCCGTCCACATCCTTCTAGTTTGAGCACTTGCAAGTTTTGTAATCTGGTAATTGAACGTGGCAGCAGTTTGATATTCCATTTCCGAGACAAATCAAGATATCTCAACTGCTTCAATTTACGGATGGAATTGGGCACTGTCTCATTAGCCGATCCTTGTAGATCCAACTGCCGTAAACGCCGCAAATTACAAACAATTGCATGGCATTGCCCTTCACCTATTTTATTGCCATAATGTCCATCTGGTGCCAAAAATGTCCGCAAACCTTTTGCTTCAAGCACAGATCCTGGAACTTGCCAATTGTTACTGTTTATGTCAAATGAGATATGCCGAGTTTTATCATTAACTTCTCTTGGGTTTGAGATTGACATATAGACACTTTCATCTCCAGCTACTGAGGAAGCAAGATCATGCATTAAGTCGTGCATTTTGCATCTCCATATGTTCCCTAACCCATCTTCAACCACATCTTGGAAAAAAGACTTCTGTAGGAGATCCATGAAATACTCTCGACCAATGTCTTCAAGACATCTATTTTGATCTGATGACTTAATATAGCCTTGCGCTATCCAAAGATCTATCAATGTATCTACATAGATTTTTTTGTCTTTTGGAAACAACTTACAATAAGTAAAACAGTGTTTTAAATGTGAAGGAAGATTATTGTAACTTAACTTAAGAGTTGCCATAATATTGGTTCCTTCTTGATCCATCATCACTAGCTCCTTACTTTTGAATGATTCCCATTCAGAAAAACTTGTTTTGGAACGCATGAGAAGCCCAATTACCCTTATAGCCAAGGGAACTCCCTTACACTTTGCAACAATTTCCTTACCAATTTCTTCTTGCTTTGGTGTTGGTGGCCCATCAAATGCCATTTGAGCAAACAAGGACCAAGATTTCTCATTAGATAAGCCCTGCAATTTATGTTGTGCTTGACTTGTGATGTTTGCAACGTTCTCTGAACGTGTAGTTATTAATATTCTACTTCCTCGTAAACCACTGCCTAACAAATCTATTAACGAACATCATAATTTAATATTTTCATTCCAAATATCATCTAATATAAATAAATATTTTTTTCCATTAATTTTTTCACAAAGAAAATTTTTTAACGCATCCATCTCCATCTCACTTATATTAAATTTACTTCCAACAGATTCTAAAATTTTTCCAATTATCAACTTTACGTCGAAATGATCAGAGACACAAACCCATGCCTTTAAATCAAAATGCTTCTTCACATTGTCATCCTGATATGCGCGCTGAGCCAACGTGGTCTTTCCCAATCCTCCAATTCCAACTATCGAAATTACAATCGCGTTACGCTCGCTGTACTTCTCAGACAAAAGAAGTTCTCTAATCTCGTTCTCATCATCTTCTCTGCCAACCACAACTTCAGGGGGAGAGGAGTGTGTTTGCTCTCTTTTTCCAGCCATCACAAACGTTGACATGTCAACATGACGCTGCTGAAAGTTAAACCGCTCTCCGTCAAGCATAACAGCATCTAGCCTCTCCCGATTTGCCCTGATTTTGTGACCCATCTTAAGGCCATATGCAAGCCGGTTTGAACTTGAAAAGAAAAGGCGTACCTCATTTGTCACTTTGTTCCCCGTCATGACCTTTCGCCGCAGAACTTCTGTGGAAAAGTCATCCAGCAAGTCCTCTGTATCGTACACGACTTCTTTCAGCTCACCAAGCCAATCTTTGACTGGATCATCATCTCGTGGTTGACGGTTTTCTGCATCAAGAAGCACGGCCTTGACACCGAGAACTGTGCGGCGTATCGATTCAATCTCATCTTTGACACCCCACCATAGGCCAATCTCTTGAAGAGCAGAGGAGCCTAATTTTGCAAGAATTCTCTCTGCAACACCAAACAGTAATCCTTCTGCCATGTCCCTATTGGGCGCAAGTTGAAAAGCAAGGACTTTAGTTGTGTTTGAAGTGACAATAGTAAACGATCTCGGCTTAGGTGCAGAAAGACGTATACTGAGAATTTTTGGGACCTGGAAGGCTTATGTTTTAATGATGAAGATATGCAATCCTTGAGATGTTGACTAGTCAACCCCTTGGAGGAGAAAAATTAATCAAACGGGAAGCTTCGCGGAACAAGTACGTGGCCCAGCTCCACCCCGCCAAGAGCAATTAACAAATAAGAAATACTTGCTGTAACCCAAAAAGAAAAAAAAATAAAAAAGAAATACTTGAAGAAAGTGGGCAGGAAAAAAAATATAAAATAGGTGTGAAAGTGAAACACATGGGCGGTGGCAAGTGGGAATAATCAACAAGTCCATCCAAACCGGCCATCACCCCTACCTGACTTGGGTGTCGGGTTCTCCCCTCTCCCTCTACGTAACAGAGTAGCAAAATGTTTAGTAATTTAAATAAATAATTTAAGTGAGTAATACAACAGTAACAATATTTAAAATATTTTATTTTTATAAAAAGTAAAATTTTTTTATTGAAAAACAAAAACAAGAGACAATAGATTTTTTTTAAGTATAAAAATAAAATTTATATGACTCTTGTTTATTTTTATTTTTTAGTAAAAAATATCCATGTTATGATAGATGAAAGTTTGGTAGTAAATACTTATTTAGTTATAAATTTAATTAGAATTTGAATAATTTTTTTAAAGAAAAAATAATTTAATACATTGTAAAATTCAAATTTGATATATTATTATTATCATTATTATTAAGGCAATAGGTGTCATTATTAAGTAACTCCACATCATATTATGATTACTATGTTTTATGTGATTTTTTTAAAGATGATGTTACTACTTAATAAATATTAAAGAAAATTTTAATTCAACTCTCTTTTAAGAGAGAAAAGTAAATTATTTTTTCTAAGTTACTTAATACCTAAAAAGTAAGATTATCTAAAGTCAAAGAGGTCACATTTAAATAAAATAATATATAATTTAAATAATTGTGTAAATGACTTCTTATCAAGTAATTATGAGTTCTAATATTATTTAAATTTAAAAAGTTTTTGTATAATTTTTTATATTTAAGTAAAAAGTTATTTAAAATTTAATAACAAATAGAAATTTCATATTTGAATTAAAAAAAACACCTAACTTAAGTAGCAACTCAAATGAATCATATTATTATTTAAATTTTGACTTTTTTTATATAATTTACACAATTTAAGTAACAAGTTACTCAAAAAA